>OZ029920.1:9514143-9544274 GCA_964023275.1 Norana najaformis
ACCATGTGAGACTTACCGTCTTGCTCCAGGTGATTCTATACGGTGATCTGTAATGGCTTTAGCGTAGGTAGCAGAACTAAGCATTTTTACTAATTAATTATTTACTTTTTGTTACGTGACCGAGTTTCTTATAGATTACGTTAAAAAGGATCATCATGGTATGTTGCCGACTACGTACTTCTAACTGATTTAGGATTAACGTGAGAGCCGTATGACCGACTGTGACTCATTCATGGTTGACTTTAATGTTATGACTGATTTTGATGGTAATGGTAAACTCCGCATTTATTCAGCGCCACTTTGCAAAGTTGTGAGAGCCAGCTTATACAATGGCGCTTAATTGAAACAATAATCGGTTTGGAAGGGAGTTTCCGAGTCAAAATCCGGAGATCGGTTGAAAGAAACTCCAGCTAAGTTGGTTTTGCTGTTTGCATCCGGTTGCAGGATATTCGGTATATAGCCTAAAGAAATATTATTATTTATAAATTCTCACAGTTTTTTGTATTATTTTGTGAAATTTTATTGGAACAACCCTCATCGCGTAGACAGTGTTATACTGTCTATCAGGCGTCAGAAGTTATGCACCCAGGCAGTCAACAGGACATCTGAGACTCTGCCCTTTTGCTACAGACAAGTCGCCTTAGAGAACTTATCCCTGATCGAATTCTTGATAGAAGGCATAAAACATTAATTTGAACAAGCTACATTGCATGTAAAGTAAGAACACATGTGAAATTAGCATTTCACCATGTTTAGCCTAATATGCGTCCAAGTATACATTGGACAGAAATAGTTTAAGATATTCTGGTGATTGCTTGGGTGGATTACTCCTGATACAAAACATAAAAGATATAATATTCACAAGTTACGTGACATGTAAATTGAGAAAATAGTATAGAAAAATAGCATTTCCATGTGTACATATCATTACAGCAGAAATGCTATCGGGAAAGATTGGTTGGTGATTAGTAGTGGTGCATCGATAATCTAAATTTGATAGTGGACACTTTAGATGTGACTATAGTCCAATTGAAATAGGCTGTTCTTCTATGGGGCAGGGCAGCATCCTTCAAATGTAGACATTATTACAGGCTCTTAACCCCTTAACTAGGGAATTTATATGTATTAAGCCTATTTTTGGCTTCCCAGGCAAGGAGTTAATGCTTTTTTCTCATATGCTGTGCACGAGGTACCTTTTGAAGTGTTGCAGCATATGATTCCATTAAATTAGGTTTTGGTGTTACAGTTTATAAAAGATAAGGTGATTTTGAACAAATACGAGTAATTTGCTTTTTAATCACAATATGTCACCTGGTCTTTGATGTCTTTTGCGTTGATGTCACCTGGTCATTGATGTCATTTGCGTTGATGTCACCTGGTCTTTGATGTCATTTGCACTGATGTCACCTGGTCTTTGATGTCATTTGCATTGATGTCACCTGGTCTTTGATGTCATTTGTGTTGATGTCACCTGGTCTTTGATGTCATTTGCATTGATGTCACCTGGTCTTTGATGTCATTTGCGTTGATGTCACCTGGTGTCATTTGCGTTGATGTCACCTGGTCTTTGATGTCATTTGCATTGATGTCACCTGGTCTTTGATGTCATTTGCGTTGATGTCACCTGGTCTTTGATGTCATTTGTGTTGATGAACCCTGTTTCTTAATTTATTGCTTTTTTCATTAGTGTCAGATACACTGCTGACACGTTTGCCTTATTTAACTGTTAGTACAGCACTTATCTAGTTTCTTAACTAGAATTTAGGAGGATTGTCAAAAGGGGATAGGCTCCAGATTACAAATAAGTGCTGTAAGAGTTCAGCTGACAGATGCAGATGGAAACTGTCAGCACCATGTATGAAACATGCCAACAAAATAAATGATGAATTAAATTAACAACCATATTACAGATGAAGTTTAGTGACATATGTTTCTACCTCCCAGCCAAGAACCCTTCCGGTGTCTCTGATGCACATATAATGCAAGGTACACTTATGCAGATGTGACTTGCTGAGCATAGTGGTATGAATAACTCAGTACCGACATGTGGTCCTTTTCATAGACAGCATCATGTCTACATTTACATGTAAATACGTAGTGCATTTCATATGTTGCTTGAAATCAAATAAATTGTGTGCACTTTCTCTTTCTTATGCAGTGGTCACAACAGCGAAATTATTGGAAGGACAACGGAGATATGCCTGACACTGATGAAGGTGAGGCAGAGCATTCCCACTGCAAAAAATGTTTCAAAATCAAATGCCGGCACAATTCAACAAACTCCTGTAGTCTAATGCACTGTCCACTTTTATGTGGGGCAGTGTTTCACTCGTGCAAGGCCAACGAACACAAGGAGCTATGCAGTAGGGAAATAGTACCATGTATCAATTCGTTTTATGGTTGCAAGCAGAGCTTGCGTCGTTCAGAACGAGGGTGCCATCTGGCTACATGTCCTGCAAGCGTTGTCTACTGCACGATGGAGTGGAATCGTTGGCCGGTGTTTTCGAGAGAGCGCCAAGAAAGAGTGCCATTCACACAGAAGAATCTTCATGCACGATACGGCCAGTTGGACGTAGCTCTTGCAATGCGTGACCAGCGGATTCTGTACGAGGCGATGAAAGCACCAAGGCGCATGCGAAGGTCACTCAGAAACCGACTCACTGAGCGATTTCCCGCAGTGCCGTTGACGAACAGCCATAGCTCATACGTAGAAAGTAGTTATTCTGCAGGTGGCGTAACTTCGGATGAGGATGCTGGTGGAGATGCGCCTTGGGAGTTGTCAAGAGATCCACCAGGTCTGCAGAGGTCCATATGCAAAGGACTCTTTAAAACAGATTCTGGGAGTCTGCACCTTGATGCTTTGGATGCACAGGAACAAGAAAGAAGTGATTCAGAAAACGTTGACGAAAACACGGTTGAAAGGGGTTTACCAAGAAACAACAGTCAGACGGCTGCTTGCAGCAGTTGTGTTCAGAAAGATACTGTCCAAATGTCAGAAATGCAGTTTCAAGGCTGTGATATGGTTGGCTTTCCAGCAAGTGAAGGATCTGGTAGCAGTTCTGTTGATATCTTAGCAGGAGATATTAATCATGCTAATGCGGGTGATTTTGCCCTAGTTGATAAACATGCACTTTTGCATGAGCTTAGTGATAAAACATCAGAAGACTCTGCTGCAGGGGAGGAAGCTCTGGAGCAGAACAGAACAGAAAACTCTTTATGTGAAACAAAGTTTCATAATAAAAACCAGGAACCTGTCGATGGCTCGTCACTAGCTGCTAAGACAGTTGACACAACGGATCAGAGTGACATTGAAAGGGTTTCAGATGTAGAGAAGGAAGTGACACTCGTTAGTGCCTCAGGTAATAAGATCTCATGTGATTCTGGTTCAGTGCCATCATATTTTCATACCAGTACCTCTGACAAAACCTGCAATATCTATGAAAAATTTGAGCCAATTAGTGTGGCTGGTGATATTTTGGAAGGCAGAGCTTCTTCTGCTGGCATTACTTGTGAAAGTGGATTTAATAAAATATCTGAAACTGAAAGCCGTTGTAGCAAAGACACTTTTATTGAAAGTACTTGTGAAAGACATGAACCAGCCGTACAAGCTGCTCCTGCAACTTCACGTTTGGCTGATCAAACAGATGTCTCATATTCTTCTGTGGAAAATGTTTTTTCAAAGAAAGGGTTGAGCAGATTACCTGCAGGTCTGACGACCTCTGATGCTGATTTCACTGCCAGCAGTAGTTTTTGCTTACTTCAGAATTCATCTGCCGGTGCTTTTGACTCTGACGCTAAGGCTACGCCAGGTGCTAATTCTGTTGAACCAGATTCACTACATCACTGCACAGACATTGTCTCT
This sequence comes from Norana najaformis, assembly GCA_964023275.1. Classification (NCBI taxonomy): domain Eukaryota; kingdom Metazoa; phylum Annelida; class Clitellata; order Crassiclitellata; family Hormogastridae; genus Norana; species Norana najaformis. The sequence goes on from OZ029920.1 coordinate 9,518,006, forward strand.
GTTGAAGAAAGCAGTGCTTTGTCTGTCCAGAATTCATGCCATTTGGTTCCTGTTTCTGGTGAGGCTTCGGTAACGTCTGACAATTTAACTGATGCTGCAGAAAGTGCAGCCACAAGTGAACCACTTCGGAGATTGAGTGAATGCCAGAGAGTGACGGCAGATGCTGCCGAATCACGTGAGCTTTTTCATGAGCTGGTATTTGTTGGTATAGACTTTGCCAACGTTTCTAGTTTGTGCCATCGCAATTCAGTTGTTTTTCTTCCTCCGACAAGTGGAACTATTGCCAACCCAGGTACCGTAGTGGTTGATTTGCCAAACGAGTACCGTAATGTGGTTGAAAGCAATTCTGTCCCACCACCAACATTTCCACCTCCGCTGACCCTTCAGGAGATCCTTGCCTTAGACCTGAACCTGGAATCAATTACGCGATACCAGGCTAAACCGCGCTCGATGTACACCTTCCTTTGTGCTCAGAATTTCCGCAGAGATGAGTACCCGTGGCACTTCAAGAATGTCCACAGTGAAATTCATGGAGGTCTGAATGGCTGGCTTGAGGCACGTTGTCCCCTTGCTTGCTATGGATGCACGTATTCGATTCGAAGAATTAACCCAGTCAATGGCACTGTTATGTACGACTCGGGGGTCGATGCTTTTGGTGTGCGCCCCAATTCGTGGCATTGCAAGGCGTTGGGTGAATTGTTTGAAGGGGCTTCTCAGGTGCCAGAACGAGCAAAGCAAGAAGCAACGCCTGAAATCTACACATCGAAAGACTATGATTCTGTTGTGAACTTCACACACCGATCCCATGCAAAAGAGGAAGAGTTGCCAGAAGAAGAATGGTCTAGTCTAATAGGCTTTACGGATACAATGGCTGTTGAGGCACAAGGCAAGGACACATGTGTTGATAGGCACAAGCCTCCAGACGATCATGATGTCTTCCCATCTTGTTCTGACTTGTCTAAGGAAACCATGCAAAGTGCTTTTCAAGAGTGTTATTCCAGCCCTAAAGGTACACGTGATAACTCATTAGAATCGGACAGTATAACCAATACTGCAGAAGGTGCAATCGTTAAAGGCCGTGATAAACCTCTCTTGTTAAGCATGTTGCCCTTTGAGGTCCTGCTTCACATCGCCCATTGCCTTGACTCCTTCAGCCTCTGCAACCTTGCCATGACGTCCCACTTTCTCCGTGAAGTTTGCAGAAGCATTGTCGAACATCGGGGCATTGTGGTTCAGGAATGGGAGAAAAAGCAGTTTGACACGGGATCCAGCTGGCAAGTAACATATCAGGTGAAGTACTTTAAAGCAATTCATACAGTTTGTAGTTATGTAAACCGTTTTAAGAAAATCATATTTTTATTATCACCTAGAAAAAGAAATTTGTTAGAGAGAAGTTAACCTTGACTTAAATGTATGAGTTTTCAAAGACTGCAAACTGCCATGGTGCTTGCTTTTCAAACTGCCTTTGTCACGTCCTTGATTCCCCTCTGGTGTAGCAGGAACAAGACCTGATGGGTTCGCTTAGTACGAAGCAATATTTTAATAAAGAATATATTATAAAAATAGTCCTTTTCAGCCATAGGAAGTTATGCCACTGTCAAAAAAGTTTTAATGCACTTCTGCATTTTTTTGCCTTAAGCTGGGATAGAAATATCCAATTAACATGTAAATGTGTGTATGTAACTGGGTGTTTGTGTAGTTGTCTTTAAGAACCTTGCAAAGGTGCTAACATTGCTTATGAATTTGTAATTTCTTTATTTAAAATCACTTTTTTTACTTTGCAGAATTAATTAGTTTACTTCAGAAATTCGTAATAACGCTGCCATATCAAGGACTGTCTTATAATGAGACCGCAACATAATTTTCTGTGTCGGAATTAATTTGAGATCCACGTCTCAAGTCGTGTTGTATCAGAATTTGTTTTATAACAACTCATGTTTGAACGAGTCTCTGATGTAGTTACATGTATTGTTGCAAAGATAAATTTTGCAGGTCTCTTACATCATTCAAGTCTACACTAAAACTGCATCTCTTTTTAATTGTGTGGCTTGTGTCCCAGACCCTCTAAACTCTTGGACTTTAACTTGTTCTGCGCAGAGATTATGATGCTGTGAAATGCAATCTTACTTTGAAGTGACTGTTAATTTATATCTTGTGCAGTTTCCAGATTACGTTTATTTACCAAGTATTTAAATCCCTTATTATGTGCGTGAAGTTGGTATACGTGAATCTGAGGCATGAAGATTAAGTTAAATTACAAAGATGCTGCGTTGCAAATGGTTACATTGTGTAGACGCTGTGTTAAAAGATGGTGACTTTGAAAGTTATTGTTTGTATTGACAGAGATGGCTTTTCAGCAGCAATTTTACACCAGTTGAAAAGTGGCATTTTGAGACATCTCCAAGCGTTTCGGAACACCTCAAGGTTTGTCCATTTAATGTGATGGCTGAACCAAGAAGATTGCCTTTCCAGCTGTGCTGTTTGGCCAAACCTGATAATGATTACAGAAATCAAGAAGCCGAAAAGAAGCTGCAGAAGATGTATCCAGACTTTGATCCAAAGTCAACTGAATTTGCAGATGGCAGTTCAAGACTACCTGGACCAGAAGTGTTGGACCACCTATATGTCAATGAGATTGGAAAAAGTGGGTTCTCGGGGTACAAGAGAGCTCTGAAGTCATTTGCGCTGTCACGCTCGGAGCAGTTTCGAGACTCTGGGGAACCAGAACTGGAAACAAAAACAGTGGAAGAGTTTGGAGAATCTCTGGAACCAAAACTGGAAACAAAAACATTGGAAGAATTTGGAGAATTTCTGGAACCAAAACTAGAAACAAAACCTTCAGATCAATTTGAAGACTGTTTGGAGCCTAGACTGGAAACAAAAACATCAGAACAGGTTGGAGACTATCTAGAACCAAAGCTTGATGCAAAAGCTTCAGAACAGTTTGGAGACTGTGTGGAACAAAACCTGGAACGAAAAACTTAGGAACAGCCTTGGGCCTATTCAGAACCAAAGCTGGATGTAAAAACTTCTACGCAGTCATGTGATTTTCCAGAACCAAGCATGGAACCATAAAGTTCTAAGACTATCCAGAACCTCTGATGACCTGGAATGAAAAGCTTTGAATAAGCTAAAAACTGTCCATAAAAACCTGGATCCAAGAGCTTCAGTTAGTCTTGGAACTTTCCACAAACAAGCTAGGAATTAAAACTTTGAATAGCCATAACAACTATCCAGATTCCAGAACCAGACCTGTCCAGTGTCAGCCAGTCGTTTATTCTTAAAGTTTTATTTCACTACAGGACATCCTTGAGGTTCAGATTATTAGAATAAGCTCCCAGATTTGAAGTGTCTATATAATTTAGATGCTTTGTTACATTCTGTTACCTCCAAGCACATTGTACACAGAATCAGTATCAGTTTTGGTGAATACTACATTTACATAAGCAGTTGATGTAAAACTGACATATAGGACAGTCATGGGTTTAATGTTTTACCCTTTTGCCACAGAAACAGACTAAACACAGCACTTAGTAATTATGCGATAAAAATATGCCATTGCATTGCTGTGAGTTACATTACCTTTTGGGACTTCAGTGAGTAGATGTAAAGTACCTTTTATACTGAGTCAACTAGTTACTTATTTATTCACCATACAATAAGTTGAGTTTGAGTGCGCAATAAATTATAAATAAATTATCGTGTACACGAGTGTTAATGCGTTAAAAATTTACTCTGATTTTGTGTTTTCTTAAAGTAACTTATCAGATACTTTCTGTCCATCTTCAGTCATTTAAATTTCTCGCAGGAAATTGTAAGATACTTCTTTCGTCGTTGACCCATAAAATTTTTACCTAGGCCTATAGTAACTTCGAGCCGTTTTAAGAGCTTTTACTATCAAACGTGTTTGATGGTTTCAGCTGCTGTATATTTTGTGGTGGGCCGTGAAGACGAAGACTAAAACATCTGTGAATGGATAGTACCGATCAAACTGCTTAATAGTTAGGTGGTGATTCCAGACATTTGTACAGAGGGTTGGAGAAAAGATGGCATGGGACCCTTTCATGCAGGCAGCGGTGGTGAAAGATCTCACCCAATAAATTCATTGAAAAATGAAAAGGGTCATTATAAAAAAACGTGTACATTACATTTCTATATTTGCCTTACTTAACCAGATTTTACCCTGGTGGGATTTATTAAGAACATATATAATTTGGTACTTTTGATGACATTTTTAGTTTCCCAGTTTTCTCTGCCCTTTTTTGTTTGGGAGCCATGGCTGCATTGGAACCTGGATCTCCTTGTTTAAAGTGAATCTGTTTTGTTTTTCCCCTCAGAATATGATGTACATTTAAATAGATAATTCATATTTAACATATATGCATATGTTATTTGTCTCAATGGGTTAAATTTTCATTATTTGCACAAATGCAGCCTACAGCTGCACAAAATTCTTCCTAAGTACCCCCGAACTCAGGTGAACCTCCATCTGAGTTAGGGGGCTGGATTGGCCTTCTGGATCTGCCTTTGCATTGTGGTAGTATTTTTCTGGAATCTTCTGATGCTTGTGGAATTTTTCTGTTTTGATTATTTTGATCATAGTTGATGCTTTGTTAGATTAAGGACAAGCAATGATCATACATTTGATTTTTGCTTGTCGTTCTAATGTTACCTGTTTACTTTGTAATTGGCTTCAATTTTGTGGTCCAAATTATCGTACATCTGAGTTCCAAGTTTTATAAATGCAGGTTTTTTGCTGATATGATTAAAGTAGTGCTTGATTCAATAGCTGTGTGATTGACTTAAAGCCAAGTGCTTGATTGAAAAGCTATGAGTGAGTGCTGGTCTGAAAAGCTAAATGATTGACTCGAAAATGCAGTGATTGATGCTAAACCTGTGAATGCTTGCCTCAAAAGTGATTGACAAAAAGCTAGTAATGCAACTTGATTAAGACTTCAGCACTGCTTTGCTTTTGAAGCACTTTTATTTGTTGCGTTTATTTAGGTGCCTAAGATTTAAAATCTTAATGCTGTCATGATTGTGATAAATTGGATTAGCAAAGCAACTGTTGTAAAAATAAGTCACTTTTTCACAGTATGTGTGAAATCTGAATTTTGTGCTGTAAAAATAAATGTGACTCATTCTGACAATTTGCGGCTGTTGCAGTAGACGATCAAGTTTTATTGTGTTTTTCAGAGTTCTGCCCTCAATCAGTTCCAGGAACCCAACGACGTCATTCTTCTCTGTTCTGAGCCATTTCTTTGACTTCTTAGGAGCCCCGTCTGCTTCCTTTATCGATCATCCTGCGGCTTTCTTTCCGTACAAGCCCATCCTCAGGAGAGAGTTTTCATGCTGTATGTATGTATGTATGTATTCGTGTATTCATGTATGCATGCCTGTATCTGAGCTTTTGTGTAGCGCCTTTTAAGGACCTCTCAAAACACGACTGTCTAAGGGAGCTATGCAGTGCGTCTCAACATGAAAAGAGAATGTAGCTTGAGCTGAGTTAGAAAGAACATTCCGTTTGTTCACTTCTTAAGAAAACTGCTCCAAGGGATGGAGGCCTACCAACGCACAAGAGCGCGCAGTTTTCGCCTCTTGTTTCTTCCTTTTTCTCATCTCTTCCAGTAGGGGAGTTTGCTACAGGCGGGGGGTGGTTCGCTGCCCGCGTTTCTATTGGTTATATGCCAGCGCCACTGAGATCATACCCATGCATGATGGACTGCCTGAATGTAGCGCCCCTCTGGAAACGCCCTTCCCCCCACGCAAGCATTCCTGGTATTCAGCCTCCGTTATCTTCCTGTCATCCTCTACTTCTTATTTTCCTCTCACGTCTTCTTAGGGGTATTGTTTTGACTATTAGCTGCAGACGGAGGCGGAAGCGATTGTGACAACATCGTTCTGCTTCTGCTAATTATCTCAGGTCGACACGCTTCATCGGCTGTCTGTTCAACAGGTGTTTCTGTTTGGATAAGCACCTGCGATTCTTTCGCAATTGGCGGCAACCGTTTCTTTAAGACTGACCGCGGAAAAAAATCACTTTCTTCGGTCGAGTGCGACTTTTGATTCTCACCAGAGATCTCCAACTCACCAAGATTAGTGTCACTCCTAATCGGAGGCAGTGGTGTGGAACGTTCGCATGTCAGCGGTTTCGGTCGAGTGACTTTGTCACTGCACGGTTGATTGGAGATGGAGTCAAATCGTAGAAGACATTCATTGATCTGTTGCGGCTGCTGAGCTTGTCGTTCGTGCTTCATAGATTCATCTGTGATGCGTCGATCGATTTCGAAGTCGCTGAGCTGTTGCGAGTCCTTGACGAGTGCGTCTTGAAGCTGCTGTCGTTTCTTGTCCTCTTTGCGTTCGTCTAACGCCTTCAACACTTCCGGATACAACGTACCGACGCTGAATCCTCTCTGCAGCACCCGTCTCTCCATTCTGCACCGCTGGATGTTCTCCGGAGTCGGGGTAACGAGTTCCGGTCGAAAGCCGAGGCGCATCGTCTGCAGCTTGTCACCGCTGAACGACTTGAGGACGTCGATCAAGGCCTCCTTCTCCTCGGCTGCTCGGCGCGTCCTGGCCAGCTCCTTCTCCATGCTGCTATTCTCGGCCTTCTGGTGTCGGTCAAGGCACTTGGTCAGGACCCGCTGGCGAAAGCCTTCGCAGCGGTTGCGCTTATCGGCCCTGTGGCGAGTGCGAAGGGTCGCCTCGAGGAGGTCCTTGTGCAGCGATCCCTTCCCGTAGAGGCTGATGATTCCGCGGCTGCGCCAACTGCCTGCACCTGCCTGAGGCATCGCTAAGTCGTTACCTTCTCACCTAGTAATCATAACAGAAAAAACCAGTTGATTAGTAAGGTAACGCAAATAAGGTAAGGTAACGTAGAGAAGGTAAAGCAAAGTAATGTAAATAAGGTAAAGTAAGGTAAGAAGGGGAAGGTCAAGAAGGGAAGGTAAGGTAAGAACGGTAAGGAAGACAGTTTAAGGAAGGCAAATTTACAAAGTTAAGGTAAGGTGAGAAAGGTTAGATAAGGTAAGTACAGGGTAAGAAATGGCAAGGTAAAGTATGGTAGGGGTAAGGTAAGGATAATGTAAGGTAAGTTAAGCTAAAGTAAGTTAGGTAAGGTAAGCAAAGAAAAAGTTAAAGGTATGACCCCATTATTCATATGGTGGTCATACCAGCATCGGTATCTAGCCTACTGCGTTATGTCGGTCTATATGGCATCTCATGTCGTGTCACTGTCATTTCTATGCTAATATTATGTCGGGAATTCTATAAACCACATTTAGCTGCACGGACTGTATCGTGAATAATTTGAACAGCATTTCAGCGAGTCATTTAATTATCCCTGCGTGTATTTAAACCACTTATTAAGCACAAAATCAGGAAATGTGAATCTGAGGCGCAACTCAATACTTCAGTTATGGTCTGAGCAAATCGAGCGTTGAGTTCGTGCTTCATTCTGAAGATAAAGATTCTGAAAATGAAGATAAAAAACGCCCTCTGAAGACGGAATCCCTCGATATGACCCAGTGTGTACACAGCAGCTGCAGCAGTATTATCGACGCTATATAACCACGTGTAGTTAATCGAGAAGCGAACCTTGAACCTAATGTCTCGCCTGTTAGGCTAAGCTGCCGTCGAACACACAGAAAGCAGAACTAACAAAGGCCATAGTCAATAATCTCTCACCCGCCCACGCATCTTAACTCTTAAAAGCAATCTCTACTGAAAGCAGACACTATTTTGGCAAGAAAATCAGGCTCAAATTGTCTGACGATGAAACCAAGTTACTAGGTATACACAACCGGTGTCTAATGCACAAGGCATCAACCGATGGCGCTCCAAACCAAGCCATAGAGCCATAGCAGAATATTAACGAAGTCTCATGAACGTTTTGGACTGACATCTCCAGGACAAAAAAGATGAAAGGCGGCAACAACGAAGAAATACCGCTAATGCTATGGTTGCTGCTACTGATGGTGTTGGTGGTGATGGTGGAGCTTCTGCTACAACTACTACTACTAGGCCCTACAACTACTAACTACTACTACTACTCACCATGGAATTTGACTTGGACAATAATTTTGTTTAGCAGCGACCATCGACTGATGCCTTGAACATTATTACAGTGGCGCTACAGAAGTTCTTAGATTAGATTAGATTACTACTGCAACACACACGCAATTTAACCTCAGAGAGACAGATGTGTCCTACTGTATGCAGCAATGATTACTACCAGACATTATATGTCTACAAGAGTCCAGGACAAGTTTTAATAGCGTTCTTCTATTCGTATTCACTTTCCTCTGCCCCTTACCAGCGTCACTTCAACCCACTGGCTCTCAATTAATCAGCTGTTGTTAATTTTATTGTCGACGGGTTGTTCGGACGCCGTCCGCTGCCCCTTGATGCCTCCGCGTCCTACTAAGAATATTCGCGACGGTAGGGTGCGGAAGGAAGGAAAGGTAATTTGGCCCTGGGGAGCCCACCATCAACCGCCAAGAGCTCAGCATTTGCCCATCGCTTCCATCTCCTGCTGCATCGGGAAGTGAACAACACGAGGTTTCGGTCGAGATTAACAGGGCGCTGGATGGCATATCTCGTTGGCCTATGCATGGCTTCGAAAATACTCGGCCAACAGTTCCAGGAGAACTGCACATTCCTGTTTCATGTTAGTGGTGATGATGACGATGGTAATGATAAAGGTGGTGGTGATGATTTTGGTGGTGGTGGTGGTGAATGTGAAGAAGAAGAAGGAGGAGGAGGAGGAAAAAAGAACAAGAATAAGAACAAAAAGACCAAGAACAAGAAAATAAATAAGAAGAACAATGAGAATAAGAAGAACAAGAAGGAGAAGTTGAAGACAAATAACAAAAACAGCAAGAAAACAAGCGCAAGAAGAACAAGGACAGTATGAAGAAGAATAAGAACGAGACGTCGAAACGAGAAGAACAACAAGAACAGTATGAAGAGGAATAAGAACGAGACGTCGAAACGAGAAGAACATTACCTCCAGTAACAACAAGCCTAGTAATTGTTATCCGAGAGCGCGTGGACGTGTAAACATTTCAGGATACTGCTTGCTTCAAGCGAGTAATTCAGCAAAATCGAGACGCCAGATTAGCCCTAATCAGTTCCTAATAAAGCCAAGAAAAACAGCCAGGATAGCAAGCAAAACATTGCAGGAAGACGCTTCAGATAAGCAACTCTTTGATGACCTTTCACTGAAGCAGTAAAGCAGGCGAATATGTTCCTCAATGCACGGTTGGAAATGAAAATTTCCGTCCTATTAGCTCTACTAAAATATGTACGCCTAATAGAATAAATAATATGATATAATAGGCCTAATAATAATAATAATTATTATTATTATTATTGACGAGATTTAGCAGACGCAGACATTTTATTTATCTGAAGTCTTTTTTTTATAAATTCCGAGAGATCATAGGTAGGCTGACCCGGGCAATAATAACAATAAAGGGTTAATATTATTATTAATAAAACTAATATTTAAAATAATAGTATCAATGATATATTTTTTATAAAATGTATTGTAATCTGTAGTGTCACAATTTCTCGTCGAGGTGGATCTATCAAAGCTCAATTTTTATGACTAGACCATTATTAAGTCTGCAAGAATTGATCAGCATCCATGAAAATTCCGGCAGAGAACCACTGATGTAGAATGCGCCTAATTTTATGATGATATAATTTCTAGTCATTCAGTCAGTCATTCAGTCAGTCGTTCAGAGCATTTACGTAGCGCCCTTCAAGTTTTACCCAGACTTGCTCCCAGCCTAACCCCGGCTAAAGAGAACAGATTTCAACTGTTGGTGAAAAGTGTATCAAACCTCCCTCGCTAGAAGAACACGCAGCTTAGAGGGTCCAACCACTGAGAAGGTGCGGCTTATCATTGTTGTAATGCATGCAAAAGGAACAACAATTTCACCTTGGTCCTCAAAGCGAAGATTCCCTAGTCTAGCCAAACCCAAACGGGGTTACAGAGCCCACGCAAGCGGGAAAGCACACACCCCAACTGGCATCGCCAGACCCACATCAGTTAAATTCGATGAGCTGCGAAACTGGCACCCACTGAAGTACAAGACGCATGTAATGCGACACATGACTACATTAAATGAATAGTCCTTGTTTTGAACTTACCTGTGCGATTCTGTTCAGCGTTTAGATTAAACGAACGTAATGGAAGACTCGACGGTTGTTAAGTATACACTGAATTCGCCAAAACTAAATAACTGCAAACGATTTTAACCCACGAAAACTAACAAGTTTTCGTCACAAGCACGTCCCGTTTTTCTCTTTTCTACCCTCTTCGTCAGGTAGGCTACTATTCGACACTGAGGAAACGGAAGGCGCTGCTCACCTTTAAGTAATCGATCCGTGGGGTCTTCGGCTTTATCTCGGGATCTCCCTTCGACGTCCGTATATTGCCAACGTGATCGCCCCAGCATGGGGTCTGTTTCGAGTATCGCCACCACGTGCTCAGTGAGCGTCTCAGCTGGAACGGACCTCCGCTACGCCATCTAGCGTGAAGGATCGTCATTGGTCGTCATGGTAACCATACGTCAGCCTGTCGGCTAGTGTTTGCCTACACCTGCGCTATATAAACATCCGCTGAGGCATTACCTTCCGCTTTGCACGTCGTTGTGTAAACAAACGATTCCACTTGAGAGTCGCTGACATTACAATCGAATACAATGTTCTTCAGAACGAACCCACGGGAAGCTACACTAATTTGGATTTTAATAAAAGAATTGTGCTACTAAGTTAATTCACTTATGTAATATAAAGTAACTTATTTTTATTCAATTTCAGTGTTTACAACTTTACACTGTTTTCAGTGTTTATTGATTGATAAAAATAATGAAATTTTAGCACAAAATTCCACAATTGTTCTGTTCGGGAACCTTTTTTTCTAGAAAAAACACTGGCTAAACCCTAGACTATCGCGCACTGATCGTACGAAGTTTGAAACAGAAAATGACCATGAGTGATCAAACGACACTGGCGCCTACTACAGGCAGATTTCCTGAAAGAAATGTATACGCCGACCGCATTTTCAAGGTTTTATTAATATTCTTCTTCCCTTTTCGTTGCATTTCGGCGCCTCGACCCTTTTCCACTTCGCGGAAAACGGCTGACACGGATATCGGGCATTTCGTATTCGAGAGGCTCTTGTTGGCGCTGTATAAATGACAGGAGGCATTTGTCAAGTCAGATTAGCTGCTCTGATCGCTTAATAGGAATCGGTCCGGATTCCTAACTCACTTAATGGTATACGAACACTATTGAAAGCAGTGCTTTTTTCAGACGGAACGCTCCGGAACGGTGTTCCGGCACCTTAATTTAGGATAATAAAAATAATTTAGTTTTTAATAAAAGAATTGTTACTAAATTATTTTAATTATGTAATGTAATGTAACTTATTTTAATTAAATTTCAGTGTTTGCAACTTTGCACTGTTTTCATTGTTTATTGATTGATAAAAATAATGAATTTTTAGCACTAAATTCGATCATAACTGTTCAGTTCCGGAACCTTTTTTCTAGAAGAAAAGCACTGATTGAAAGTAATATTGTGTGAAAGCCCTGAGGTATAAATTGTGTGATAGCGTTGCAGTGCAGAGGCATTGCTAGAATTTTACCATGGGGTGCATACTGCATAGCAGTAGTCTGCACAGGACCTACAGGTTGGCTTATGGGGCAATCTCCGGAAGCATAGAATTTCAGCAACTTTCTCGATGCTACTTTCGTATTTTAACAGATTAATAGCGTAACGTTTAACTATCATGACATCACAGTGACGTCGTTTCCCAAAAAGGCTGAAACAAGCAGGCTTAGAATATGGTACCGCTCAAAAAAAATAATTCATTAAGTAAGTGACACTGGAGATTTGTTGTGGATTACGATTACACTGACTTTTTATAAGAGCAACAACGAATCAGCAAAAAGAGTAGAGCAGAAAGTGACAGCGGGTGCGTACACACCTTGTATAGCTACGCCACTGATGTCTGGGTTCTTATGAACACCACCTTATTGCTTCTTTTGGTAGGCAGTATTGATGTCAATGTTGTTAACTTGTCACATTTTTGAGCACTTGATTACACCCGACGGCAAAGAAAAGATCGTAATGCTGCCAGAGTTCTTCAGACGCAAGCACTGCTGCGGAAAAAAATGTCAAGATCGTACATTATATTTTGCGAAATGTTTTAGTAAATATCGTCAGTGAAGTCAGGTTTAAAGTTTAAGAGAACGCTGAGTTCAGAATCGCAAGCAGAAAGTTCGCCACATACCACGATCCGTAAACGGGGACCTTAAATGGCCTGGCCCCTATTCAAACGGGTAGCTGTGGTGAAGGATCTCACCCGATAAATTCATTGAAAAATTAGCAGAGTCGAGGCCATACGGTCGTTATAGAAAAACATTTACACCGCGAAATATCTTTAAGAAAATTTGATGTCGAATGAGTTATAAGCCACAGGCAAAAACTACGCGTTTCTTGAAAAGATCCATCTCATTTATCTGGAAACCCAACTGCCGTTCATTCCATTCCTACTCTCGCCTATTCGCTCTTCTCTGTGCTGTCTCTTTTCGCTTTTGCCCTCTCCCTGGTCCACGATCGTTGGGCTGTTTGGTTAAGTTGTGCTCAAATCAGGGCTACACAATACCTTAAATAGCCTATTACCGGGAAGGTCTATAGAACCAAGGAGCCTAACAGAAGTGTAGCCAAACAGGTAGGGTTGGAATTATATGGGTGTATATAGATGGACACAGAAACATATTATATGTATATATATATTGTTCTTGTCTTGTTCTCCATCTTTCTATGTATACTTGCATATGTATGTTTAATTGTTTATGTATACATATGTACATGTATATAATTATAAATATATATAATATATTTACATAGATAGATGAAGAGCAAAAAAAGAACAAAAGAGATATACAGAGAGAGAGAGAGACAGACAGACAGACAAACCGATAGACAGACCAACGCAGGTAATAGCACATACTATATAGACGTGTAAGTCTATTACATTGGCAGCGCCTGAGTTTCTCAAAATAAGCTTCGAAACGTAATACCAACATACACGCATACATACATACATACATACTGACTGACTGACTGACTGACTGACCTTTGCCACCAGACAATTTGTAACTATGTGGTTCTGCCTGCAGTAATGTCTCCTGCTGGCGTGCACTACGCTTGAGAACGACTTATGTGAAGTGCAGAGGCAAACTATGAGATGTTCAGACCTTTCGACTACAGCAGCTTCTTCAGTTGCAGAATCTTCTTCAGTTGCAGAATCTTCTTCAGTTGCAGAATCTTCTTCAGTTGCAGAATCTTCTTCAGTTGCAGAATCTTCTTCAGTTGCAGAATCCAAGTCGTAGAAAGGAAATTGATAAATATTTATTACTCCTTGATGCAACAGCTGATCGTCCAATTTCTTGATGGCTTTCCAATTTCTTGTTCTTCTCAATTTCTTATTTCTGCACTTTAGCTAAAAGATCATCAGAAGCCGCCTTTACTGAACCGTAGTCACAAAAAGTACTTACATCGACCTGGCCCTTGAAAGAGCTTTTATTTATGTAAGTGTGAACCTGAGCATTTATATAACAGCTTTCAGACATTTGCAACATTAATCACAGTCCGTTGGGTGGCTCTCGAACTTTCTCGAATATGAAATTAATGTACCTTTCTACGAAGACCAAAACTTTCAAATATAGTTACAAATATAGCGTACCTGCATTAATAATAAATATTAGGCCGAAGATAGATAGGCCTATGATAGATAGGCCTATGATAGATAGGCCTAAGATAGATAGGCCTAAGATATATATAGACCTATGATAGACCTATGATTGGCCTATTGGTCTATATGAAGAGATATGTTTGGAGAGCAGGAACAGCCCAAGTATTGTCCGTCGAGATACCTGTCTCTGTGCGTCGATCTCAGGGATCGTCTAACATTTAGTTCATGCTGAGGGATCGGTTCATATTTGGTTCATGCTCAGGGATCGGTTAGTATTTGGTTCGTGCTCAGGGATCGGTTAATATATGGTTCATGCTCAGGGATCGGTTAATATTTGGTTCATGCTCAGGGATCGGTTCATAGTTGGTTCATGCTCAGGGATCAGTTCATATTTGGTTCTGGGCCTCAGTAAACAACGCAATCGAAGTAGATCGAGTCGATCTGATTGGGTAAATCTCAATCGGTCTTCTACTGATCTTCTCAGATACGATAATAATACAGGCATGCACAGGCCTATCGACAGGTAGAAGGTCTAGTAAGGCCTACGAAGGCCTGTAATATGCACGCGCGAATGCAGTGCAGATACATGCTCGCGCACAGCACGGATTTGCACTGTCAAAGTGCTATACAAACATTGTGGCATCAAAACACAGACAAAGGCGGATACAGACACATTAAGACACAGATTCATAGACACACAAACACAGATTCATAGACACACAAACACAGATTCATAGACACACACTTTGACATACACGGACTGGGACCGACACACGTACACAACACATCCAAAAGAAAAGTGGAAATGGGGAGACACTTTGAACATATAATAGGGTTCGAATCCAAATGCATCGATTGAGTGCTTTTGTACATTTCAACTCTCAACCATAGATTTAATTGATCGACTGATTCTATTTTATTTAAGCTTCATTCATTACACTTATTTCAATATAGCTGTAATATATGGCTTTATATTTACTACATTATGTAGCGCCAATATCTAAAGACAAGCATTAATCGATGACACTTAGCAACTGCACATGAAGGACTTGGCCAAAGTGCGACGCAAACGCTAGACAGCATCCAGGCGTCGTCTCGTATGGGACCATAAAGGCATCTGCACCCACGCAATAGGTGCTTAAGGATAAACATTACATTCGGTGTCTTAAATCTGCACCCACGCAATAGGTGCTTAAGGATAAACATTACATTCGGTGTCTTAAATCTGCACCCACGCAATAGGTGCTTAAGGATAAACATTACATTCGGTGTCTTAAATCTGCACCCACGCAATAGGTGCTTAAGGATAAACATTACATTCGGTGTCTTAAATCTGCACCCACGCAATAGGTGCTTAAGGATAAACATTACATTCGGCGTCTTAAATCTGCACCCACGCAATAGGTGCTTAAGGATAAACATTACATTCGGTGTCTTAAATCTGCACCCACGCAATAGGTGCTTAAGGATAAACATTACATTCGGTGTCTTAAATCTGCATCCACGCAGAGATGCTTAAGGATAATTATTCCATTCGATATCTTAGATCTGCATCCATGCAGAAAGAATAAATATTACGTTCGATATGTTGAAGTGGGTTGCATAATTTTCCTGAATCCATCTGGGCTGTCTTGTAGCCGCCGTTTGAGGAAATCAGTTTCAGAATCGGCATAAAGTACCTTGATCCATCCGAAGACGGAGTCTGGATGAATGAATGGATGGAAGGAAGGATAGGTGGATGGATGGGTGGGTGGATAGATGGATGTACATAGCTATGCAATGTACATATATGTTGTCGCCTGAAGGTCTAGGGATCGATTCCAAGGTGGTATTAAGTCAGCTGATACTCGGGGAACTGAAAGCGAGTAGTCTGTTAACCTGGAAGCACTGCATAGGTCTATGGAGAAGCGCCTTCCATTCGAAACCATCTCAGCAGACAAATTTGAATATGACTAATATTCTACGTGCATAGCAAAATACTGCATTGTTTTCGTATATACGTCTATTTTATTTAGAATGAGAACGAGAGATAGAAGTAGAGGTAGAGGTACAGTAGAGGTAGAGGTAGAGGTAGAAGTAGAGGTAGAAGTAGAGGTAGAGCTAGAGCTAGAGCTAGAGATAGAAGAGAGGATGCAGGTAAAGGTACAGAAACGACAGCGATAGAGAAAGAGATATACAGACTGAGACAGGAAGTCGGGTGCCAAATGAGAATCAGTGAAAGAGGAAGATATAAAGAGGAAGATATAAATAAATATATATATATATATATATCCGTCGTTGCATGAATTTCGTTAACAACTGTATAGGCAGCGATTGAAGTGGGTGCTGAGTAGTCGTTTCCATTAGTCAGTCAATGTCTCCAGGAGGCGAAGGGCAGCCAACGACGTCAGCGCATATTAGAATACAAGGACGGATTCAGTGACATGGACTTGGCGATCGAGGCCAAGCCAACGATGTCCCATGCACGTCCACCATGGCCACGCCAGTCCTTCAACAAGTCCGTCAGTCTATCCGCACATCCGTCTATCCGCACATCCGTCTATCCGTCTGTCCGTCCATCCGTCTGTCTATCCGTCTGTCTGTATATCCGTCTATCCGTCTGTCTATCCGTCTGTCTGTATATCCGTCTATCCGTCTGTCCGTCTTTTCGTCCGTTCATCCATTGCATCTTCCTTCCCGTCAGTCCGTCTGTTCGTCCGTCCGTCTATTCGTCCGTCTGTCTAGTTGTCATTCCGTTCTCTATTCGTCCGTCCGTTCTCCCATGCATTTCGTTGATTTTGTAGTCGGTGATCTTAGCTGGTAATGGACTCATACTCTCTTAAAAGCGATGCCTGTGCTGTCGCAGAAGACAGATGTCTCTGAAGTATTCAAAATGTCTGGCAAAGAGCGCAGCCTGAAAGTTGACAGATCGCCAGCGTGGCCTCTGGCGATCAGGTGAAAGTGTCTGGCTCGTGGCCAAAGTTGTTCTTGGTTACCAGACAATGAATGTCAACTGACTAGCCTGGTAACAATAGCATTACGGTTCTATGCCTTTCGCTTGCCTTGGAAGAGGACCGCTGTGAAGGTAATGGCCGCCGCAGCGAGTATCTTCATCCTGCGCTGGCTTCATCTGCCTTCTTCCTCTCTCATTCCCTCAGCTGTGCCTGTCCCTGGATTATGTAGCGCCGGATAGACTAACGACGACGATGAAGATTTACTCGAAATTGTCTTTCGCTTTTAAGAGGGAAGAGGTTAACGTAAATCTTCGAGAAAGGACTCGGCCCGAATGGAAACTAGAGGACTTCTAAACGTGCTTCAGGTAAGTTGACTGTTAGCAGGGTCGGATTAATCACTTGGGGAGCCTCATGCAAACTGCAGGCCTACGCGGGGCCTCTGTTGTACAGCGCTTGGGATGATGGGATGCCGTAAGAACGTGCTATAGGCTAATCAAAGTGTAGAAAAGTATGTAAAACCAGTTGATTATCTGGTTGCATGGCTGTCTTTTTAAGGTTGCCAAATAGTCATGGTGCAAATTTTTATTTTAAGAGAAAACTAATGACTCGAATACTAGTTTAAGGTCTGAAGGGCAAACAGCACAGGAGCTATTCACCAGCTGGACAATATTTCCTTAAGGGTGTGAAATTTGACTCAAAAACTAATATACACTTTTTAAGATCAAGGTGGTTTACGGGTTCGACACCTTCCTTCTCCGACACTTCCGATTTTATTCTCACTGATTCGGAAATAAAATGTTGTGGAAAAAGAGGGAAAGCCATCTAACCAAAGAACAGCGAAAGTAACATTGTCCGCGAAAGCTTAGAACTGTGAAAGTGCAAGGTGTCATCTACAGCAAAGAACTATGAAAGTGAAAATATAATCAAAATTTTTGTGCGTAATAAACCAAGCTAGTTAATTTTTCTATAAAGGCCCAAGGCTTTATTTATGACGCACTAGGTTTCGAGTGGTATAATAGCGTAATGGCCAATGCTTATTCATACAGTCACTATAAATTAATTAGTAAAACTATGCAGTAATACCGGCCTTATGTTCAAAATTGCTTGCGAGGCGGTAGGGCCTATCACGTGTCTAATTAATGCTGATGGGATTCGCAATTAGTTTATCCAAGCCGCCTGCGTGTTCAATTAATAATTTAAGACAGAAGAATCGAAATTAGAATCATATCAATATTGTGCTGCAGCGAAACAGCTGACCCTTGTCTTCAGCTGTCATCAACTGATAGTTCAATTCAAAGGCTTTATTAAGATAGGACCTACTGTTTTGCATTTTCCGACTATCGTTGCAACACAACTCGATATTAATGTTGGGGTGACATCATCTGCCTGCAGTACATGTGTAAATACAGATGCACTGGCGACATCTTTCTTGTAACTGGTCAACGGTTTCCCTTTGAAGATCATGTGCTTGCGCTGCAGAATCCACCGACTGGACCTTTATAGATTTTGACCTTGGCACTTAAGCTACCCAAGACTACCTAGTTCGTGCGGATTTCATTTGACTAAACCGAAAGTAAATGTAAAAATGTAAATGTACATATTTTTATAGCTCCTCCTGAATTTCGCAAATTCTCTTTTCCTCTCTCCCTTCCGTCGTACACTCCTTTTAAAAAATGTTATCAACTTGTTTGTTATAAGCTACATTAACATTTAATGCAAAAGTGACCTACTTCATCAGACCACACAGTTTACACACTCACATTATGTTTGTGAATGCTAATATGTATGTGTTTATGTATGCATACGGGTATGTGAGTGTCCGTGTTTTGCATGCTCCTAATGAAACAATCGTTTCTAATAGGACATCTATATGTATGAGGCAAAAGCAGAGACAGTGTGTGCAGTGAACCCGAAGCTCATATACCCAGATGAAGCCATCAAAGAATGACCCGGTTACGAGTGACGAAACGCCTCTGTTTACGCCGCAGGGTGAAGGCCATAAAGATAGCGGCGACCAAATGTTGGTCTCTGCGGATTGCGATAAGACGCTAATCAATACCTTTACTGACCATTCGCTTGCCAATAATAAGCGCTGCGTGCGTATGGGATACGATGCAAAACCGGGGTATAGCCGTCAGCGATCTTCTCCTATCCACAGTCGGATTTGCCTCAGCTAATTTCCCGTTTGCAGGCAATGCATTTTGTCGGCTGGAGTTTGTGATTTTCGGATGTCTCTCTGCATCTGAAGAATTAGCGTCTCGCTTCAATTGTGTTCAAACTTTGTTTGAACACTTCGCTTCAATTG
Organism: Norana najaformis; assembly: GCA_964023275.1. NCBI lineage: Eukaryota > Metazoa > Annelida > Clitellata > Crassiclitellata > Hormogastridae > Norana > Norana najaformis. The sequence continues at coordinate 9,537,018 of OZ029920.1, forward strand.
AACGACTCACTTCAGTTGAGTTCTGGCTTCAGTTGAACCACTTCGGTTTCTCTTAAGCTTCATTTGAACGTCTTGTTTGAGTTGAAAGTCTCGCTTCAGTTGTGTTCAAGATTGATTTGAACCGTGAAGACTGACGTACCGGTATCACCTGCGTCTGCGACAGTTCTATAAAGTATATTCTCGCGCATCAAGTGATCAGGTAGGTGTGTAAAATTTGGGCCATGGCGAACCGTGATAAGCGAAAGGGCTTTCAGACTGGTTATGATAGATGATGTGACTATGGCTTATCTCTCTTATTTCTCTCCAGTGCCAAGCACCCACCATCCACCGTAGTCGGCTGACTGCCGGCCTGCCTGACTCTTGGATCTTGGCCTGAAAGCGAACCCTTCCTGCTGATCGATTTTGTTTTGACTGAACGCCTGTGAATAAGAGGGTTCCCATGATTTAGCTTGCTTTGGGCGCTATAGAAATCTCGAGCTTACGATTACAATTACGATTAGATGGCGCCTATTACATCAGAAGCAAGATGGCATGGTTAGAAGCGTGCTGAAGGACTCTAGTTATCAAGCGCCAGCAGTTTACATTCACATTAGGGCTATAAAAATTGCCATGTAGTACTAATGCACAATGACTACATGCTGCATTCTGATGCCTGGTGATTTATACCGACGTGTGGCTTCGACGAAAGCAGTAGGAGAGTGCAAAGTCAGCAGAGCGGAAATGGTCACAAGAGACTTGGACAATTAAGTTACAGACGGATGCGGAAAGAGATGCATTGAAGAGTTATTTTTCCTCGCAGCCGTCGGCTCATTCTGTGTCGCTGCTGCTGCTGCAGCTGCTGTCACCGAGTCTTTGGAATTGGTCCAAATCCGATAGACTGATGCGTTTTCTAGCTATGAATCTAAGTCGTGTCGAGGACTATGTAACTCTAGCGGAATAATAGAATTCGAGGCCTGATTATCGGACCATTCTCTTGTAACAACCAAAACAGCCATCGAATTGCTAAGGCGTGAATTATTATCGTGTGATTGACGTTGGAATAGTGGCAAAAGAAGGAAAAGGCTTTCAAGGTGGCTTTGATTAATGTACATTTTATTTATTAGATCAACCCCACAAATAGTAGCATGAATGCTACTACCGATAGAGAGGCAACAGATAGACTCTCAACCCTGCGATTGTAAATACTCATTCTAATGACTAATCACAACATAGGCGTTCATGTATGTATGTACGTACGTACGTACTTATGTATGTATGTATGTATTTCATTTAATTTATTGTTCCCCAAAACAACAGCATAAAATATAGTATATAGAATAACAGAATACACGTGGGGTACAAGAAGGCGACCCAGAAATAGCCAGGTTCCGCTTATTTGGGTCAACTATGTATGTATGCATGCATGTGTGTATGTATATATGTACGTATGTATGTATGATTGTATGTATGTGTATTGGGGTATTTTATAGCGACTTTTAGGCAGCAGTTCACGTCGCACAATTTCAGATTAGATAGCCACGTAAGCTTCTGTGAGGTTTTAAACACGGTACCTGCGTTGCCGGATAGGCCAACACTCATCCATGCAACAATGTAAAATGCAGTCTGAAAGTCCAACCGTTTTATTTTTAAAAATAGTTATAGTTAAACAGTTCATAATACAGAAGATTAATTGATGAAAAGATCTAACGGAATTGATATAACGATAAGCAATCATAAAAAGTTACTGTGTGTTATTGATGTTGGAATATTGGTAAAAGCAGGAAAAGGCTTTCAAAGTGGCTTTGATTAGTGTACATTTTATTTATTAGGTCAACCCTGCAAATAGAAGCATGAATGCTACTACCGATAGAGAGGCAACAGATAGACTCTCAACCCTCGAAACGAACTTCACAGCCCACCGCTACAACTACACCGGCTACAACTACACAGAGCATAGCTACACCGACAATTACAGTTCCATCCCAGACAACAGTTCCATTTTCAGTCGCTACGAGTGGACCGAGTTCTTAGAAGTCCATGGCCAGACGGCGCTTTGCATTGACCGCGTGGCCACTCCAATTTGGTACGCCATCGGATTTACCGGAAATCTCTTTTCGGCTTTGATCTGGTTTCAGAGGCGCATGCGCACAAATAATTCGTCCGCTGTCTACCTCGCCGCTCTGTCCATCAGCGATCTTGTTTTTCTTCTTCTACATCCGCTTCAGGAACTCCAGTACGCGTGGTCATTTCCGATTCTTAAGTTCCCCGCTCTGTGCGAAATCTACTTCCTGTTTTACCTGTTCTCGCAATATCTTTCGCCGACACTCGTTCTTGGTTTCACCGTGGAACGATACATCGCCGTGTGTCATCCATTCCGAAAGAAGTCCCTCTGTCGTACCGGAAGGGCGGTCAAGGTCGTTGCGGCGACGGTGATCACGTGCTTCCTGTTTTCCACCGCGCAGGCGTACTTTTGGACTTACAACTCGCAGACGCGCGAGTGTCAGCTTAGAGCTGATGCTATTTCTGACAACCATCCGTCGCTGTGGTCAGTCTGGACTTGGACTTCGGAGATGGTCATCTTTCTCATTGTCCCACTGACCATACTGACCCTTAATCTGTTGGTCATTCGTGAACTGCACAGCGTCAGCAAGAAGGAACGCAAAACACGCAACCTATCCGGGTCAAGCTGCGCTGCTACAACGGTCATGTTGCTTTCCGTCTCGTTCTACGTCATCGTGACGTCACTTCCAGCGACGCTAGTCTACGTGCTGGAGACGAGCTTTCCGTTGGGACGGCTGAACATTTCGGACGCGGAAATCGAGGCGGATCCTACGTGGAAGAGATTTTTCGTGTACCTTACAACGCGGAAGATTGTAGAGGAATTCTGCTTGTCGCATTACGCCAGTAACTTCTTCCTGTTCCTCATCACTGGACAGCAGTTTCGTCAGTCGTTTAGGCAGCTGTTCCGTTCGACGGTTAAGGGAGATTTCGATCAGTACATTGAAGTAGCAACAACATTGTCACCGAAAAGAAACGATTCTCGTGCTATTTAGGACTTGACCTTTTGCATTTATGAACAGTTAGGCAATATTCGAGTAAACAAGAAATTATAGTACGTTTATATTAGCAATTATACATTGGTATATGTAGGCCTAAATAGGCAAGAACTTTTCGGCAATATTTTATTCGTTTCATTTAGTAACAACGAAAGTTTTAAACGAAATCCTTGTCATTGGTATTAATTGCTGAAAGTTTGTAAAGGATTCACATTACAGAAAGTGCTGCGCCTTTTATAATCCTACGGATTTGTTGGGATATCCGGTATATTACGTTGGCTTGTGGTATACTGTCTTTTCGTTCTGCGTTTGGCTCGTATCCACATGCCCTATATTCTCGATAGCGTGTGCATAGGTCTACACTGCATTCCAGTATTCTTGTGGGCTACAAAGTTCCGCTCATCAACGACGACAGAATGCACACACACGCAAACAGATATGCATACATACGTATATATATATACCGTTTTGTATGTGTGATATTGGCATAAGTTCTTCAGTCATTGGAAATAATATGTATTTCAGTATTAGCCTTGTATCTGCTTTTCAATCAGGTACTTCAACAAAAAGCATTTCCTCGGCTCAATTTGAATGAAATTATATTATTTAGCGCTTCAGTTTGATCTTAATATTTCTTGTTTACTTCCTTACTAATTTCTGGTAGGCCTACATTTACTTCCCGTATCATAACTGCTCACCCGTGCACTGCTCTATTTCGACACTAATCTGGGAGTTCTTGCTACCAGTTCCCTTTGAAACTATTCGGAAACCTAAACTCAATGATATATAATCTGTAGTATAACCTCTATGCCTAAACTCAAAGATTACCCTGGATTCTATTAATACGTTTATCAGTGGCATTTATGAACAGAAATACAAGGTTGTTTTATAGTTATGTTCCTTTTTGCATTTTAATTAACAGAAATACTTTTTCCAGTTCAGTAATGCTCTTGCCCGTGTAGTCACAAAACACCCAGGCAACACCGCATAGAGCCTAAACTCAGTGGTCAAATAACTTCATTGGATAAAATATATTAGGCCTATTTCTAGTTAATCTATTCTCTTGTTTTATTGTTTTTTGTGTTGCGCTCTCTTCTGTTCTTTTTTATAAATGAGTATGTCGATCTGGAGTCTTTTACACAACGCCGTTATTATAACCTAGAAGGCTTCAATCGATGGATTCGACATAAAAACGCATGCAGTCAGTAATCAAATTCCATTGGAAAGGTCCAGTTAGATTGCTACAGGTCAGAGAAATCAGAAGCTGAGGCGTCGTCTATACCTAATAAAATTTAATGTTAGCTACAGCAAACAGACGCATCTGGGCGACCGTTAGGAATAATAATTTGGCTTATGAATTAGGATTAGAACATCAATACTCCACACCACACACACACACACACACACACACACACACACACATGCATAAGTACTTGTATATATACATATATATATATATATAAGTATCAGTCAATATATATATATTGAAATCAGTCCTTATTCCTCAGACTTACCATTATTCTGCAAGGTCATCTGATTGTCTTTCTCTGGTCATACGTTGGGCTGGAACTGTTCTGGGTAAACGAGCATTTTCGGTTGCTGGACCAAAATTCTGGAATTCCCTCCCTGTGTCTGTTCGTTCTGCTCAGTCGCTCCTGTCATTTCGTTCTCAACTTAAAACTTATCTGTTTCAAATTGCTTATTCACCATAGACTGCCTCTCTGTCGTGCTGACTGACCTGGATATCGACCTGATTGGGGCTTGGTTTGGTGTGCCATCGGTTGATGCCTTGTGCATTAGACACCTGCGCATTAGAAGTTGCTAATTATATATATATATATATATATATATATATATATATATATATATATATATATATATATATATATATATATATATATATATATATATATATATATATATATATATATATATATATATATATATATATATATATATATATATATATATATATATATATATATATGCAAAGACACGCAGGCACTTACATATACGTATATGCATGCGTGCAGACGATCATATACCTCTCTCTCTGTGTTTGTCTCTCTCTGTCTGTCTGTCTATGTCTGTCTGTCTGTCTCTGTCTCTCTTCCTCTATGTCTGTCTCTCTCTCTGTCTTTGTCTCTGTCTGTCTATGTCTGTCTGTCTCCCTCTCTCTCTCACTCTCTCTCTCCTTTTAAGGTCAAACGTCATTGCCCGATCGGGCATTGAACCTTTATAGTTGCAAGGGGCTCAATATGCACATTTTCCTACGATTAGTATCCTTTAGTTCGCATCGACAGATGGTTGATGGCGCATCTCTTTAAATCTCTTCCCAGCTTAAACGCAGCATGGGGCCCTCTAAAGCCATCTGCCAATCAAGGAGTCATTGACCCCGACCAAACTCCTATCCCTCCACTCTCCTTCCCTCTCCTTCCTTCGTCCTTCGTCCTGGCAGACACTGCCAGACAGTCTATTCGCTTTGCGTTGCAACGCCAGTCTATAACGATAGGCATTATAAACACTAGTGTGGCGAGACACTCATGTCCAGGCCCTACAGACACTCTCCGACTGGTAGTTGAGAACGTTCTTTTGCTTAGATATCAGATTGCATGCATGGCTATATACAGTTAGCCTACTCGAAAGGCTTATAAAGGCTATGAGATTATTCCAAACACCACCCACCGTAGCCGTCTCACTGCCTACCTGCCTGACTCTTTGATCTTGACCTGGAACCGAACCCTTTTGCCTGTCGATTTTGTTTTGACTGAGCGCCTGTGAATAAGCTGGTTCCCGCGACTTAGCTTTCGTTGGGCGCTGTAGAAATCTTGAGATTACGATGATGATTACGATTATGGAGACAAAGAGGCTACGTTGCTGGCTGCATGTAGTCCACGGTGTTAATGTATGTTTTTCTATAGCGACCCTGCTCATTTTTCAATGAATTAATCGGGTGAGATCCTTCACCACCGCTGCCCGTTTGAATGGGCGCCCCGCCATTTAAGGTCCCCGTGCACGGACCGTACTAGCCCGAGATTTAAATCCCTTAAATAAGACATAATCGGCATGCGAACCGGCATCCTCACGCTCAGAGGCGCCTTGACGTACGCTTCAACCAATTAAGCTAGCCAGATCAGCCGTAGCTGGTTGTGCTTTATTATTGGACGAAGCAAAAAGTTACTTTGAGTTGTTATATTTTTATAGAGCTCGTCTCTAAAAACAAGCATCAGTCGATGGCGCTGAACGTTTCTGCGAACGGGCTTAGGCCTACTCGAGGTTCGTTTACCCTGTAAAGTAATAGTCTGTGGAGAGACTCGAATCCGCACACTAGATATGAGTGTTCTGTAGCTAGACACTCTGTAGTATCCGTGGTGCGATTTGTGGTTGGTAGGAATGGGTGGAAAAGACTTATGGGCAGGAGCTATGTGTATGGGAAGTATATCTTAAATTACAGACATAATCTGAATCAGTGGGGCAATATCCTCCCCCCTCATAGCTGCCACGCTGTCTCTCCGTCTGACTTTTGGATCTTGACCTTGAACCGAACCTGTTTGCCTACCGATTTTGTTTTGACTGAGCGCCTGTGAATAAGCTGGTCCCCGCGACGTGGCTTTCGTTGGGCGCTGTAGAAATCTCGGATTACGATTACGATTCGTCACAGGCTTATTCACAGGCACTCAGTCAAAACAAAATCGATAGGCAAAAGGGGTGCGGTTCCAGGTCAAGACCAAAAGTCAGACAGACTTTATATTTATAATTCTAACATTATGCTATATACTGTTAGTATATTCTTTATTCTATCATTCTACAGTGTAATAATAGTAGTAGTAATAACAACGGCAATATCACCTAGTCCAGCCTGTGACTAGTCACTCCAGTGAGTGCGACTTGGGGTGCGAGAGTTCGGTGTGCTTAATGTCTCTGCTCCTACGAGTGGGCCGTGGCTTGTAGTAGCCAATAGAGTTTATGCCTGCTCTCCTGTCCATCCCTTCATGATATCTTCAACGAGAGGGAGACTGAACCAATGGGTAAGTTTCCTTGGTATCTTCAATGGGAGAGTCTTAACCAGTGTGGGGGAGTTCCCCTTTTTCCACTATACAAGTCGCATCCGGCCATAGTGTCTGGCATCACTAGGCATTACTGAATGTAGACTGAGCTAAAATGTACAATGTAAATATATAGGTTTCATATAGCGACCGTACGGCCTCGACCCTGCTCATTT
>OZ029920.1:9544284-9636784 GCA_964023275.1 Norana najaformis
TGTAGATGCAATTAGAACTGTTGCTTACATGTAGGCCGAGTACAGGTGCATGAAGATTGGCCTGCTATAGATCTGTCTCTCTGATAAATGTTTGTATACTTTACAATTGCTTTAAATTGAATTTTTATTGTTAATAGATGGTGATTATTATTAGGCTTATTACAATAATATTGCTGAAGAGGAACAGTTTTGTGTTTCGCTGTTTAGAATTTCATGGAGGACAAAAGACACGCATGGCTGATTATACCTCGCCCTTAAGAAGGAACGGGTTAAAATGAGCAAGAATCAAGATCAGGTATTTATTTAGTTATTTTTGTGTATTAATTGCACGTAATACGCACACATGGTAAGCAAATCCGAATCTGAAGCGCGAGATAAGTGCACCCGAACGGTCGTCATAGAAATCCGCTCGGCTGGCGCGAACCCACAATCGTTAGATTATAGATCCAGCGCTCTAACGTATACCCCACTTGCCGCGTATGATTACGAAATTCGGCACCTATGCTGGCCCTGGGCATAATGAATTTCAATGTTAGACCTAGTCTTAAATCTCAATCTTAACTTTGATTTGAATCTTAATTTTTTTACCTAGCCTCAGACTGTCGATTAACTTTACTCCCCGTTAACTTAGTCTAAATTAACCCAAGTCAGAATTAAATTTAAATTTAAATAGATTGGTCTTAAGGCTGATGACGCTTCATGCTGCGTGTAACTTTTAGGTGTTTTAAATTCTGAGATGCTTTTCATTACTCTTGAAGCAGCGCCATTTAAGGCACAAATGTGTCAATACCATAACGATAATCACACAACTGTTGTCTGTATTTACTACAGTTCAAATCGCTTTACCCTTAATTCACTCTATTTCAGTGGCGGCTCCAGGATTGCTTGCGTGGGGGCAAGAACATTTCCAGAGGAGCGCCACATTCCGACAGTCCACCATGCACAGGTCTGGTCTGAGGGGCGCCGGCATATAACCAAGAGGGACGCGGTGGGGCGAAACCGCCCCCACGCCTGTAGCTAAATCCGACACTGCTCTAGTTATATTCAGTTTAGTTTACTTCAGTTAAAAATTCACTTAACTCCAGTCTCATATAACAGTCCTTCTCATATTTCCATATGGGGCACAGCGGCTAGAGCGCTTGGCTTGTAAGGCGGAGAGTACGGGTTCGAGCCTTTTCTGAAACTGTCACTGCCGACTGATGCTTAGTCGTTAGTTTAACGTATTGTTAGTGGAGCTTAATAAATGCGAAAATAATCTAAATCAGTAGAGCCTACTCACGGTTATGAATGATTGCCAGATTAAAAATTATTGAACTCATTAGTTGATCTAACGCGTAAAGATGCTTTTCTAAATACAGATTTCAACTCAGAAAAGCGTCACGCAGGAACAGTTAAACGGTATTTACATTCTTTTGCTTTTAATGTGGAATTCCGAGTTGAACTAAAGACAAATTCCTATAACATAGGTATATGTATCGTTTATGTTACACTTCTTTTCGCTCTCTGTAGACATAAATCAAATTAACAACAAGAAGTTGTCAAATTAACAAGGTCAAACGATGGAATTAGCCGAGTCATTTTAAGACTTTCAAGCACCAGTCGCCTGTTAGGATTCCGGTCACATCGGCTCTTCAATAGGTCTGCAACATGACAACATACAAGTCCTGGTTTGAGTCTCAGTAGTCGGAGATGTCGACGGGCCCCAAAGCACCTATGCCAAGATTACATTACAGACATTATTACACTGACATTGTTTGCAGAGTTTCGTGAGGCTTTCGACCTCTTCGATACGAACCACGATGGTGTCATCAGCACAAACGAACTGGGGTTTCTGCTGAGAAGCCTCGGAGAAAATCCCACCCAACAGGAACTCATGGATATGATCAATGAGGTGGACGTTGATGGTGAGTTCATACCACTATCCATTAGCGGGAATGGTTCAAGTACTCGGAGTAGTAGTAGTGGTAGTAGTAGTAGTGGTGGTGGTAGTGGTAGTAGCAGTAGTAGTAGTAATGGTGGTGGTGGTAGCAGTAGTAGTGGTGTTAGTAAGAATATTATAATTAAACCACAGTCCGTATAATCACAATACCATGAACTTTATTTCATCAGTGAATCGTTCATTGCATTACCAATGAATAATGCAATCTAGTGCACTGTTATGAAACCTTTCGATGCCATGTAATGGAAAGTAAAGCAATGCGATGTGAGATAATGGATTGTGAGACATGCGATTTATTCTTAATACATTATTATATAGTATAATACGGTTTGGTAGGTCAGAGGTAGTGTAATGTAAATCGTCAGAATTTCTCAGCGCCAAGCCACATAGGCTGCGTCAGGTAATGAGAATCAGTGTGAAATACTGTAAAAGTAGCACGATCCATGCAAGGGATCTTCAATGATTTGGCACTCCTTTCAAACGGGCGGCGGTGGTGAAGCATCTCACCCGCTGAAAGCTCAGCATGGTCAAGGCCATAAGGTCGTTATAGAAAACATGCCCGCTTACATTTACCCTTATAAAATGTTAACGCTTGATCTTCCAGACAACCATACGGTTAGTTTCAGTGAGTTCGTGAAGCTGATGGCAAATAAGCAGCGGTGGTCGGATGACATGGACGACACAGTACGCGAGGCTTTTCGAGTCTTCGATCCAGATGGTCAGGGCTTCATTCGGACCCAGGAGGTCCGTCTGGCCCTGCGCCATCTCTCGGACAGGAAGCTGAGCGATGAGGAGATCGAAGATATGATGAAGATGATCGATCCGGATGGGGATGGCAAGATCGGGTATCAAGGTAAGTTGATCAACATGCAGTGCCGTGATATTGCTATCGAGTTTGGTGTAAGACATAATCAATATATCGAGCATCTTAAATATAATTGAATTATAGCTATTCAACTCCGTGTATTCGTCGAGCCATGGTACGTAGACACTTAATGGGTTGGAAAAGACCAGTTGGAAGCCGTCGTCTCGGCACAAATAGAACGAGCGAAGGAATTCTACCTGCGCCCGCTAAATTTTTGGTCCAGCAACCGAAAACGAGCATTTTCGGTTGCTGGACCAAAATTCTGGAATTCCCTCCCTGTGTCTGTTCGTTCTGCTCAGTCGCTCCTGTCATTTCGTTCTCAACTTAAAACTTACCTGTTTCAAATTGCTTATTCACCATAGGCTGCCTCTCTGCAGTCGTGCGGACTGACCTTCTGGATATCGACCTGAGCGGGGCTTGGTTTTGGTGTGCCATCGGTTGATGCCTTGTGCCTTTAGACACCGGCGCATTAGAAGTTGCTAATTATTATTTTGGACTAACCACGGACTGCAGATGAGCTGTAAACAGGGACGGCTGATGACGCGTTGTGCAAGGAAATGTTAAATTGTCAGAAAGGACACGCCCATAGATGTTGTTGATGATGATGATGATGATGATGATGATGATGATGATGATGATGATGATGATGATGATGATGATGATAGAGCTGATGTGTTGCAGCTGCGTCTTGAGATCGAAACACGTGAAACTGGTAATTGTACTGGTGTATCCAGTAAAAGTCAGCCTGTAGCTGGTATAATATATTATGCAGGTCGCGTCCTATTTCTTAATTACACGGCTGACAACTTCTTTAAATTATTTACCTATTTTGTATTCGCTCCTTTTATTTCTCAGTAGCCTATTTCTTTAAATTACTTTCTTAATCCGAACTTAACTTCATCACTCGCTGGCTGGATAAAGGTTTGGATACATACCTTATTTCGTCGGCTTGTAGTTTCTGTTTATATGTCATAACGAAGGTAATTAGCATCGCCCTCCTCCTGCATCCAGGCTTGGGACTGGCACCATCCGAACATGGCAGTTGCGAAGTTAATAAATGGGGATAACCAGTCATTAATTGTTGCCAAATCTGTGCTGAAAATGAATGTTAAACACGATCTGTTACAATGCGTAGGCCAGTGCTTCCCAACCTTTTTTCAACCACGGCACTCTACCTAAAAACCATTCACCAGACGGCACACTGCATTTATGGTACTTATTATATATATATAGGCCTATATATGTATATGGTACTTATTATATATATATGCATATATATATCTAGCAACACACCATTCCCACAACAAACCGTTCTGGCTGAAAAACACTGGCACACAGTTGAAGATGTCGTCCCCTTTTGTTTCAATCAGCTCCTTGCAAAACAAAAAATGCTCCAACATTTTTGTACCGTTTGAAAACCTCATGAAAGCCATTAGCTGCGATTTTCCGCTCATATCTGTAGATTCGTCAATCTGCAGAGCAAATCGTTTACAGGCAACAACATACGTTATTGTCTAGGCCTATATCATCTGACATCATTTCAATCCGTCTGGAAACGGTGTTATTTGACGATGGCATGTTAGATATAATTTTTTCGGCATCTTCTCCAAGCATTGTTTTTACCATCACTCTGCATGCAGGCATAATCAAAGATTCTACAATGTTGTGTGGTTTCATTCTTTTGGCCACAGCTCTGCGACCTGAGAGCTGGCCAGCTGAGCCTTAACTGTCACCGAATGAAGCTTAACAACAAACTGCGCTTGTTTCTGTTGACCGTCCAGTATACGTCTAAAACATGTCTTATTCTTCTCTATGTGATTCTGGTGCTTTTTTGTAAATGGCGTTGCATCTTGCTTGCTACCATAGCTTCATTTGCGAGCACGTCCCCGCATATTACACATAGTGGCTATGGAATGTCTTAGTTATCAGTGGATGTAAGTCCATAATCCATATAACTTTCTTGGTTTCTTGGTGCTGTCGAATTGCTTTCTTTTTCGGAACATTACTTCTATCTGCATTACTGTCATCGTCTCTCTGGTTGTTAGCATCCTTGTTGCTTCGTTTACGGCTTTCACGACAGTCAACCATTTCCGGGCAGAAAAAACAAAATGCTAATTTCCGTAGAATTAAAATGAACTATAAACACTGCAATAAAGATGTAGTTTTATCTTTAAAATGAAATTTAGCATTAACACATATTTGTTGACAACTTCCGAAAATACGACGACGCAAACACGCATACTAACGATGATGTCAACGAGTAAATAAGTTAGTTAGTTCATTGGATAGTAGACGCAACACATGGTGGTCTATGTCGAATCACATACAGCTAAATTATCCTGGTAAGAAATTATACTTGACTAATTTATCATTCTGGAAAAGCGCTTATAGTCTGATTGAGTGATATTAGTATCATCTAAAACTTTTGAATTCCGACATTCGGCCACGGCACACTTCTACCGCGCTCGCGGCACACTTGTGTGCCGCGGTACACAGGTTGAGGAGCACTGGTGTAGGAATTACGATGTATATAACTGCTGTGTATTAGTATGGTGTACATGATATCTAAAGATATATTGAGAGATATGAGATCTTCACAAATTAAGGTTGATATTAGATTGCATTAAAAGTGTCGACGAGCTTTATACGACGTTTATTGTTTTACAGCTTTCGCTGAATTACTATACGCTAACGGGACAACTATATTCTTCTGAAGTTTTGTTGCGAATCTTAACGACAACCTACACAGACGCTGAAAAAGAGTCAAAGTCAGACATTTGGAGCCAAGCATCGCCAGTTTTCTTCCTCTGATCTTCTTAATTTGATATAAACCTCTTCTGTGATAATCAGTTACAGTTGGATTCACTGGAGGACGCTAGTGGATCAGAACTTTTGAATTATAAATGTCCTAACCAAGAAAAGAATCAGTGATATAACCAGTAACAACAAAAGGGTTAGGTCAGTTAAACGTCGTGAAACATCAATATTATAGCAAAAGAAGCAAATAAAGAAGTCAAGTCATTTTAGAAGTCACCGAAGAAGTCAAGTCATTAAACAGTCACTAATGCCGTCAAGTTATTGAGCAAGTCAAGACATTAAAAGAAATTAAGTAAAAAAACAGTCATTTAAAAAGAAACCGTGTGAAAGAAGATAGAAATGGCGTGAAGTCGAGAAGAAAGCAGTCGCTATCTTCAGATAGATTATTATTACATAAGGTTTCGAGCTCACAATCATCTTTTCTTCCAGGTGTCTTCTGATTTCTTTGTTCACTGAGCTTCGGTCATCGCGTTGGACGTCAGTTCTTCAATGTATTCCGAACCAACCATCGATCAATTCTGGGATCTGAAACTTCATGTATTCTTGTCCAATCGATCCTTCATTGGATGCTTCAGTGTAGAATAAGCTGGCCTGTCAGCTTATTCATCATAGCATCCATCAATGATGCTGGGTATGAGTGAGTTTAGGACTTGCTCAAAGTCCTTACATCGTAACCATCTCAGAGAAGGCTCGAATCTGGGCACTCCGAGTAGTAAGGCGAACTCTCAAACCAATCGAGCATCGTGTCACAATTTTGTAATTATTAGCGCAGCTCATTAAAGATTTCCAATGAAGCCCTCATAAATTTGGGAAATATTGTATATTTATAAAGATCTCTGTTGAAATTCCTCACAACCGTTGTTCTAGGGTTGATGAAGCGTCTTGCGGGTTTCCTTTAAAAATTAAGACTAAAGCAACTAGAAGCACTTCTATGCATTTCTGCATTTTGCATCGCGGCAAAATCGAATCAAATCTTTATTTGTAATGTATTGTATAGATACAAGCATATGAAATTTATTTCCCATTTATTATTGAAAACCACATTTTATCAGAATAATATGTCACTTGTTTAAAGTATTTAAATATGTCGAATGCTATTTTGTTTAGGCTAAGCGATAATTATTGTAAAAGTTCCGATATAGACTACGGCATACAGACGATGAAGCAGATAATTGTTCTATATAGAATGACGATAATTGTGAAGATAAGAAATGAAGATAATTCTGAAATAGAACTTGTAACCATTAGATGCTGATACATGCGTTGTATTTACAAATAAAATGATTAACGTTCTTAATGTAGCCTACGAACGATGGCATTATAATAATAGCAACTGAATTAAATAGGCCTAATAGCCCTAAGAACGTTCCTTTAATTAGGGAAGACAATAAACGTACTTGTAATGCCATTATATCGACTCAGGTTTTACCTGGAAAGCTAAAAGCTATTAAAAGGCATTCAAAACTCAAAAATATTATAAGCAGAGCACAATACCTTAACCATAAAGTAGTAAAGATTCATTTGAAAAATATCTATTCTAATGCGCTCTAATCTAATCTAAACAAAGCTAATAACTTATGTAGCGCCTGCACAAAGTATTGCGCGATGACTTTTTCGTGGCAGGCATCATTTATTATTCAATTCGTACTTGTAGCACTAGGGAGCTAATTTGCCTAAGCTAATTAAGTGTTTCATGTGCTAAGAATCCACTGTTGCTAGCTCGGGATTGGGCTCGTGTTGGACTTGAAACTCTAGTCCTGTTGAAAAACTGTAGTGACGAGATCAACGATTTGGTGACTCCTGATGGAGGAGAAGATCTTCTCCAGGGATTTGTCCAATCGATCGGCCTCCGTCCCGTTGTTGAAACGAACGTTCAGAGTTTTTCTTACGTACATGTAAGCCTCTCTTGTTCCTGAAAATACAGCAGCATATAAATTATCTTAGAATTGCGCTGGCGTTATATTTCGCCATATTTAAATGTACCAAAATAGATTCTTCAGATGGCGCCACTGTCGAATGACATGACTAAGCAAATTATTCTAAAGGCGAATTAGTTGTTGTTGAATGATCTAATATTTTGCACGTTCTCGGATGTCGAACTGTTATATATTATACGTAACTAGACATTTATATATCGCTTCTGGGTTTCTCCGTGGTGCCTCGGAGACCCTAAAGAGTATTATTTCGAGATGGTTATTTCTCACTGTCATATTAGTGCTAAACATTAAGATTTCCACCGATAGCACTATACAATAGGCTATTTATGAAGCATGCGTGTTTTGTGTCGTAAACTCAGTTATGTCATAATTTGTGTTCTTTTGATGAAAATATTAAGACATATCACAGTGCATATTTTCAACAAGCTTTTAGTATTTTAATTTATATTTAATCTTCTACTGTCTATCGTAAGGTAGAAAGAAACTCCTTAGTTTAGTTTGGCAATTAATTCGATATTAAATTCAATATTGAATTTCATCATATGTAATATTTAAATGGAATATCTGGAATCAGCATTTAATTTAATTTTTAAAAAGACTCCATACCTTTTCCGAGACATTTGGAAACATCTTTGACGTGTTGCCCTGTCTTCATTCTGTCCATAAGTGTGTTGATCTCGTTGGTTAATTCCAAAAGTATACCGTTGACGTGTACTCCTCTGGCGACGAGAAAGCTTTCCAGTTTCTTGTAGCTTCCCGTGGGATTGAAAGCCAGTTGGTACCAAGGAAGTGGAATCTCAGCATCGACGATCTCCTCAGCCTGTTGGCAGCGTTTCAACTGTCCCTCGTATACGCCGATGACCTGACCCTCAAGCCAACGAAGGTCAATCGCTTGGCACTGCGCACACAGCGCATTCGTCAACATCATCTGCAGAATCTCCAGCGCATTTCCCGTCATCCTGGCACTGACCAGTGCCATCGAGTTGACCGCCTGGTTGTGCATCTCTGCGCTGACGACGTGATTGGTCAGTGGATTCGTCAAGTAGTCGAGTTCCGACGCGTAGGAAGCTGTGGCTGTATCGATGCCCTTGAACCCAAAGTCGGAGTTGACGTCACATCCGCTGAGGTTCGGCGGAAGTCCGTCGTTCATCGTGTAGTTTAAAATCTCCGAGAGCTGAGCGAAGACGAGCTTGCCGCACATCTGGAGAGCTTGGCGTGCCTGATCCATAGCGATCGTTGTACTGATTCCTTGGAAGTTTCCGCCGTGGATGATCTCGTCCCTGCGATGGTCGATGATGGGGTTATCGTTGACCGAGTTCAGCTCGATAGTCACTCGACGGATTGAAGCCAGGAGAATCTCGGTCGTGGGTCCCAACCACTGGGGTGAAGTACGTAGAGGGTAGCGGTCCTGTTTCAAGGTGCCTGGGTTGTCCTCCTTCGACGACTCAAGTCCGTGTCTGGCCAGCTTCGATCCTGCGAGAAGCCTCAGAAGGTTGTTGGCGACCTCCTGGTTGCCCTGATGGGGAAGACCGCGATGGACGGTCGGGTGGAAGGACTCCATCCTTCCGCGCAGGCATTCCACCGACATGGCCGTCGTCAGCTGCGTCAAAAGGACGGCAATGCTTGCGTCGAAGAGGACCCTGGCAGCAAAGGTCGAGGCGAAGGATGCCGAATTGATAACGCCCAGAGCCTCCTTGGCCTGGAATTCGATGATTGGAAGTTTGGCATCCTTGAGAGCCTCTGTTGCAAGGACTTCCTTTCCCTGGTAGATGACCTTTGACTCCGGGCGACCACACATGCACGCCGCGATGTAAGAAGTGGGAGCAAGATCGCCGCTGGCGCTGATCGTTCCACGCAGAGGAGCGACTGGAATGACGTCAGCGTTGATCATATCGCAGAGTAGTCTGACTACTTCCGGTCTGACGCCGGAGTAGCCGAGGGCAAGGCTGTTGGCCCGAACGGCCATCACACCCCGAACAACGTTTGGATCGATAGTCTGGCCAAAGCCAATATTCAGGTGTCGAATGAGGGAGCGCTGAACTTCCAGAATGTCGGAACACCTCACGTTGGCACTTCCGCCGTAGCCCGTGTTGACGCCATAGATCACGTTACCGGAAGCGATTTTCTGCTTAAGGTAGGCGACATTGTCCTTGAGGACTTCCTCGAGGTGAGCTGCAATCAAGACGCCGTTGACTCGTTTGTCCGACACTGCGACCAGCTTCGGAATGGTGAGAGAATGTCCGTCTAATTCCAAGGGCTCGCCTTCCAAAGATCTCCATTCATCCAAGAGTTTCATGATAACGGTTACGTGATTCTCCTGCGACGCCATTTTCACGTTGATTCTACAGAAGGAAATGTAAACCGACTATGCATGTATGTACATACGTATGTATGTATGTATGAATGTATGTTTGAGTGATGCATGCATGTATCTTGGTATGTATCCTTGTACCTATGTATGTACAGTATGTAGGCTTATATATATTTTAATTCGCTGTAGGTATCCTTGTATATGTCCTGGTAGATATTATTTTATATGTATTATGCATATAGATATTAATGTGACGCATTTTAGTTGCCTGTTTATCCATTGCATGCATTCGTTTTTTAAAGACACATAGCAATGCAGGACCATTGCTTTTACTTATACTGTATATCTCATCGATGGCTATTTAAACGCGGAGGAATTCATCATGTAGCATAAAAACAAAACATATAATTCTATTTAAAATATATTACTGCAAACCATTTGGTCCGAAACGAAGACAGCATTGAACGCCGATCCATTGCTTATCTGTGTGTGTATATATGTGCATTGCGTGGTAGCCTTGGCTTTTAAACACTGTCAGAGGTGGAGTATAGGCTGATACAAAAGTGTTTGATCTACAGTTTATTTAAAAGTCATAGCCTTTGGATCAGCTAAGCTGTTGCTTAAGTAAAGTTAAACGCGCTACCTGTGTGAACTGAACTGATGCGCTAGAAAAAGCTGACTGCTCATGCATGTCGAACTTTTTTGCAAAGACCCGACCTCAATAGGCAAGCCCAACAGAAACTGCCTTTGACCTCGGTGCAGTCTGAATGAGAGTCACAGGACCTGGTCAAGTAGTGACAAGTCTTGTGAGTCAGCATGAGACGAAGATGGTGAGTTTGGCTGAAATGTAGAATCTTACAGAAAAATTGTCCGGTCTTGAAAGTTGTTACCAAGTACTTTATACTTTTTGACACAAAAACACTAGACGATTGTAATTGTAAGCGACCATTTATAAAGCGCCACTTCAAGAACTGACTCATCGGACCGCACATTGGATCTCATTTGACCACAAACAATACAGACTTCAGACGCTTGCGAAACTGCAGAAAGGACAAACTGAAGAGACTCAGCACTCGGGAAAGACGATTCCAGCCAACATAGGCAAAGCTTCTGGACTGAGCGGGAGCATTGCGCATAGGAGGGACAGTCAGTAGTTCAAAGGCAGCCGACCGGAAAGCCCTACGGCCCGGAACCAGAGAAAATATTAATGTTTCTGGAAACAGTTTTCCATCAAGACATGGCCCATATAAACACCGGCTGGAACTAACGAAATACAAAGATTTCGTTGACTAACTGGTGACCATTCGGAATGCATTTAAGAGCCTACAAGTTTGTTCGTCTGCTGTATATTTTGATTATAAAGAAATTTTTTTGCGCAGTCAAATCTCGAGAACAAGTACGAGTACTGTGGTTTTAAGTACAAGTATTTTGGTCTCAAATGCAGGTAATCGTAATTGTAAACTCGAGACTTCTACAGCACCCAACGAAACCAAGTCGCTGGAACCAGCTTATTCACAGGCGTTCAGTCAAAACAAAATCGGTTGGGCAAGCATGGTTCGGTTCCTGATCAAGATCCAAGAGGAGGCAACCTCTTGTACTTGAGCTTGTACTCGAGAACAAACACACTACGAAGTACAGCATCTGCGAGAGTTACTTTGATCAGAAGTTTCGTCGTATATAGACAACACGGGTATTCGGAATTCTCCGACGCAGACCAGACTGTTATGTAACAACGTCTAAGTCAATAAATTTACATCGTTCGAGAAATTCTCATCGTCTGCATTCGATCGCGACTCAAGACACAGACTCCAATGAAACAATAGCCAAACGAAGCGCGTGGGTGACCCACAAGCGAAAGATCTCGTTGACCTAAGTCTATTTATAAATGGGTCGATGTACAACGGGCAAATGTTGCCCGCATAAAAACGGCTGAGGGTATTTCTCTACAATGGAGCGAATTGGGGACTCTTGAGTTTACCGCAAATGCTCTTTGAACGGCGGTTAAACTGCGGTCCATGTTACTGATAACAAGCTTCAGATTAAGAAGCGTGACTGAATGAAAATTAGCAGATGGGGTCGTTGTTTACTAGAGTTGAACGTTTGCGGTTTTGGAAGGTTACATCGGATCGATTCTATGCCACATAAAACAGCTCAACGAAATCTTATGCCACTGCGCAGTACACTGTTAACACTGATGGGTAAAATGCTTTTAAAAGTGGTATTTTACACTTTGAACCATATAAAATACCACTTCAAATACTTTTCACTCCTTTTCAAAAGTATTTCACCCATCACTGGTTATGACCACTAGATGTGTAATAATAAACGGCCAGAATGATTCTTCGGCATCATGGTCTGGTCAGTAGCGCCCTGGATTTGTAACCCAACGATTGCATGTTCGAACCGGCTGAGCGGATTCACTTGACTCGCGCTTCATGTTCAGATTTACTGACCTTGCGCCATAATCAGGGCAATTAGTAAATAAAAATGAATTGATAAAACTCAAAGCTGCAGAATAAATCAACATGAACATTAATTGCAGTTATATGCGTACATTTGTGTTAACTAATTCTTATATTGTCATATGTTTAATAAAAATCATAAACAAGTAACAATTTCGAACAATAAATTCCGCTGAAGACCGGCTTTGTGCAGCGTCTTCGCCCACGTTATGGACTAATTGTACCATGCTCTTTAAATAAATTCTACTTTTCCTTTGTGCTGGTAATCACAATTATGGTTTAAATTGCTTAATTTACATGTATATTTCCTTGATTGAACAATTGCTTGTGTGCTTATTTGCTGACAACTGATTGAGTTAAGCACTCCATACATAACTTGTTTGAGAAAGAATTATGTATAGAAATTGTTGTTACTGCATTTCAGGTAAAAGGAAGTTGTAAAATCCGACAAAAATTATGGAAAAGTGCATTTAGTCAACTCCCAAATCAGTCTGACGATACTGCTGCAAAGTATGGCACATCCCTCGAGAAATCAGGATACAAAGCTTCTGAGGCTTGTTGAACGCAAAGGCAGACAATGAGTTCACAATGCGACAATGAGGTCCTTACAATGGAACTTTAAATGGCGTGCCTCCCATTAAGAGGGGCAGCAGTGATGAAGGATCTCACCCGATGAATTCGTTGTGAAATGAGCAGAGTCAAAGCCATGCGGTCGCTTTAGCAAAACGTGTACATTAATTAATCTATTTAATGAGGCTCACGCTTACAAAACCTGCTTGAATCGCTTCACGGCAAACTGGCCGTCTGGAGTAAGAAATCAACTCCAGGGCCAAAGCTTCAGTTGTCAGCACCATCCTGATCATTCCAGCAACAGAAAGACCACCAAGAAGGATATTTTATTTGGAAAGGACCGAATAACTAAGGATCGCTGAACGCAACTAAGCATTGACACTAACGATGAATTAAACAAATAATTAGCTGAGGTCTAAATTTTAAGTGTTTGACAATTGCATTCCTTTTAACAACATGCTTTCAATTGCAAAGTTTACAGTTTGATTTGTTTATTTGCTTTGAGATGCGGGGGTACTGTGGGATGAAAATTTATCAAGTGGATGTGGTGAGGGGTGGGGATGAAGGTTGCGGGGATGGTAAGAGGATGGTGTCTGATGGAACGGAAGGGGATGAAGTTGAACCAAAAATGCGGGATGGGAATGGGAATACATTTTTGTCCCCGCGTCACCTTGAAACTCGCCTGCCTTTGGTTACCTGTTTGGTCCAAATAGCTCATCGGAACACGAGAAGGCCATTCAAACGCATACTGCCATAAACCCATTCGGTGAACTGATTACAATTGCCTCCAACAGCAACACGCTATAGATAGGACGCTGTTTTGACTGGTAACTCATATTCATTGGTCTAATTGATCTGCATAAACAGGCACTTACCATACAAGCCTGCTA
The DNA here is from genome assembly GCA_964023275.1 of Norana najaformis. Lineage (NCBI taxonomy): Eukaryota > Metazoa > Annelida > Clitellata > Crassiclitellata > Hormogastridae > Norana > Norana najaformis. Next base: position 9,558,076 of record OZ029920.1, read on the forward strand.
TATAAAATACAGTAGGCCAACACTTCTATACACTTCCGAATAAAGTAAAGTGATGCATATTCCAGTCCCACTTGCATGGGCAATTGACAGTGTATACTCCAGTAATATATACTCTTGCTCTATATGCCTACTTCAGGGCTAATGACCGTAACTGCGGAACTGTCATTCGTCCGTAGAGGAGTATTGCTGCTGAGCAAGGTCAAATATAGATTTAAACAACTTCATTTTCTAAGAGGGTAACGTCAGGTAATTGCTCGTAATTTCTATAGTTACTTTACGAAGAAGAATAGCAGTCCCTTATGCTTGATCTCAGAGGTAGACATGGGTATGAAGTATTAGCGACTTTATGTTCGTTAGCCTCGGTATGTGAGGTCGCCAGCCCTCTTCCTCGCCGCCTGATCTTCCCACTGACAGTGTGTGGTCAATGTGCTCATTATAACTGAGTTGGTCAGTGGGCGCAAGTGGAATCGAAATCTCGAAGCAAATTTCAAGATTTGATCCCCAAATCCTCGATTGACAGTCGAGCCCGTAACCACTAGACTATCGTGCACCCCGCCCACTTTATGGACTCACTGACTACTTATTAGAAAGACCCAAATGGCATGGAGTAATATAGGTCCGTACATTTTTAAAGGACTCATTTTCGTGCAGGCTTATACAGAGGCAAGCTGATCAGTCAAGCAAAACGATGACAACAAGGTGTTGAATATAACGATCGGACGTTATTTAATTGATTGATGATTTAATTGATGTTATCTCTTAGTATTTTATTTTTTAGTTACGCAGATTCGTACAGGGCTATACCTAGGCAAGCTGACCAGCCAAGCATAGCGATGTCAACACAAGTGTAGAATATAATATTCCCATGTTAATTAGTCTCTGACCGAGGCTGATGGTACAGTGCGACACTAGCATAGCTGAGCTTCAAAACACCAGAACCAGGCCAAGGTGAATCGATGACAGGGAGCATAAAAGTAAAAAAGCAAAATATCCCATATCCCACAAGCGAGACGTGAGGGAAGCGCTCATCCTCTTTTCTTGGCCCTTGAGCCGGCAATGGACGAATCCCAAGGTCCCGGACACGGGGTCGGCGCATCGCAGGACTTGCCGTTTACCTCCTGGCTTAAGCCAGTACCAAATTATACTGTTTGGTGACAGATGCACGGTGTGCGCAAACAATTTGCCCCGGTCGTTAAACGAGTCGAACCCGCAACCGCACTATCACTATCCAAACACACAACCGAAAGAAAATTGACGACTTAGAAGACTGGGACAAAGAAATGCCTACAGCTTGATTCTTGATGCGCAATACCAAGCAGCGTGGAAGGATTGGCCTACGAAAATGTGCAGAGAACATCAAGTAGTTTCACCGGATGGATGGCGATGATGATGATGATGATGAGGGTGGTGGTGGCGGTGATGATGATGATGATGATGACGACGACGACGGCGACTATGCTCGTCCAGCAACTGTGTTTTACCCAGCCTTACTCTGCCTTGGCTTGCCTCACCTCGTTTTAACTTACCTTACAGTATGCTTGCTTACCTTACCCTTCCAAGCCTTGCCTTCCCATTCCTTACATTAAAATGTAAGGCATTTGTGCTTTTACGATGAAATGAGTAAATAAATAGCAGAAATGCACAACGTCATTACCAGATCTGTGAGTTGATGCTGATAGAGCAATTCCAGAGCTTTTCTTAAAGTTCTTGTGCTTGTGTCTCTTCTGTTGTCCAAGAACTGTAGCGACCTGGAGATACTTCTGTACATATGTTGCCTTTACGAGATGCCCGCGGGACAGAGCAGACACAAGAGAAGTAGACAGAAGCTGTATATCAATTCTGTAGACCAGGACAATAGGCTACGCATCCATTGGAAGCCATGCGACCATCAATCACTTATATACAGAACTAATGCGCCATTCCGAGTCAAAGGCCTTAGTGCTATCAACAAAAGGTCAATGTGCAATGAATGATCCAAAGTGATAAACTGGGGCGTGGGTTGGACAGGAGTTGGGTCCCGTACAGGAACAAGTTTATGGACGCAGCATCGGTTTTTGACCCCAAGCTCCAGTTATCAAGCGGATTGGTAAAACTAAGACCAGTTGATGTAACTGGTAGAGGGAGTACCAATCATTGTCAGATAGGCCTATCTCGAAACTAGGGTCCGGTGCTGTTTATAAACAACTTCTACCCCAGACTGTGCGCTACTGACGAATTGGGCCAAAATGCGCGACCAAGGAAATATACAGTGTTTCGGATTTAGTACAACATGTAATAATAATAATTATAATAATAATAATAATAATAATAATAATAATAACAATAATAATAATAATAATAATAATAATAACCAAGGGAGTATACTTACCTTGGTTTAAAAAAATAATAATAATCTAAGAACACAATCTACCCTTACAGCTCATCTCACTTTCTCTCTCTGGTCTTCTGGCAATGGACTTGGTTCTTGGCATGGCATCTTTGGATAATCCCACTGACTTCACGCAGGGCTCGCGAGTAAGCTAGTGCCCTACGTTTAGCTTTTAAGTAGCGCTTTAGAAATTTCGAGATAACGATTACGATTACACCACTACCATAGCACCACTGTAATAATGCTAAAGGCATCAGTCGATGGTCGCTGCTAAGCAAAGTCGGTGTGCATATCAATTTCCAAGATGAGTCCGATTTAAAGGCAAGAGAGAAATCCGAGGAGACACGGACACAGCCTACAGAAGAGATGAGTCCTAGAAAAATTGGGGTTTAGTTAGGTCTAAAGGCCAACACAGTTTCTGAAGAGGGAGGGAATATTTGCCAGATGAGAGTTCTAAAGTCTGGGGCCAGCAGCTGAGAAGGCACGCCCACCAAGAGCCGTGATTGTCCCCGATACAGTCGGAGTTAGACAGTCAGCGAACCTTGTTTAGTAGTTATGTCTTAGGAGTAAGCATGAGAGAAAGAGGGTGAGGTTGGTTGAAATGTAGTCCCTTGAACACAATTTGCCCGATCTTGAAAACTATTCTATGGGTAGACAGTGTAACAGTTTCAGAACTAGAGATATATGTTGATACATTTGACTTTTGGTGATGGCTATATAGCCAAGGTTTTTTGGACCCTCTAATTGAAATTTAATACAATTTGCTTTTGAAATGCCAATAAAATGCAAGTTACAGCAGTTGATACGGCTGAAGACCAGGGCAACAACTATATCAAACAAGACAAAGGAAGGAATGCGACTCCTAATCCTTTGGTTATCACTAATGTAATAGTGGGATAACCTACATATTGAGTTAATGTTCGCTGAAGGATAGGATAGAATCAAACACAACAGCTAAATCACGAGTTGAGCAGTTGCGAAGTATGACAGAATTACCTGCGTGTCAGAATTCAGAGATATAAATTTGTTCAATTGCTCCATAGCGCCGAAAAGTAGGAATTAAGTTATAAAAGGAGTTAAGAGCAGGCTCATGTCTGCCATCCAAGACTTGTTTAAAAACCTCAGATAATCGAGTAGGAGAGCTGGAAGACGAGGACTTGTCAAAGGAAATATACAGCTGAGAAGTGTCAGCGTAAAGATGATGTTTGATATCGCATTGATTCGATAAAGTATAGTATTTAATGGAGAGCATAGAGAAAGAAAAGCAAGAGACCAAGGACAAAGCCCTGAATGACGCCCCGGGTGAGTGGTACCAAGGCCGACATTACTGCTCCAATAAAGACAGAGTGAGCGGGGGGAGTAAGACACGACTGGAATTGTTTTATGGCCATGTCTGATACGTCAAACCTTTTCTCAAGGCAATGGAGCAAGACGGTGTTGAAAGCAGCAGATAGGTCAAGAAGAGCAAGTGCTATTACTTTGCCATTGTCCATAGAGCAGACGATATCATTGTGGACAGAGAGGAGAGAAGAGCCTTTTCAGTTGAGTGAAATTCACGATAGGGTGACTGAAAAAGGAGCTTGAGACAGGCATACCTAGTGCTACAGTCGCTTGTTAACAACACGTTCAAAATGTCTAGTACGACTCTGCCCAACTATGAGCTATTTCCAACAACTTCAGTGTGTTCTAGATGGCTTTAAGTGGAATCAGAAAAGAATAACACTAAGACAAATGTTACGGATAAGGCTCCGACCTTTCACATCTGCGTTAAACATTTAAAACTCAGCAAGTCATCGGAGGCATTGGAAGTATTATCCTAGACACCTGATCTTGTAGTCCCTAGGACATCTCTGGACGACCCTTCGAACTTGAAGCAGCTCCCTTGAATAAGCTGGTACCTCTCATAGAGATTTTCAGTAGCGCTTTGTATAAGTTAGGTTTAACTATGGCAGGTTTACGACTATTGGCTTATCATTAGTTACGAATCCATCCGACATAGAATAAGGTTTGTATAAAGTCCCAGTACACGTATTATTGCACTGAAAGCGTTTCATTGTAAAAGAACCACAACTAAAAGACCTCTAAGGACAACAGTTAGCATGCAAATAACTTTCCCATATTAAATGACTTATCACAGTAAGTGGCTATCGAATGTTACCTAATCTAGCTATTAAGGATTCACCTGAATATAGGCAAACGTTGTTTGTTAACATATCAAGAACTTTGGTTGAGTCTGTATCCAGTACAGGGTGAAAACTTGTCAACATGAACTGTTTCGAATTCCAACCCCCTTTTATTTTTGAACCCGTTCTAGCTAGATCATCCTGACCGCGTAGTTCTTTCTGCAGGTGATTATATCAAAGATTCCAACATTAAAGTAAACGAAGGATTTATAATAATAATACTGAATATTCAATATTATTTCTGCATTTATTAAGCGCCACTATCTAATGACAATTCATCAACCAATGGCGCTGAGCAACTGCACGTGGAAAACCTGCTTATCAGTATACGTTTTTGCGCAGTGGTCACCTCAGATGATGCTCATACTCGCATACTTTGCGTAGTACGCTTAGGTGGTGTGCTTGCATGCTATTCACGTGACTGCAACCTGACCCATTTCTGGAAGAGTGCGCAAAATTAGGCCTAAGTTTATGGAGACTACCAGACTTTATGTTTTCATCCTATATATATACGCAAATCTTATGAAGATTTGCATCATGACTTCTTTAAGTAAGTAAGTAAATATGTAAATAAGTAAATAAGTAAGTAATTAATGCATTTGTCAACACGCCATATTTCCATTGAGTGATCGATGAATGGTAGGCGTTGGTGGGTCACGAATATCAGACAATAAAAGCAAGATATAGGTCTTTACCCGCTTTACACATAGGCCTATGTCTAACGAGATATTGTTGTACGTAGCAGGTACCAAATATAATTGTACACCTTTTCTACTGCTCTTTAAAGAAACTATCACGCGAGATTTCTCACCACCAATGCCCGTTCGAAGTGGTGCCATGCCATTTGAGTTGCCCGCGTATGGGCCGTGTGCTACCCCGAGATTCAAATCTCTGAAAAAGGCCTAAGTCACGATAGGTATGCGAACAGACATTCTCACTCAACGAGGCGCCTTGACGTACTCTTTAACCATTCTAGCTAACCATACCAGCTGAGATACCATGGCGACGATTGTGACGTCAAAATGTGTCAGGTCAAGTGAGGCGGCTTGACGTTCGCTTTAACCAATCTAGCTAACCGGGCCAGTCAGGACGACATTCCACGAAAACGTCTTCACAAGATCTGTAAATATTTGTTTTTAGAAAGAGACTGTACGTAGCACTGATCATGTGATTTCGGTATACACTACTTTAATATAGCCATGTTTTCAGTTAACATCCACTACGTGTCAATACAATACCCGTTGCAAGATTTTCTTTCAGCATTCGGTAGATGTCGACGCAATACCTATTTGCAGTTGGTAATCAAGCAAGGTAGTCGTGGATTATCGCTCAAGGTAGTCCGATGCGCTGGGTAAAATTAAATGTAAACGTTTTCTATAGTGACTGTATGACCTAGACCCTGCTTATTTTCAGTGAATTCATCGTGTGAGATCCTTCACCAACCCCAACCCTTTTGAATCTATGCGCTAGTGTACGCTATATTAGTTGTCATTAAGAACAGAAATTTCATGAGCTAGCAAGCAGTGTTCAGCTAACTAGAAAAGTCAACAGCGGTGGGCTTCCGCGCGCACACAAAACCTACCAAAGGGTTGGATATTATAGAAATAGTTTTCGTTCCTGTGTAAGTGTGTGCGCGTGTGTATCTAGTAGAACCGTCGCCACTGGTATGTATGCTTGGTCATTTAGATAGATGCTTAGCATGTATCAATACACTTTCTTCCAATGTATATCTAAATATACCATATACATCGCGAATTTGCATGCATATAAACCTGCATATGTATACATGTGCACACATGGCGCATTAGACATCAAAACAATAAGGTGTCGTTGTTATATAAGTTATGTATGTGTGTGCATGAGCATTATGTGTGTATGTACACATGTACGGCATTCGTATCTGTTTGAGCATGAAAGCATATGATACTTTAATAATGGAATATTTCCTATGGAGCTGGGTCAGTCGTGCACACGCTGCCTTCCTATTGATTTCTTGAAGCGCCCTCCCTGGTGCCAAGCGGCGATCTGTTGGTGCCTGGTGCCAACGTCCGACACTGTCTGTGTCTGCGAGTAAGCTGGTTCTCGTGACTAGCCTTTGTTGGGCGCTGTAGAAATCTCGAGTTTATGATTACGATTACGATCAGTCTATGGTCGTTTCAAGTCAAAATCGGAATCAAAATCACAATCCGTTGAAGATGCTATCTCGAATTCCGATACGTAAGGGAAACAGGAAGCCAGGCTACGGCGGTTAAGCAAGTTGAATGAGATGAGTCTTTGTTTAGGACTGAAAGGACTGAACGACATTAAAGAATTGACAGAACGAACTGAGCTGGGCAGTGAAATCCAAAGCTTTGGACCGGCTACCGAAAAGGCCCGAAGGCCCAACACTGCTCGGGTGTGGGGCATGGCAAGAGGCGCAGTGTTAATTGATCAAATTAAATAACATAGTAATATGTTATTGTCTATACAATAAATAATATAATTATTATAATATAATATCATATCATATCATATAAATATGATAAAGATAACCAGAAAAGCAAACAGATAACCAGAATGTTTGAAAGATATACGTTCATTACAACTTGACTGAATAAAGGCCTATTTAACTAACTAAACATATTTAAAATAAAAATGTCATTTTCTTAAATCCACTAAAAATCTGACATTTAAATTAATAGATGAACATGCGGAATTCTTCTTAAATGAATTACAGTAATTTTCAAGTACTTCTGAAATTAATTTTTTACATATGCTAAATCAAGCCTAAAATTTCTTGTTCGAGGATCAACTGAATTCGTCCTGTTATTGTCTTTGATCTTGGCATGAATGAATTAAGTCATATCAAATTAACATACATAAAATATAGTTTTCAAACTACTTCTACGATATTATGTCTGCAACTGGTAAAAGGTATTAATGGTAAACAGCTCCTGTATCTCTCACAAAGAATACACTTGGGCTTTAGTTGACGTTTCATTTCTGTTTTCTGGGAATCAATCGCATCTGAAAGGTCGTTGACTTCGTGATGTTGCTGATAACCTCTTCGCAGTCTATCTTAACCTGACCATCTGGGGGACAAATGTCGAATTGGTGCACGAGACTTGATATGAGCAGAAATATTTCTGGACGAGCTATACCTTCTCCGAGACAAGAACGCTTACCTAAGTAACACCGACAGTTTTCTTTTCAACCACTATAACAATTATCCCAAGTAAATGTACACTGTTAGAGTTTAAATTCATACAATAAGATATGATACTATGAAACTGATGCAATGTAAGCGTGTATGTATTTCTCTGTTGGTTTATATAGCGCCTTCCGAATACTTCACCAAAACTCCTCTCGTTAGCCTGATGCTATAGATCCAAGTAAAATTCAACACTATACATTTGAATGAGACGTGAATGGGATCTTTAGAAGAGCTCAAAGAATGGTTATATAGTTAGGTAAAAAGAGACCATTTTAGTTCAAAACACAATATTGCTTCAATACTTAAGATATGCACGGATATATTAAGTGTATATGATGAGCTGACAGAAGAGAAGGCGTAGTATTGATATATATATATATGTATATTTGCATAACTGTTACTAGCTTAACCAGATTGATGATATTATGCGCTGCTGGCTGCTGGAACTCTAAGTGGTTTTAAGAAAAGGGTAGAGGTTTTAGTGCAAAACACCATTTTTCTTATAAAAGAAACTCAGGGCGTAAACACATGTAAACACAGACAAGTGAGCCTAACTGAAAAGCCTTTATGCCTATTTGAAATTGAATTTACAAAACCTGTTCATTTCCGCAGTTGAGCTCTTTAGCTCATAAAATGGCACTTGCCAAGTGATAGGGGCCTAAATTTATTTTCAGATCGCCCGATTTTTACAGGCTGATTTAAATCAGCGGCCAACGCTTTTAATGTTCAATTTCTACTGTGACCGAGTCTTCTTTAAAAAGTTATTTCTGATTCCGCTGTAGATTTAGTGTTTTGGACAACGTTTGCTTTCTAAATTGACCGCTACACCTACAGAGGTTAGACAGATTTCCCACTGAATCGTATCGAACTTCAGAATGATGTATACCTCCTGCAATTCCGTAAAGTACGCCAGAGTGTCTTTCGAGTGACGCCGACCGTCAGTCATAGAGTTTCTGTGATCAATCAGCGGCTCAGCGACGAATACCTGTGATGCGCTGACCTGATGGCTTGAGGAATATTCGAACGCTGCAACTTCTTCCATCGACTAGGGAGTGCCAGACGGTGAGGTTCCCGGGTGCTGCGGACTTACCGGCTGTCGTCGTTCTTTTTTTTCTGGATGGAACGCGGTCCAGGAACTCTGAACATGTCAGTTGCTAAGTCTCGATTGAACCTGTTAGTTTGATTCTGCGAGTGTCCAGAAGCTCTCTAGTGGTTAATCTTTTGTTATCTGCGCTTTGTTTTTACTTACTTATGAGCTTTTTGTTCTGAATTAACTTTAGCACCATCTAGACTGGCATGGGCAGCGCTTCGTGAGGTAAATCAGAAGGCGCTATATTAATTGTCGGGATAACTAGTTAACCAATCTCACTTGAAGAGATTATACCCATAGAAAGAAAGTAAACGCCGTTAATGCAGTTTTAACTGGTCGACTTTAACAAACCGATTGAGAATGACATGATGCGGTTCCTTCCAACAACTTTATGGCCACTTTCATCCAGAAATCTCTCCGGTCTAAAGATCTCAGGATCTCCCCAGTCGTTCTTGTCCATGTGCACTGCGTAAATGTTTGGCATAACCTACAAATATTGAAGGAATACGTTAAATTATGCGAGCAATAAAATGAGCAAAGAAGTTTATCATAAGCAATTTTTCCACATGAGAATGAAAACCTAGTTATAGTATAGAAAAGATAATATCATTAAAAAACCTCAACTGAGCAGTGCCAAACAGATATGACAGCGTACCCACCAATGAAGAATGATAGCAGTGTCAATATTTCACCGAATAAATCATGAATAAAAAGACGAAACGAGCTGAAAATTGATTCACTAGACATTGAAACAACAATCTGATTACTTAAGCTTATTTACCACAGTTCCTTTTGGTATGTAATATCCGGCAACCTCAGTATCACTCAGAGTTCTGCGAGTCACCGATAGAGGTAAAAGGGTTTTAAAGCGCATGACCTCCATAATTGTTGCCTCCGTCAGTGGCAGATGTATCGTGTCGCTGATGGATGGCAGACGATCGGAAGGAATCGCAGAATCCAATTCGTCCTGAACGCGTTTCTGCAATTCTGGATAATTGGCAAGCAAAGCCAATGCCCACAGAACTGTAAATGTTGTTGTTTCCGAACCGGCGTTGAATAAGCTTCTTGTCGTTTCTGTGAGGTCACTTTTGTCGTAGTCGGGTCCTTCTCTCTGAACAAAAGCTCCAACGAAGCTCTTCTCGCCTGTTCCTGAGTCTAAGACTTCTCTGACCTTTTCTATGATAAACTGAGTCTGTTTATCCCAGAATCTCACTGCAACTTTAATTTGATTACTGTAGTACGGAAGAAATCGAAGAATTGGACAGTGGTGAACATAAACCGGGTCATTTGCAAAAAGATTTCGTATAACTGACTGCAGATATTTCAGTTCTGGGTCCCCTTGGCTGCCCCTTTTGCCAAATGCTATGGAGTAGACGACGTTTATGCTTGCGAGCTGTATCATATCGGCTGGATCAAAGGCCTTCCCTCCAACTTCCCTGATTCGTGGAATGAGCTCTTCAATCTCCTTTCCGATCCGTTCCTCCATTCCGCTTTGTCCCAATCCGAAATCTTTGAGTATGTTGAGAACGAGTTGGTGTAGATGCTTGAACTCTGGATCGAATCTTCTACTTGTGATTCCTTGATAAGAAAATGTCAAAGACCACGTTTCAGTACACGATTGTTTTTCTAGAGAATCTTCAAATAGTGTAAATTAATGTTCAGTTGCACGCGTATGGTCATGCATACAGCAAGTACGTAGCCATATGTATATACATTCGCAAACAATACAAGCTACATGTTTTGTTCAACCTGATTATTACTGACTAGAAAATTGTTGAGAATGACTGAAGGTATAAGGCGTATATAAGAAAATGGACAGAAGGCGGACAGAGGCATGAAAAGACGATCTGAGAATTGATAGAGGGAAAGAGAGAGAGAGAAAGAGAGAGAGAGAGAGAGAGAAAGGATGAGAGAGTGAGAAAGAGATAGATAAAGGAGTTTGGCGGTGCGAGGTGGGAAGTCTCGGGAAAGGGGTCTGAGAGGGACATACGTGAGTTGACCAAATGAGAAGTGAAAAGAGTTATACACAGTTTGACGAAGAAGAATGTTGAAGAAGATTTTGGACGCAGTGGAAGAGAGATAAGGCTTCTTTTTAAATAATTATTATTACTGATTATTATTGTAAATACATAGGCCTACAGTAAAGTATCTTCACCCCTTTATTGTAAGATATTTACTGATTATTACTTTTCCTTCTCGGCGCATGAAGGAGTTTGCCAAAATTAAATTTCCTACGTTAATGAAATATGTTTACCTTTGAGTTCGGGATTGAAGTAGAATTCCATCAAGCAGTTGACTTTTCTGTCGGAAAATATCAGGCCTTTCATGAGCAGAGCTTCTCTGACGGAAGTTCTGTCGTTCAAGAGTATTGTATATCTAGGGGCATACAGACCGTTTAGAAATCCCTGCCTATATATATTTACGTTATGAGCAGGGAACCAGCGTCGTTAAATTCCCCACCCACATTCATAATCACACACTTTACCTTAATATCACATCATCAGTCTCCAGTCTATCACCTGATATATCTTTCTCTTTTGACACACCATCTGATCATTATCCCATCTTTACATGTCTTAGCATTCTACCTACTCCACGTCCTCATCCTGTTTTGCATTCTTTTCGTCGCATTAGTTCAATTAACATTGACGCCTTCATTCAAGATATCTGCTCCTAAGACCTTATTTTAAATCCACCATCTTCCCTTGATGACCTTCTCGCTTCCCTAAACACCACTCTTTCCACTATCCTTGACAAGCATGCTCCTATTATTACCAAATCCTGCTCTCACTCTTACAATCATTGGTTCAATTAGTACCTCCAGGTCTTCAAATCTTTCCGGCGACGCCTTGAGCGTGCTTACAAACGCATCAGGGTTCCTTATCTTCTATCTGTCCTTAAATCTGCCACAAATAAATACCATCACCTTCTTACTGCAGCTAAACAGAGTTTTTACTCCTCACTAGTTCGTTCCCGATCCTCTAGTACTCGCCTTCTCTGAAAAACAATAACCAACTCCTTCATCGAAACTCATCCAGCCCACTTCCAAATTATCTTCCATCTTCTTCAATAGCCGACTCGTTCTGCTCTTTCTTTTCGAACAAAATTAATACCCTCCGTCTTTCTCTTCAATGTCTTCTTCCCAAAGCCACCAATAACCAACCTGATGACGCTTCCTCCTCCACTCGTGACTCCCCACCCTCCCCACCTCGATCCTCATTATCTGTCTTTCAACCCAAATCAGAGTCTGGAATATTACATCTGCTAAAATCACTTCGATACAAACAGTGCGAACTTGACCCAATGCCCACTTCCTTATTCGTAATCGTAATCGTAATTCCGATATTTCTACAGCGACCAACGAAAGCCGCGCCGCGGGGACCAGCTTATTCACAGGCGCTAAGTCAAAACAAAATCGATATGCAAAAAGGTCCCGTTTCAAGTCAAAATCCAAAAGTTATTGAGAGACTGTGCTTCTATTCTTGCTCCAATCATTACCAAAATAGTTAACCTTTTCTTGTCTATTGGTAACTTCCCCTCACCCCTTTTTCAAGCATTCTGTTGTTACCCCACCTCTCTAGAAACCATCACTTGGCAAAAAATCCTTTCGAACTACCGGCCTCTTTCAAACCTGTCTTTTATCTCCAAATTAACTGATTGTTCTCTCTCGGATCAGTGATTACCTAGCTTGTAAATCACTCCTTAATCCACACCAGTCTGGTTTCACTAAACGCCACTCAACTGAAACCCTTCTCACTTCTCTGTACAACAAGCTTGTTTCCCCATTTCTCATCAACAGGTTTCTTGCCTCTGCCTCCTTGATATTTCAGCAGCCTTTGATACTGTTGATCACAACATCTAACTCCAAATACTGTCAACCTAACTTGGTTTTACTGACACTGCTCTCCTCTGGGTACAGTCCCATCTCTCCTCCCGCTCTTTCTCTGTTAAAACATTGGAAGCCTCTTCTCAGTTATGCCCTCTCACTTGTGGACCTCTTCTGTTTATCCTCTATATTACCCCACTCAGTTCACTCATTAAAGCATTCTCAGTTGACCATCACCTCTATACTGATGACACCCAGCTATTCATCTCTTTCTCTCCGAACTGTTTCAACGACTCTATAAATCATCTTCTTCATGTGGTTAAACAAATCTCCTCTTGGATGACATCTAATCTCTTGTGCCTGAACCCATCTAAGACGGAATTCATACTCATTGGCCTACGTGATCAGCTGAAGAAAATTCCTGACCCCTCTCTCTCCCTCACCCTGGACTCTGCCTCCCCGCACACATTTAATACTAACTCTCCTGTCCGAATTTAGGTGTAATATTTGACCAAAACCTCTCCTTTTCTGATCATATCACCCATCTTTCCCGCTCTTGCTTCATGCATATCCATGACTTCCGCAGAATCCGCCCTGTGCTCGACTTCAAAACTGCTTCTGCCGTTGCCACATCCATAGTTCATGCAAAACTTGACTACTGTCATTCACTTTTCCTCAATAGACAAAACCCAGATAAACCGTCTTCAAGCTATTCAGAATGCTCTTGCTCGTGCTGTCACCAAAACTCCCAAACACCATAACATCACCCCTGTTCTCAAATCACTTCACAGGCTTAAAATACCTGAACGAATGGAGTACAAAATCTTATCCCTTACCTGCAAGACACTTCAATCCTCTCAACCCTCCTATCTTCGTCAATTATTTACAATCCAACCACTCCGTTCAACCCGCTCCTCGTCGTTCCTAACATGTCTTCGCCCTCCCGTCACCTCATCCTTAAAATTTGGAAATCGCTCCATAGCCATAGCTGCCCCACCCCTCTGGAATAAACTCCCGCCAGAATTACGACAATTATCTGATCCATCATTCGAACTCACCAGCACTTCACCTCTTTCAGTTTCTGCCGTGGTCTTGCACTCAAGACTGGAAACATTTCTTTACCAGAAATCTTATCCTGATTCTTCCTCTTCTCCTTGTCTCTATTCTCGCTTCAATTTCAAACACCATCCACCGTAGCCGTCCGACTGTCTGACTGCCTGACTCCTGGATCTTGACCTGAAACCGAACCCTTTTGCCTAGCGATTTTGTTTTGACTGAGCGCCTGTGAATAAGCTGGTTCCCGCGACTTGGCTTTCGTTGAGCGGTGTAGAAATCTCGAGATTTCGATTACGATATAAATATACGTACCTATTTTGAAGGCTGGAATCTCATCTCCTACTGAACTAGTCATAACGGCGACTTTAGCACTCAGGTCGATTCATTGACCACATTTCTACAACCTTTCATGAACTCTTCACTTCTTTTGTCCTTAAGCAGCACGTTACCTTGCCAACACACACTGAAGGTCGCACATTTGATCTCCTAGTGACAAGATCTGATTGTAACTTAATTCAAGATGTCTTGACTAAGGAAACTTATCTTTCCGATCACCTTGCCGTTTGCTGCTTCTGTCTCTTTTCTAAATAAACCACTACCGAACTACACTGATATCACTTTAAGACCCTGTCATCAACTAGATATCCAGACTTTCAAATACGACATCATCTTCTCACTTCCTTCTTCCGACTCAAAGCTATCTACAGATGCCCTCTCTCGCCAACTACAATCTGTTCTAACCGGATTTCGTGATAAGCACATTCCTCGTAAATCAAAGAAGGTTCTTTTGCATAACCCGAAGCCTTGGTTTAACTCTGAAATTGTTAAAGCTCGACGTCTTCGTAGCCAACTTGGACGCTCTTGGCGCCGCTCACAACTTCCCTTTTATCGTGTGCGTTTCAAAGAACAGTGTAAAATTGTTTCTTAATCTAGTTTCCAAGGCCAAATCCTCCTATCTCACAAATTTCATTTCAGAAAACTCATCTTGCCCGAGGTCGCTTTGGCAGGCCCTGAATAAAGTTACTCCACAGGAAAACACCAAGCATGCTATCCAAAACCTCTTCGCCATCTGCATTGGCTGATGCTGTCATTACATTCAACTCTACACTTCCTCTGATAATTCCTCTTCTTCCAGCTCTCTCATTCTATTATCTGACGTCTTTATTCGAGGTCAGTCTTGGATGGCAAAAAATGGATTGCACTTGAACACATTCAAAACTGAGTTTTTCCTTTTTGGAACTGTACAGCAACTGAATGAATTTTACTTTTTGAATTCAGTCCATCTAGGCATCTCTGTCGTACAACGCAGCTGTTCATTCCGCAATTTCGGTGCTGTGTTTGGCTCCAACCTGTCTTTCAGTGAACACAATAATTCTATATGTATAGCTACTAACTACCACATTCGTATTATCCGTAGGATTAGGCGCCACTTTCCCTTCTCTACCGTGGCTTGTTTGTCTAATGCCCTGGTCTCCGGCCGTCTCGACTACTGCAACTCGCTTCTTACTGACATTTCAGAGGCTAATTTGATGAAGCTTCAAAGAGTCCAAAATACATTGGCAACAGCAATCACTAAAACTCCAAAATATGAACATATATCACCAATCCTAAAATCGTTGAACTGGTTGCCCAAAGCGCATAATGTTCAAGGCTGGACTAATTGTATACAAGACTCTACATTTCAGCCAACCTCAGTATCATCACTCTGTACTGACTCCCAAGACTTGTCTCTACTCGATCAGCTTTTTGGCTGTCTAAATTTGACTATTCCGTGGACAAGAACAGCTCTCGACAGGCCTGCCTTTTCTGTCGCTGACCATAGGCTCTGGCGCTCTCTTCAGGCAAATGTTCGCTCGGCAAAATCTGTTTGGGCCTTCAGATCTCTACTAAACACTCATCTCTTCCTGGACGCATTTTCTCCATTGGCTGTCTCGTTGTCTTCTGGATTCTCCCTGAGTTTCCCACCATGGAATTTTGGACAACGATTTTGCCTAACAGCGACCATCGACTGAAGTCTTGAGCATTATTACAGTGGCGCTTAAGAAATTCTTAGATTCGATATTCTCCCTGTCTATAAATATACGTAGGACTAGGTCAGAAAAAGCACTTCATCTTAGATGTCATCTTTGAATGAATGAATGAATGAATATTAAGAGATTAACGTCCCAGACATCAAAAATAATTTGAATCAGAGGCATTTTTGTCATCTTATGTTATCATATGTCATCGCACCTGTGGTAGGTTGATAATTTATAATTTATCAAGACATTTGATTTTAGAGGTCTTACAATTGCCGATGGGTTAATGCATTTTTCAAAGATTACTGGATGGATTCACCATTTTCTGCCTAAGTTTTGCAATATCAATCTCAATAAAATTAATTAATCGGTCAGTCAATCACTCGATAGATCATTATTAATCAAAGCACATCGGCAATAGTCACCAGTAAATGAGCAGAAAGTTTGACCCTTAAATTCTGTACAGTAAGATGGGACACTGTATGCTCTGTCCCCTATAATCATTTCTGTAAAGGCAAACAAAAGTATTAAAAGATCCTATAAGAAAATGTAGTTATCAAATTTTCACATGTTAAAAAATTGCCTTATGATCAAATAAAATGACTGTGGACCCTCAAAGGTTCCGTGTACTCACCTCGAACCTAGGTAACAACTGAAGACACTTCCCAGATGCTTTGCTTTCTCTGCAAAGAACTTATGAATACTGCGTCGATCTTTAATTAGAGGAAATGATCCCAGAATGGGAATGGATGGCAAAGCAGGAGGATATCTGTGTCGAGGTTTCTTTGATTTTAATAGCTTGACAATGAAGTACACTGTTAGAATGACGCTTGAGAAGACAGCAAGAAGCGACATCGAGCCAGTGAAATACTCTGCCATTGTCTACGTTTTTACCTTTTCAAATCAAGAATCAAATGAAACGAGTGTTGATAATAGTTTTTCTGATTCTTAAATCTGTCTTTCATCAATTGCAGCAAGCTTTAAAAGGAAGATAGATCAGTAATACTGGTAAGGAAGCATATAAGGCTAGCTAGCATTCGAACAGTTACGTTGACGGGTAGTGTTCTCTTCCTCAGGGGCGGGACTGGGAGGGCCTCTGCGTATACAACTTGAAGGGGCGCTATATAAATTCTCTGGATGAATGAATGAATTAAAGTTACAAGCAGCATGAAGTTCAAAGATATGAGAACGTACGAGGCAAGACAGTTTGGCAGATCGAAAGAAGTAGGTCTATAGGGTTAGTTCCTTGGATCACCCACTTGTATTCGCGACATTGAAGAATGTATCATACATGTTGTTGATCAGAACT
This sequence comes from Norana najaformis, assembly GCA_964023275.1. NCBI lineage: Eukaryota > Metazoa > Annelida > Clitellata > Crassiclitellata > Hormogastridae > Norana > Norana najaformis. Next base: position 9,575,119 of record OZ029920.1, read on the forward strand.
ACTATTAAGGTACAGCCTACAAGTGAAAATGCGAGCATTTAAAGTAAGCCCTCCTGCAGTCGACAAATTTGCAATTGTCGGACATACCTGTACTTTTCAAGACCCAGTTTCAGATATCGCAAACAATTCGTAGAAGCTTTCAGTCGCCGTTTATTTTATACTGTACACAAATTGCCCAATGCCCACTATTTAGACCAGGGCTGGGCAAACTTTTTTGATTGAGGGCCGCATCAATGTTAGCCTTAATATGTGAAGTGGGCCGCATCCAAAGTACAATAAGAATAAGCGTACTTTAAATCATCAACAAGTGTACATTTATTATTTTACTCACTATACTAGAGTAAATAGAGTAGACAACTGACTATTAATTTTAGACCAACTAATCGCTGAATAATAAGTACCAGTCGTGATCTGCAGTGGACCATCGCTTTGGCTGAAAACAAACATCAAGGGCGAAGATTAATGAATGCAAATCTCTGTAATTGGATTCCAGGAATCGTTTACTGTAGGGCACCGTAACAATTCAGTTTCATTTTACATCTATCATCAAGGCTCAGTGCATAATCTCAACTAAAGAAGGCAACAAAGAGCATTTTTAGGTTGATACTACGATTGTATGCTTTCTTATTTCTAATAGATGCAAATTCATGTAAATACGTGCACATAAACCCAATCAATTCGAGGAACCCAGAGTCAAGCGATAACGACAGAGAGGACATAAACGAAATAAAAATATCGCGAGGTCTCACAACTCAGGTACACCCTTTAACCTTGAAGCCAAAAGGCTGAACCCTCAGGGCGGAGTAAGGCGGAGAGCGTGGATTCGAAAGTTCCCTTGAGAAGATCACTGCTGTTGGACCGCACCTCTTAGTTTCAATTCTTTGTCCTCCTGAGGAATATTGTCATGACGTCATTTACAGCACATTCAAAAGATGGCGATTCCAGATAAATTTCACTATTTAACATATCGCAAGTTGTTTTGCACATCTACCAATTTCGCACAAAATACCGGGATTCGAACCCCGGGGCTGAGGTAAAACATAAAAGATATTGCGGTCTGTCAAGTTTTTGGTCTAATCACGCAGATGTCAGATCCATATTAATTAGGCTACTAATTATGAGTTTACTTGTTAAAGTTTAATGGACATTTTAGATTTGCACAATTACTATCACTATTATTATTACTATTATTTTGACGCGAGGTGCATATGATCCCTCAGGATTAAAATATCTGAGTATATCATTTTTGGTCCAGGTGCTCTGTGGTAAAATTTCTTAGGACATCTTACTCATCGAAACTTTTGAGGATCGAAACCTACTTCCGCGCCCCAATAATTTCCGTTAAACCAGAGGTGGGCAAACTACGGCCCGCGGGCCGCATGCGGCCCGCCTGACAGTTTAATAGGGCCCGCAAGTGGCATGGAAATTATTGTGGATTTTTGGCTAATATTACGTTTACAAGACCGTATTGATTGCCTCTCAACAAATTTTTAGATTACCCATCTATGACATAACCCTCCTATGGGTAATCTATGCCACGCTATGTCATCTATTCTATTCGAAACTTGACGAGTCTATTCTATATTTTATTGTTTCTTGTCTTTGTATTTAACAGCATTTCCGTAATGACGTAATTTCCGTAATAGCGATACAGAAATATTTATTTAATTTAAAAGTTTGTAATCCATCGTAAAAATGAACTCGAATAAAAAGCGAAAAGTTTCAGACGAATGTCGTGCGTTTAACAAGGACTGGACGTATAATTATTTCTTTACGGATGTTGGAAATAAAGCCGTGTGTTTAATATGCCAAGATAGTGTTGCCGTATTTAAGGAGTACAACCTGAAGAGACACTATCGGTCCAAGCATGAGGATTATGGACAAAATTTGTCACAAGCGGAATTGAAAAATAGAGCTGATGAACTGGTCAGGCGTTTGAAACAGCAACAAACTGTCTTTTTTCGCCAGTCTAACATACAAGAAGCTGCTACAACCGCCAGTTTCTTGGTTGCTCATATGTTAGCTAAGCAAAACAAGCCATTTTCAGACGGAGAGTTTGTCAAAGAATGCATGCTTAAGATTGTCAACGTTGTCTGCCCCGAAGTCAAGAGCAAATTAGAAAGTGTATCCCTCTCCAGGAGAATTGTTGTTCGCCGAATTGACGAAATCAGTGAAAATTTACGGGATCAGCTACTTCAGTCAAGTAGGTCATTTCAGTGGTTTTCTTTGGCTTTGGACTAAAGCACAGATATCCAAGACACAGCCCAGTTACTTATTTTTATCAGGGGAGTTGATGCACAGTTTACCGTTACTGAGGAGTTACTGTCAATGGAATCTTTGAAAGACACCACAACTGGCCAAGATTTATTTGACTGCGTACAAAACTGTTTTGTCAGAACGAGTTTACCATGGAATAAGTTGGCCAGCATGACAACAGATGGGGCACCTTCTCTAACAGGTAAACATATTGGCCTTATTAAACTCGTTAATGACAAAATAAAAAGTCAACATCCAGGACACGAAGCACTGTCATTTCACTGCATTATTCTTCAAGAAAACCTTTGCAAATCTGTGCTTAACTTCAGACACGTATCTGACATAATTGTTACAGTAGTTAACTTGATTAGATCACGAGGTCTAAACCACAGACAATTCAAAACTTTTTTGGACGACCTTGAATGTGAATATTCTGATGTGCTATACCACAACAACGTGTGCTGGCTAAGCATGGGTAATGTGTTGAAAAGAGTCTGGAATCTCAGAGACGAAATTGTGCTCTTTCTGGAAATGAAGAATATTGATTGTGCATTTTTGCAAATGGTGAAAGACTCAGATTGGTTGTGTGACTTTGCATTTGCTGTTGACATGTTTGACAAACTTAGTGAAGTTAATGTGACATTGCAAGGCAAAGATACCTTTGCACATGACATGTATATAGCTGTTAAGTCTTTCGAAGCTAAGCTTGTTCTCCTTTCAGTGCAGCTGAATAAAAATAACTTGACTCATTTTCCTCATTTGCAAACGCAAAATGTTACTCAGGCAACAGCAGAAAAGTACAGTAAACAAACGTCATCGTTGAAAGAAGAGTTTGCAAGGAGATTTACTGAGTTCAGAAATCAGGAAGAACAATTTAACTTACTCGCTTGCCCATTTAATGCCAATCCAGAAACAGCAACAGATGAACTTCAACTTGAGTTGATTGATCTCCAAAGTGACAACACCCTCCGGGAGTTATTTAGAAATTCAACGCTAACTGAATTCTATTCAGCTTTGAAAATCAGTAAATTTGGCAGGCTGAAAAATTTTGCTGCCAGATTTTTATCATTTTTTGGATCAACTTACATCTGTGAACAGACATTTTCATGTATGAACATTAATAAGTCGAAAACCAGATCTCAGCTTACAGATGTGAATCTGCAGTCTGTGTTGCGCATAACAACGAGCAAACTGAATCCTCAGTACGAAAAACTTCTTGAAAATTTTTCTCAGCTGCACAGGTCTCATTGATCATAATGAGACTTGTGCAGTTAGTCGACTCTAGTGAATAGTCAGTTGTCTACTCTATTTACTCTAGTATAGTGAGTAAAATAATAAATGTGCACTTGTTGATGATTTAAAGTACGCTTATTCTTATTGTACTTTGGATGCGGTCCACTTCACATAAGGCTAACATTGATGCGGCCCTCGATCAAAAAAGTTTGCCCAGCCCTGGAATAGTCAGTTGTCTACTGTATTTACTCTAGTATAGTGAGTAAAATAATAAATGTACACTTGTTGATGATTTAAAGTACGCTTATTCTTATTGTACTTTGGATGCGGCCCACTTCACATACGGCTAACATTGATGCGGCCCTCGATCAAAAAAGTTTGCCCAGCCCTGCGTTAAACTATTTTAGTACTCAAGACTTTTAGCTCCAATTTAAGGGTTCTGCGTTGCCAAACTTCTTGATGACTTTTTGTCACGCCGTTTTCGTCAGTTTAATTCGGCTCCTTATTTGCTGGCCTCTCACCCACTTTTTCGCGATTTTCGCTTTTGTTTCCAGTTCGTCCTCCTTTATTTCTGTTACGAGTCCTATTTCTGTGGCTAAGTATCGCATAAAACTAGTTTGAGGGGCCAATTAAATGGCGTGGCTCATGAATCAAATGAAAACAATGGCCACATTTCTCTTTGATTGTAATTATAAACTTATACCCCACCTTTTCAAAAGAACCTAATCGGCGGCACTCTATAGGCCTAAACAATCCACCCTCACGGCTCCTCTCGCCCCTTTTCTCTCTGCTCTTCTGGCAACAGGACTTGGTTCTCTGCATGGCATATATAGACAACCCGTCTGACTTGATGCAGCAGGTATTTTGCTCTTACCTTTTAAGTAGAGCTTTAGAAATTTCCAGTTTACAATTACGATTATACGCCAGCGTTAAACGAATGTCAGTCATCATTAGGAACAGATATTTCATGAGTAGCAAGTAGTGACTAGTAAAGTCACCAGTGGTGAGCTCCCGCACACACATAGATCCAACCAACGGGCTGGATATTATATCAATAGCCTTTCTTCCTGCAAAACTGTGCGCATATGTGCATCCCATATATAACCATCGCCACTGGTTAGGCAATAATTAATGTCGTTGTAAGACATATCACAGCAATATACCACAACCCAAACATGGCAGTGGCCGAGTTTATTCGTCAGGATAATCAGGCAGTAATTGTTGCCAAAGCGGTCCTGAAATTGAAAGCAAAACAAGATCTATTAGAATATGTGTGCATAGCGAGGTATATCACTATGGTGTATATGATAGCCAAAGTTGTATTAAAAGATATCAGTAGTAAGTAAGTAAGTAGGACATTCGTTAACACGCCATATGTCCACCGGCTGAGAGGGGAATAGTAGGCGTGATACGAGACCTTCACATATTAAAGTTGATATTAGATTGCTTGAACGTGTCGACGAGCTTTATTCACGATGTTTATTGTTTTACAGCCTTCCCCGAATTACTATACGGTAATGGGACAAATATATCCTTCTGAAGTTTTATTGCGAAATGACAAACTGCACACCCGTTAAAAAAGTCAAAGTCAGGCATTTGGACCCTAACATCGCCAGTTTTCTTTCTCTGATCGTCTTCCATTTGATATAGACTACTTCTAGCATAATCAGTTACATTTGGATTCACTGGAGGACACTAGTGGATAAGAAGTTTTGAATTATAAATGTATTATCCAAGAAAAGAAACAATCAGTAATAAAACCAGTAACAAGAAAATGCTTAGGTCATTAAAACGTCGTGAACCATCAGTATTATGGCAAAAGAAGCAAATAAAGAAGTCAAGTCATTTAAGAAGTCACAGAAGCAGCCAAGTCATTCAACAGTCATTAGAGCTGTCAAGTTCTAAAACAAGTCAAGACTTTAAAGGAATTTAAGTAAATAAAAAGAATTATGCACTATGTATGCGGCAAAATCAAAACAAATCTTAATTTGTAATGTATTGAAAACCACATTTAATCAGAATATTATGTCACTTCTATAAAGTATATAAATATGTCGCATGCATTTCATTTAGACTATGCGATCGTAATTGTCAAAGTTCCGAAATAAACTGCGGCATAGGGACCTACAGAAGATGAAATATGTAACTGTCAAGAACGAAGATAATTCTGAAATAGAACTTGTAACACTCAGATGCTGACACATCCGTTGTATTTACAAATAAAATGATTAACGTTCTTAATGTAGCCTACGAACGATGGCATTATAATAATAGCAACTGTGTTATATTAAATAGGCTTCATGGACCTAGGAACGCTACTTTAATTAGGGGAGACAATAAACGAACTTTTAATGCCATTATTTCGACTGAGGTTTTGCTAGGAAAGCTAAAAGCTATTAAAAGGCATTCAAAACTAAAAAATATTATAAGCAGAGCACAATACCTTAACCATAAAGTAGTAAAGATTCATTTGAAAAATATCTATTCTAATGCGCTCTAATCTAATCTAAACAAAGCTAATAACTTATGTAGCGCCTGCACAAAGTATTGCGCGATTGCTTTTTCGTGGCACGCATCGTTTATTATTCAAATCGTACTTGTAGCACTAGGGAGCTAATTTGCCTAAGCTAATTAAGTGTTTCATGTGCTAAGAATCCACTGTTGCTAGGTCGGGATTGGGCTCGTGTTGGGCTTGAAACTCTAGTCCTGTTGGAAAACTGTAGTGACGAGATCAACGATTTGGTGATTCCTGATGCAGGAGAAGATCTTCTCCAGGGATTTGTCCATTGGATCAGCTTCCCTTCCGTTGTTGAAACGAACGTTCAGAGTTTCTCTTATGTACATGTAAGCCTCTCTTGTTCCTAAAAATGCAGCAGCAAAAAATTCTGGAATTGCGCTGCCGATATTTTTCGCCATATTTAAATGTACCAAAATAGATTCTTCAGATGGCGCCACTGTCGAATGACATGACTAAGCAAATTAATCTAAAGGCGAATTAGTTATTGCTGAATGATCCAAAATTTTACATGTTCTGGGATGTCGAACTGTTATATGTTATATTTAACCAAACATTTAAATAGCCCTTCTATGGATTTATATGGAGCTTCAGAATCGCCGGAGAGTTTTGTTTCTAGTTGGTTACCCTTCACTGTCACATTAGTTCTACATATTAGGATTTCAATCGATGGCGCTAAACATTAGGCTATTTATGATGCATGCGTGATTTGTGTCGTAAACTCAGTCAGGTTATGTTTTATTTGTTTGGTATATGACAGTGCATATTTTTCAACAAACCTTTAGTATTTTAAGTTATATCTAATCTTTTACTGTCTACCCTAAGGTACAGTAGAAAGAAACTCTTTGGTTAAGATTGATAATAACTTTAACATTTAAATTCAATAATGTTTTTCAACTAATTTGATAATTAAATGCATTGCATAAAATCGGTATTTAAATTTCATAGATAAACGCAACACTCCGTACCTTTTCCGAGACATTTGGAAACATCTTTGACGTGTTGCCCTGTCTTCATTCTGTCCATAAGGGTGTTGATCTCGTTGGTTAATTCCAAAAGTATACCGTTGACGTGTACTCCTCTGGCGACGAGAAAGCTTTCCAGTTTCTTGTAGCTTCCCGTGGGATTGAAAGCCAGTTGGTACCAAGGAAGTGGAATCTCAGCATCGACGATCTTCCCAGCCAGTTGGCAGCGTTTCAACTGTCCCTCGTATACGCCGATGACCTGACCCTCAAGCCAACGAAGGTCAATCGCTTGGCACTGCGCACACAGCGCATTCGTCAACATCATCTGCAGAATCTCCAGCGCATTTCCCGTCATCCTGGCACTGACCAGTGCCATCGAGTTGACCGCCTGGTTGTGCATCTCTGCGCTGACGACGTGATTGGTCACTGGATTTGTCAAGTAGTCGAGCTCCGACGCGTAGGACGCTGTGGCTATATCGACGCCCTTGAACCCAAAGTCGGAGTTGACGTCACATCCGCTGAGGTTCGGCGGAAGTCCGTCGTTCATCGTGTAGTTTAAAATCTCCGAGAGCTGAGCGAAGATGAGCTTGCCGCACATCTGGAGAGCTTGGCGTGCCTGATCCATAGCGATCGTTGTACTGATTCCTTGGAAGTTTCCGCCGTGGATGATCTCGTCCCTGCGATGGTCGATGATGGGGTTATCATTGGCCGAGTTCAGCTCGATAGTCACTCGACGGATTGAAGCCAGGAGAATCTCGGTCGTGGGTCCCAACCACTGGGGTGAAGTACGTAGAGGATAGCGGTCCTGTTTGAGGGTGCCTGGGTTGTCCTCCTTCGACGACTCAAGTCCGTGTCTGGCCAGCTTCGATCCTGCGAGAAGCCTCAGAAGGTTGTTGGCGACCTCCTGGTTGCCCTGATGGGGAAGACCGCGATGGACGGTCGGGTGGAAGGACTCCATCCTTCCGCGCAGGCATTCCACCGACATGGCCGTCGTCAGCTGCGTCAAAAGGACAGCAATGCTTGCGTCGAAGAGGACCCTGGCAGCAAAGGTCGAGGCGAAGGACGCCGCGTTAACAACGCCGAGAGCCTCCTTGGCTTGGAATTCGATGATTGGAAGTTTGGCATCCTTGAGAGCTTCTGTTGCAAGGACTTCCTTTCCTTGGTAGATGACCTTTGACTCCGGGCGACCACACATGCACGCCGCGATGTAAGAAGTGGGAGCAAGATCGCCGCTGGCGCTGATCGTTCCGCGCAGAGGAGCGACTGGAATGACGTCAGCGTTGATCATACCGCAGAGTAGTTTGACTACTTCCGGTCTGACTCCGGAGTAGCCGAGGGCAAGGCTGTTGGCCCGAACGGCCATCACACCCCGAACAACGTTTGGATCGATCGTCTGGCCAAAGCCAACATTCAGGACGCGAATGAGGGAGCGCTGAACTTCCAGAATGTCGGAACACCTCACGTTGGCACTTCCGCCGTAGCCCGTGTTGACGCCATAGATCACGTTGCCAGAAGCGATTTTCTGTTTGAGGTAGGCGACATTATCCCTGAGGACTTCCTCGAGGTGAGCTGCAATCGAAACGGCGCTGACTCGTTTATCCGACACTGCGACCAGCTTCGGAATGGTGAGAGAATGTCCGTCTAATTCCAAGGGCTCGCCTTCCAAAGATCTCCATTCATCCAAGAGTTTCAGTATGACGTTCACATGATTCTCCTGCGACGCCATTTTCACGTTGATTCTACAGAAGAAATGAAAACCGACTATGCTTGTTTGTATGTAAGTATATATGAATTTACGTATGTAGGTACGTGTGTATTAATGTATTTACGTATCTATATAAATGTATGTATGTATGTATGTATTATGTATATATGTATGTATGAATGCATGCATGCATACATGCATGCATGCATGTATCCGGGTTACATCCTTGTACATGTGAATGTGCAGTATGTAAGTATCTTTGTATGTATTTTGATTCCCTGTATGTAGATATGATTTTATATGTAATATGCGTATATCTCGTCGGGTATAGACCAACAGTGTGTTCGGAATTGGCCGACGCAGACCAGACTATTATGTAACTGCGTCTCAGTCTATAAATTTACATCGTTCCGGAATTTCGCATCGTCTGCATTCGTCCGCGACTCCAAACACAGACTCCTACGAAACAATAGTGAAACGCAGCGCGTGGGTTAGCAAAAGTGAAAGATCTAGGTGATATCAGTCTATTTATGAATGAGTCGATGTACAACGGCCAAATGTTGCCAGCATAAAAATGGCTGAGGGTATTTCTCGTGAGTATGCATTTAAAATATCATTTGAATTACGTTTCACTACTTTTCAAACGTATTTCACCCATCACTGATTATGACCATTACATGTGTAATAATTAATGGTCAGAATGTATGTGCGGCATCGTGGTCTGTTCAGTAGCACTCTGGATCTGTAACCCAACGATTGCATGTTCGAACCTGCTGAGCGGACTCCTTATAGACAACCATGCAAGTGGTCTTCTGGAGTCAGAAATCAACTTCAGGGCCAAAGCTTCAGTTGTCCTCACCATCCCGACCATTCCAACAACAGAAACACCACCAGGATGGAATTTTATTTGGAAAGGGGCGAATAACTAAGGATCGCTGAACGCAGCTAAGCATTTACTCTTACGATGATCTGTTCTTTATCTATGATTTAAATTAATAATAAACTGAGGTCTAAATTTTAAGTGTTTGACAATTGCACTCCTTTTAATAACATGTTTTCAGTTATAAAATTACTCCTTGATTTGTTTATTTGCTTTGAGATGCTGGGACAGTGCGGGATGAAAATTTATCAAGTAGGCATGGTGAGCGATGGGGACGAAGGTTGAGGGGGACGGTAAGAGGATGGTGTCTGATGGAACGGAAGGGGATGCGGTTGAGCCAAAGGTGCGGGAAGCGAATGGGAACACAATTTTGTCCCCGCGTCACCTTGAAACTCGTCTGCCTTTGGTTACCTGTTTGGTCCAAATAGCTCATCGGAACACGAGAAGGTCATTCAAATACATACTGCCGTAAACCTATTCGGTAAAGTGATTACAATTGCCTCCAACAGCAACACGCTATAGATAGGGCGCTGTTTTAACTGGTATCTCATATTCTCTGGTCGATTTGATCTGCGTAAACAGGCAGTTACCATATAAGCCTGGGCCGATATAAAATATAGTAGGCCAACACTTCTATACACTTCTGAATAAAGCGAAGAGATGCATATTCCGGTCCCATTTTCATGGGCAATTGACAATGTATACTCCAGTGATATATATATATATATACTCTTGCTCTGTAGGCCAACTTGAGGGCCAATGACCGTAACTGCGGAACTGTCATTCGTGCGTAGGGGAGTGTTGCTGTTAAGCAAGGTTAAATATAGATTTAATGGACTTCATTTTCTAAGAGGGTATCGTCAGGTAATTGCTTGTAATTTCTACAGTTACTTTACGAAGAAGAGTAACAGTCCCTTAAGCTAACTCCTGGAGGCAGCCATGGGTATCAAGTGCTAGCGACTTCATGTTCACGTGTATGTGAGGGCGGGTGGCCAGTCATTTTCTCTGTTGCCTGCTCTTCAAACTGACAGTGTGTGGTCAATGTGCTCATAATAGCTGAGTTGGCCAGTGGACGGAAATGGATCCGAAAACTTGATGCTAATTTCGGGGATTTGATTCCCAACTTCTTGGTTGGCAGGCGAGCAAGGTAAACATTAGATTATCGTGCACCCCGCCCACGTTATTTACTCACTGACTACTTATTACAAAAACCCAAATGGCATAGATTAATGTAGGCCCGTATGCTTTCTAATGACGCATATTATTGCAGGATTGTCCCGATGCAAGCTGATCAGTAAAGCATAAAGATGTCAACACAGGTGTAGAATATAACGGGTGGACGTTATTTAGGCTTTGACTGATTCTTATTTCTTAACAATATATTTTTCAGGTACGCATTATAATTTTGTGCAGGGCTTTACCGAGGCAAGCTGATTAGCCAAGTTAAACGATGTCAACACAAGTGTTGAATATAATGATCGTACGATATTTGGGCTTTGACTGAAGCTGATGGTGCAATGCGACACTAGCACAGCTCAGCTTCAAAACACACTACAGAACTAGGGCAAGGTGAGCCACTGACGGGAAGCATAAAAGTTAAAAACCGACTTATCTTTTCTTGGCCCTTGAGCCGGCAATGGACGAATCCCAAGGTCCAGAACACGGGGCCAGTGCATCGTAGTAATTGCCGTTTACTTCCAGGCTTACTGTACCAAATATACCTTTTGGTGACAGTGGCACTGGGTGCGCAAACAACTTGCCAAGGGTCGTTACGCGGAGTCGAACCCGCACACGCATGAAGACTAACCACACACATTACCGGAAGAAAATTGTTTGACGACCTAAAGACAAATAAATGGCTGCAGCTTGATTCTGGATGCGCAATACCAAGCAGCATGGAAGGATAGGGCAACAAAAATGTGCAGTGAACACCAAAAGTTTCACCCGATGGATAGCGAAGAGGATGATGACAACGCCGACGACTTACCTTGCCTTCCTTACATTTAAATGTAAGGTATTTTTGCTTTTACAATAAAATGAGTAGGCTTATAAATTAATAGCAGAATTGAGAAAAGTCATTACCAGATCCGTGAGTTGATGTTGATCGAGCAGTTCGAGAACTTTTCTTAAAGTTCTTGTGCGTGTGTATCTGCTGTTGTCCAAGGACTGTAACGACGGGGAGATACTTTTATACATGTGTTGCTTTTACTAGATGCCCGCGGGAGCAGGCAGACACAGTATAAGTAGACAGAAGCTTTACAGCAATTCTATAGACAGGACATTAGGCTACGCATCCACTGGAACCCATGCAACTATCAATCACCTATGTACAGAACTACTGCGTCATTTCGAGTTAAAGGCCTTACTGCAGTCAACAAAAGCTCAATGTGCAATGAATGATCCGAAGCGATAAAATGGGGCATGTTTTGGACAGGAGTTGGGTCCCGCAGACGAACAAGTTTATTGACGCAGCATAGTTTCTTGACCCCAGTTTCCAGTTATCACTCGGATTGGTAAAACTACGACCAGTTAGTGTAACTGGTAAAGGGAGGACAAATCATTGTCAGATAGGCCTATCTCGAAACTAGGGTCTGATGCTGTTTATGAACAGATGCTACCCCAGAATGTGCACTACTGACAAACTGGGCCAAAATGTGGGATCTAGGAAATATGCAGTGTTTCGGATTTAGTACAACATGTAATAATAATAATAATAATAATAATAATAATAATAATAATAATAATAATAATAATAATAATACAATAATAATAACAATACAGCCAATCCTGCAACAGCTGAAGTCCGAGTTGAAAATAGCGTTCCTCGATGACTTACTACTGGGAGGCAGTGTGGATGTGGTGGCCCTGAATGTTCAGCTGATCTCCCAGGAATCCGCTAAGCTCGGACTTCGACTTAACCGTGCCAAATGCGAGATTGTTTCCCAGAATGATGAAAATTAAGTCGACAGTCTCGCGTTCTCCGACTTCAACCATACATCTTTAAGAGAGGCAACACTATTGGGCACACCACTGATGAAAAGGTGGTGAATGAGAAGGCAAATGATCTGGAACGAGCAGTTGGGAGGCTCTCAATGCTTCACGCACATGACGCCCTAGTGCTGTTGCGAAACGGTTTGAGCGTTCCGAAGCTGCTCTACACAATGCGCACAGCCGTTTGCACCGAATGCCCCAGTCTAACCAGATTTGACTCTCTTTTAAGAGATGGATTATCGACTATCTTAAATGTTGAGCTGTCGGATGAGAAATGGCTTCAAGCGTCCCTTCCGGTTAAGGATGGCGGTCTTGGGATTCGCTGGCACTTTTTGCCTTCTGGCCTCTGCTGCAAGCACAAGCGAACTCCAAACACACATACTGCCACCAGAATCAGCCGATACCTCAGACGAGCTAGTGAATACCGCACTGAATGCATGGATGGTCTTCACGGGTGCAGAACCACCAACTGGATCAGCAGCTCATCGACAAAGGGAATGGGACAGTCGCTGGACAAGCAAGGCGTCGGCGAGCTTACATGAGTCTGCGAACAACCCACTAGACCGCGCTCGTCTCTTGGCCTCTCAAGCACCACAGTCTGGAGATTGGATGCTGGCTCCTCCAGTAACCGCATTGGGACTCCGTCTTTCGGATGAGGTGATACGGACCGCGGTTGGAATGCGACTGGGAACCACACTGTGCGAGCCACATCTGTGTCACTGTGGCGAAAGGGTCGACGCCAGAGGACTTCACGGTCTGGTCTGCAGAAAGAGTGCTGGCAGACAACAACGCCATAACATGCTCAACGACATTATATGAAGAGTTCTTACCAGAGCGAACATCCCTGATCAGAAAGAACCGTTGGGACTCACCAGGGAAGATGGCAAACGACCGGATGGCGTGACTCTTATCCCGTGGTCTCGCAGAAGGTGTCTTACATGGGATGTGACAGTTTCTGACACATTTGCAGCGTCACATCTAGGTTTTACTTCAACGGAACCAAGTGAAGCTGTAAACCGGGCAGTCTCAGCCAAAAGGCTAAAATACGCCACTATAGCCCAAACCCATTCTTTTGTGGCGGTCGCACTGGAGACCAGCGGCGCATGGAGTACGGAAGGATTGGATTTTGTGTGGGAGTTAGGACGAAGGATGACAATGGCAACCCATGATCCACTGGAGACCAGCTACCTGCTTCAAAGACTCTCAGTAGCTGTCCAGCGTGGGAACGCCATCTGCTTCTCCGGAACTCTACTATGAACATATAGGATGATGATGATGATGATGATGATGATGATTATAATAATAATGATAATAATAATAATAATAATAATAATAATAATAACAATAGCAACGACAATAATAATAGCAACGACAATAATAATAATAACAAAAACAGGTTACCTTTAAAAAATTATAATAATAATAGACCAGCGGAACCTGGAGCAAGGAAGGACTGGAGTTCATCACAGAATTGGGAAGCCGGACAACAGATGCAACCCATGATCCTCTGGAGTCCTCGTTCTTGCTTCAAAAGATTTCGGTGGCTGTTCAAAGAGGAAATGCCATCTGCCTCTCCGGAACATTGCCATCATGCTCTGAACACTCTGGAGATGGCGGTTATGAATTTAATTTATTTTAATGAAACTGTCATAATAATAATCGTATTATTATTATTATTAATTATTATTATTATTATTATTATTATTATTATTATTATTATTATTATTATTATTATTATTATTATTATTATTATTATTATTATTATTAATACCAAGGTTGAAAGATGTTGCTAGACACGATGCACTCATTCTCATAAGAAGCTCTCTCAGCCACTCGAAACTCCTACACACTACGACGTTCTCCTTGTGTGGACCACCCTCATTTGAAGAAATTTGATTCTCTGTTGCGCCAGGGTCTGGAAACATTCTCAATTTGTCTCTCTTTGACAATCAATGGCTCTAGGCCTCCCTTCCTGTCAAGGCTGGAAGTTTAGGCATTTGCCGGGTGACCTCGCTTGCGCTTCCCGCCTTTCTGGCTTCGGCTGCAGGCACCTGGATTTTCAATCCTCCATGCTTTACAATCTTCAAGTTCCTGAGGACTCACAGGCCAAATTCCTGCTGGATCGTTGGTGTGCTGATTGTGCAGTTCCCAACCCAGACAATGCCTTTGCCTATAAGCAATCATACTGGGACAAACCATTAATTGACAGGGATACCAACACTCTCTACATCTCAGCCACTGATGCATACCATCAAGCAAGGCTTAAGGCCGTTGCGGCACCACATGCAAGCGATTGGCTTTTTGCTTTGTCCATTACTGCCTGTGGCCTGAGACTGGACGATGAGGCCGTGAGTGTCGCGGTAGGCCTCAGACTTGGAGCCAACATATGTGAACCTCACGAGTGCCGTTGTGGTGCCCTTGTCAAGGCCACTGGCTCCCATGGGCTTTCTTGCTCTCTTGGACCAGGTCGAACCACCAGACATGCGACCCTCAATGACTTGGTCTGTCGGAGTCTCATTCGTGTGCAGGTTTCCCGGCAGTGAAGGAACCGCCTGGACTCAGTAGAACAGACGGAAAACGACCTGATGGTTTAACCCTCATTCCGTGGCGGACGGGCCGCACTCTGATTTGGGATGCCACTATAACAGACACTCTGGCCGCATCTTACCTCCCATCCACATCAATCTCAGCTACCGGCGCAGCCGAATTGGCAGCAGAGAGGAAATGCCAAAAATATAACATTCTTGCACAGAACTATCACTTTGTTCCTTTGGCGTTCGAGACTCTTTGCCCAATAAACAGCAGTGGCCTACTCTTCATAACAGAGTTAGGGCGATGTCTCTCTCGTATAACCGGAGACACGAGAGAAATCAGTTATCTTTTCCAGCGCATTGCAGTCACAATTCAACGCTTAAATTCTGTTGCCTTCCACGGTACTTTTGCTCCGCCAGATCTTGAATATTTCTAGCCATCCCAGAATGTTGTATTCTCCGGATAATTTTTTAAATCCTGAGGGATCATCTATACCTCGGGTAAAAAAACATAATAATAATAATAATAATAATAATAATAATAATAATAATAATAATAATAATAATAATAATAATAATAATAATAATAATATTCTAAGAACACAGTCTACTCTAATAGCTCATCTCACTTTCTCTCTCTGGTCTTTTGGCAATGGACTTTGTTCATACATGGTATCATTGGACAACCCCACTGACTTGACGCAGCTCTCGTGAATAAGCTGGTGCCCTGGGCTTAGCTTTTAAGTAGCGTTTTAGAAATTTCGAGTTTACGATTACGAATACGAAAAACATCCATACCACCACGGTAATAATGCTAAAGGGATCAGTCGATGGTCGCTGCTAAGCAAAGTCGGTGTGCATGTCAATTTTCGAGATGAGTCCGGTCTAAAGGCAAGAGAGAAATCCGAGGAGACACGGACACAGCCTACAGAATAGATGAGTCCTAGAAAAATTGGGGTTTAGTTAGGTCTAAAGGCCAACACAGATTCTGAAGAGGGAGGGAATATTTGCCGGATGAGAGTTCTAAAGTCTGGGGCCAGCAACTGAAAAGGCACGCCCACCAAGAGTAGTGATTGTCCCCGATACAGTCGGAGTGAGACAATCAGAGGACCTTGTTCAGTATTAAGTCTTAGGAGTAAGCCTGAGAGAAAGAGGGTGAGGTTGGCTGAAATGTAGTCCCTTGTAGACAATTTGCCCGATCTCGAAAATTATTATCTTATCAGCCAATGTAGCAGTTTCAGAACTAGAGATATTTGTTGATACTTAGGAGTCTTGGTGATGAATATAGCCATGGTTTTTAATGTACCCGCTATTTAAAGCTTTTTAAAATTAGTGTTTGTAATGCCAGTAAAATGCAAGTTACAGTACTTTATACCGCTAGAGACCAAATACAACACCTAATCACGAGTCGAACAGCTGCAATGTATGACAGAATTACCTGGGTGTTAAAAATTTAGAGATTTAAATTTGTTCAATTGCTGCGAAGAGCCAAAAAGTAGAAACTAATCTATGAATGGATTTAAGGGCAGGCTAACATCTTCCATCCAAGACTATTGGATAAAGTACAGTATTTAATGCATTGGCATAGAGAAGAAAAGCAAAAGACCAAGAAGGGAGCCTTGAGTGACGCCCCAGGTGAGTGGTACCAAGACCGACATTACTGCTCCAATAAAGATAGAGTGAGTGCGGGGGTAAGACATGACTGGTGATTTATGACCATGTCTGATACTTCAAAGCATTCTCAGGGCAAAGGAGCAAGACTGCGTGGCCAACGGTGTTGAATGCAGCAGATAGTTCAAAGAGGGCAAATGCTATTACTTTACCATTGTCCGTAGAGCAGATTCACTATGGACCTAGGGGAAAGAAGAGTCATTTCAGTGGAGTGAAATTCATGATAAAAAAGGGAAAAGGGAAATTAAAGAGCTTGAGACAGGCATGCCTAGAGCTATAGTCGCTTTTTACATCACGTTCAAAATGTCTAGTCCAACTCTGCCCAACTATGAGCTATGTCCAACAAGTTCAGTTTGTTCTAGAGGGCTTTAAGTGGAATCAGAAAAGAATAACACTAAGTTACACATTACGGATAAGGCTCCGACCTTTCACATCTGCGTTCAGCATTTGAAACCCAGCAAGTCACTGGAGGTATTGGAAGTATTATACCAGAATCCTGATCTTATACTCCCTACGACATCTCTGGACAACCCCTAGGAATTGAAGTAGCTCTCTTGAATAAGCTGGTACCTCTCATAGAGATTTTCAGTAGCGCTTTGTATAATTTAGGTTTAACTATGGCAGGTTTACGATTATTGGCTTATCACTGAGTTAAGAATCCATCCCACATAGAACAAGGTTTGTATAAACGCCTAGTACACGTATTGTTGCATTGAAAGCTCTTCAAGCAAAACGAACCACAACTTAAAGACCTCTTTAAATTGATAATTACCATGCAATTAACTTTCCATAATAAATGACTTACATGACAGTGAGAGACAGTTACATCTACAGTCAATAGCCTAAGTAAGCTATATTGACCTTTAGTGCCTATGTCCATCCATCCAACTGTTACGCTCCTTTTTGAAGATGTTCAAGCTTGGTGCAGATATTACTTCTGATAGCCAGTTCCGGTCCTCTACAATCCTCTGGCTGAAGAAAAAGTTTCTAGTGTCTAATCGCACCCTCTTAGGCTATAAGACTATCGAATGTTATGGTATCAAGGATTCACCTGAATATAGGCGAATGTTGTTTATTAATATTTCACAAGCTTTGGCTGGGTTTGTATCTAAGTACAAGCTGAAAACATGTCATGTCAACATGTCAAGATTTGTATCATGACTTCGACAGGTAAGTAAGTAAGTAAATAAGCAAGCAAGTAAGTAATGCAGGTGTTGATATGCCAAATTTCCATCAGGTGAGCGAGGAATCGTAGCCGTTGGTGGGTCACGGATGTCAGACAATAAAAGCAAGATAGGTCTTCAGCCTCTTTACAAATTGGTCTATTACTAGCAAGAGATTCTTGTACGTAGCAGGTACCGACTATAAATGTACACTTTTTCTAAGGCGACCTTGCTGATTTATCAAAAAAAAAGTATCGGTTGAGATCCTTCACTACCGATCCCCGTTTGAACTGGTGCCATACCATTTAAGGCGCCCGCGTACGGACTGTGTGGTAGCCCGAGTTTTTAATCTCTGAAAAACACTTAAGTCACGATCGGTATGCGAACAGACATTCTCACTCACCAAGGGCCTTGACGTACGCTTTTACCAATCTAGCTAACCAGGCCAGTCAAGACGTAATTCCACCAAAAACGCAACAAGATCTGTAAATAGTTACGTTTAGAATTCGGCAGATGTCGACGCAATATCTATTTGCACTTCGTAGTCATGCAAGTTAGTCGGCGTTTATCACTCAAGGTAGTCCGATACGGTCTATAAAGGTAAATGTACACGTTTTTCTATAGTGATTGTATGGTCTCGACCATGCTCATTTTTCAGTGAATTCATCGGGTGAGATCCTTCCCCACCCCTAACCGTTTGAATCTATACACGAGCCTAAACGATATTAGTTGTTATTAAGAACAGAAATTTCATGAGCTAGCAAGCAATGTTGGGCTAACTAGAAGTCACCAGCGGTGGGCTCCCGCACACCCATAGAGCCTACAAGCGTGCTTTATAATAAATATCATTAGCTTTCGTCCCTGTATAGGCGTGTGCGTGTGTGTGGCCAATATAACTGTCGCCAATGGTAGGCAATAAATAATGTCGCTGTAAGACATATGAAAACTATATGTGCAGTTGCTATACATGTAGATTGTGTGTATGTATGAATGAGCAGTTAAATAGATACATGGCATGTGTCAACATACTTACTTCGCCATGTACAGTATATCTAAATATACCATGTACATCGCGAAAGTATTTATACGCATATAAACCTGTGTGTGTATGCATATATGCATTTCGTAAGCACACATGGCGTTGTTATACATCTAAATAATAATGTGTCGTTGTTATATGTTATGTATCTATGTGTGTTTGAGCATTAGGTGTGTATGCATACACGTACAGCATTCGTATCTGTTTGAACATGAAAGCATATGATACTTTAATAATGGAATATTTCCTATGGAGCTGGGTCAGTCGTGAACACCCTGCCTTCCTATTGATTTCTTGAAGCGCTCTGCCTGGTGCCAAGCGGCGATCTGTTGGTGCCTGGTGCCAACGTCCGACGCTCTCCTCCTCCTCCTCCTCTTCCTCATTTTGGCCAAAGCCACGGGCAGCCGCTGCTTCAGCAGCAGCAGCAGCAGCCGATATGGACTGCGACCATCAGAGCACAGCAGTTCACCAATCCATATCTTTCGAAAAGATGGACGTGACCGTAGATTCCAGGGATTCGCCTTCGCCAACTGCATAATCGTTGCAGTGGCCACCACCGCGCGGCTGAGCCAGCGAAGGGTCAATAGGACTCGGCAGAAAAAAACGCATTCTCAGGTAAACATTCGTCTTTTGACGCAGGATTCGAGACGCTTGGTCGTCGCTGGAGTTCCTCCTCGGGTTTCAGGTTGTAAAGTCGTCCGGACATCGGGTGGATTCCTGGGTTTTCTTCCGTGTTCCGTCAGACGAACGACGGTATATATGGGAATTACGAAGAGAATATAGGCACTTAATCTGCCATACCGTATACACATCGATGGTTACGACGTTGTTGTTGTTGTTGTTGTTGTTGATGATGATGATGATGATGATGATGGATGATGAGGATGGATGATGATGATGATGATGGTGACGACTATTATGTTGGTGGTGACAGTGTTGTGACGATACTGATGATTTCAACGATTATGACGACGACAGTGATGATGAAAGCGATCATTATCATGATCACGGTCATCATCAGTAAGTTGATCCTGCTTATGAGAATCATTCTAATGGCATGAAGAGGCGGTACCGGGCGGGACAGGGAGCGCTCGTCTGAATAGTTACGTTCAACAGGCCACGAATTGCAATACACGACACACATGCAGACAATGTCATATATGAACATTTTAGTTCCGTCGAAGAAGTCTGACATTCGAGGAGATGGAATCGTCGCCGGAGAAGCCAAGATCGAAGCGAGACAAATCGAAGCAGTCGGAGCCATTGACTCCTGCCATCCTCGTCGCCTTCGTTTTCGCCATGATTGTCGCGGTGGCTCTGCGTCTTGGACGCCATGGAAACTCGGGCACTTGCTCCTTCTCCGCTTCCAATCTGAAGGCGTCGTGCAAAGGCAGAGATCTCGTCTCCATTCCCTCCGACATCCCGGAATCAGTCGCAATTTTGCACATGGGTGATACGCTAGACCAGGGCGAGAACCATTTTCCTGTACTCCGTCGGGGTAACTTCACGCGGTTCCGAAACCTGCAAGAGCTGGCACTCGTCCGCTGCGACATCGAGAATATTCTTGACGAACCTTTCGCCGACCTCGAGGAACTGCGACGCCTGGATCTGAGATTCAACCGGATACGGAGTCTTTCGGAGTCGTCCTTTCGAGGTCTCGCTGACCTCGAGTACCTTCTACTGTCCAACAATCCGATCCAGGTCCTGGGCGACAACGTTTTCCAGGGCCATCGCATCGAGCACCTGGAATTTGCCAACAACCCGGTCTTATGGAAGATCACACCTAAAGCCTTCTTCGAGTCGTCCATTGTCAGCCTGACCTTCAACCGCTGCAACTTGAAAAGCATCAAACCAGACACGTGGGCTCCACTCTCATTGAGTCTTCGTCGGCTTCTGATCAGCGACAACCTCCAGCCTCTGGACGTAAAGGAGGACGCCTTCAATGGATTCCACCTCGAACAGGTGGTTCTCGTCAACGACGGAATAACATCCACTGCATTCCTTAAACATGGAGACTACGAGCAAATAAACTTGGACAGAAATCCGCTGGAAAGCATCAAATTCTGGCACAATGATAGGTAGTGTATGTGGACAAATCTAGTGTAAGTCACTGTAGACAAACTGCTGCATACAATGTATTTGCATAGCGCCACTAAACGAGAACAAAAGGAGACTCAAAAACTAAAGCCACTAGTTATTGTAACACGTAGCCTATTAACGAGGGACACATTGATCTTGCATCGTATATTTATAACTATGGTCCATTATTTACATTTACAACTGAAATTTAGAAGATTTCTTATAAATCGATTGGAAGTTTCTGGTCATTTGATTTGAATTTGATCCGATTTCTTGCTTAAAACAAACAGCACTGTATTCCACTGTACTTTGGTCATCATTGTGTCTTGAGTTGTCAAGTCAGAAATGCCTCTGAGAAGTTTCTCTTGAAGCGGCGCCATACAAATTCGCGATTTCGATTACAGTATTACAATATGCTGTATTGCGCTGCATTGTATTGCAATTTGTAGTACTGGATTGGATTGTATCGTTACAGGCATTCAGAAAAGAAGCTCCAGAAGATCACGAAACATTTGTCTCTAAGCGGTACTAAGATATCCAAGATCTCCAGTGACGCTTTTTCAGTTTTCAGTAATCTTGAAATCCTGAACCTCAGCTCAAACAACATCGTTCTGGTGAACGCCGAAGTCTTCGAGGACCTTGAGCAGCTGAGAATCCTTGACCTTTCCGACAATGACGTGTTCGAATTTGTTGGCAACTTCTCCAAAGTCCTTCCGCAACTGGAAACACTGCTGCTGAATGGAAACGAATTGCAGACGATTCCAGGATCAATGGAGCAGTTTTTTTCGAGACTGTCCAACGTCAGTTTAGGCGGAAACCCATTCCACTGTAACTGTGAGATCCGCTGGTTGCTGCACTGGCTGGAACAGAACTCGGAGAAGCACCAGGAAGCTGCGAACGGTTTTCCCATAACATGTCGAAGTCCAGAAACGAAAAATTTCTCACAGGTTGGTATTTTCCAATATCCATAGGATACATAGGTCTTTTTATGCGGGGTTCGAGCTTCGTCGCACCCGCATGCTTCAGATAGAACTGGTAATTCATTTTCAAAATGAATACCTGAATCCGTTAATCTGTTGAACTTTGGGGGCCATGTTTGATGAGAAGCAAATTTTTCTCAAGGTTTGCGTGTAAGCCTACATCCGACACTGCGTATAAATTATATATATA
Source organism: Norana najaformis (assembly GCA_964023275.1). NCBI lineage: Eukaryota > Metazoa > Annelida > Clitellata > Crassiclitellata > Hormogastridae > Norana > Norana najaformis. Next base: position 9,597,317 of record OZ029920.1, read on the forward strand.
TATATATATACATATATATATATATATATATATATATATCTGTGTTCTTACACAGATTTCCGAGTACGACCTGCGCTGTCGTGCACCGACAATCCTCAACGCGACCATCGACACAGACGGCATGACCCTTGTGTGTACGGCCGACGGAGACCCGGCTCCTGCCGTCACTTGGCTCGGTCCATTCGGAGAGGAGGCGACGACGGACCCTTCGTCGGCCAAGAGGGATATCTTCCAGACAAACGGACGCATGACGATAGTTAAGGACGGGAACTACACGTGCACAGCCGTAAATCCGGTCGCAATGGACAGCGTTGTCGTCGATACGAACAGCATCCCGCTAAACGGAGTTAAGTTCTTCAGCGACGGCCAACAAAGACTAAGCATTCTGGAATCGCCGCAGGGTTTCATTGTGACGGCCGCTCTCCTAGGAATACTTGGCTACATTCTCAGGCATCAGTAACCACCGAAATAACCCAGTGGCGGTTATATGGCTCTTGGTTATATGCCGGCGCCTCTCAGACCAGACCCGTGCGTGGTGGACTGTCAGAATGTGTCGCCTCTCTGGAAATGCTCTTGTCGTAATCGTAATCGTAATTCCAAGATTTCTACAGCGCCCAACGAAAGCCGCGCCGCGGGGACCAGCTTATTCACAGACGCTGCCAAAACAAAATCGATAGGCAAACGGGTTCGGTTCCGGGTCAAGATCCAAGAGTCAGGCAGAAGACAGCGTGGCAGCTACGGTGGGTGTTGTTTGAGGTTGGGGTTGTCGCTCCTTTCGCAAGCAATCCAGGAGCCGCCAATGAAATAGCCTATCGGCAATGATTGGTTCCAAGTAAGACCGGTTGAAGCATGTGGAAATCGCTGGTGGCTGGTTGCTACTTGATCCTCTGTAGATCACACACAAACTGCAGGCCTACCTATCATATACAAGGTTCCGATTGATTTTATCCCGGACTATTACATATCAAGCTTCTGCATTCGAGTAGCAAACAGCCAGAACATGTATCGGCTGCATTCCTTCTCGAGGAATCAACTGCACGTCCCGCGATCGCCCACGAGGTTCAGCGAATGTTCCTTCTCTGTCGCCCTACCTACTTCAGTGACTGCACTGTATGGATCAGTCTTCCTGACCATGTGAAGAATGTTCCATCTGTGGACGCATTCAAGCCACGACTCAAAGCTTATCTTTTTAAAATATTATCATATGACAGTCGTTGAATTTTGAACTCGTGTACAGCGCCCTTTTCCGGCATCGGCCGTGCTATGGCGCCATATAAATCGTATCATTATCATTATTATTACTGCGGCAGCTAAGAGGTGCGATCATAAGCTCGGATAAAATCATCCAAAACCAATAAAATCCACCCGGTTAACTCAGTGAACACAACAGAAACGAACGCAAAATACCTCCGCATTTACGCGGTCTTTCCAAAGAAACGTTTCTTAAAACCAAAAAACAGCTAAGCTCACAGTAGAAGCTGCCCATAGAAGCCATTAATAGACAGCAAATGCCCAAAAAACACCTAAGCTCACAGTAGAAGCTGCCCATAGAAGCCATTAATAGACAGCAAATGCCCAAAAAACAGCAAAGCTCACAGTAGAAGCTGCCCATAGAAGCCATTAATAGACAGCAAATGCCCAAAAAACACCTAAGCTCACAGTAGAAGCTGCCCATAGAAGCCATTAATAGACAGCAAATGCCCAAAAAACAGCAAAGCTCACAATAGAAGCTGCCCATAGAAGCCATTAATAGACAGCAAATGCCCAAAAAACACCTAAGCTCACAGTAGAAGCTGCCCATAGAAGCAATTAATAGACAGCAAATGCCCAAAAAACAGCAAAGCTCACAATAGAAGCTGCCCATAGAAGCCATTAATAGACAGCAAATGCCCAAAAACACCTAAGCTCACAGTAGAAGCTGCCCATAGAAGCCATTAATAGACAGCGCATTTGTGTATTTATGTACAAGTCTAAACATAAATAAGTGCCTACTATATACAGTATGACGGTTGTTTTCACGTTACCACAGAACTGCATGATCACTTGAGCGTCGGAAAAATATCTAGCCTGCATGTTTTGCCCGCACCAGAACAGGACGGTCACTGTACCCAATGTACGGTATTCTTTTCCTGATGACTAAACTAACTGACCCGCCATGTAACAGTTAAGACTCGTATGCTGTAAACTGTTATACAAACTGTATGTTGGGCACATTAAGCTATTTAGGTTTTCTGGGAAAAAGTATCTAACGTAACAGTGTTCTTGCGCAGCTAACAAAAATTGGTAATACCCTCTTGAAATCTTTTTAAAAAATCAGATGACCCTTTTAGTGGGACTTGTCCCACCTTTGGATGTCAAACAACATATTGCTTGATTGGTGTATTTACTAATTGCTATTAAGTTCAATTAAAAGGCAATTTCTTTAGAACTTGTTGACAACTAGATGTACTGCCATCGACATTCCCAACTGATCACCTGGAATTTAAGTGAACCTTCTTACGGAACAAGTTTCCACTTCAAAACGGCCATTACTGACAATAAATTAGGTGTTATGATAATCGCCCACAAGACGTTTTCAGCCTGGATCAGACGATTCAGGTCGTAGTAGCTACTGGACACTTCTTTGGCTCGTTCAATTAAAGCGATGTAGTCCTAAGTTAACACATCAACATTTGTGAGACAAACCGAGTTTAATTTCTTTAGATGTTTTCAAATTTCTTAAGACACTCAATCACTTCTTTTCAGTGTCGATTCTTAACGAGCAAATCGAAACAATTTGAGTAAAAGCTATTTATTTAAATGTGACAGCTATGGCAAATCGCAGTTAAGCCTGACTGAACGTAAATGTACATGTGACAGCTATGGCAAATCGCATTAAAGCCCAACTAAATGTACACGTTTCTACAGCGACTGTATCGCCTCGACCCTGCCCATTTTTGAATGAATTTATCAGGCGAGATCCTACACCACTGCAGCCCGTTTGAATTGGCGCCACGCCTTTTAAGGTGCCCGTTATGACCGTGTTAGCTCGAGATTAAAATCTCTTTACATATATAGCCACTAATGGTAGGCAAACCGGTATCCTCATGCACATTGTCGTTTTGAAGCACGTTTTAACCAACGTAGCTAACTAGGCCAGGGAAAGTGGAATCCAACTTCATCAAGTTTAGTGTGTGGTACCCGCTCAAAGGCCGAATGTCTAGGCTCAGATTTCCCCACTTTTAAAATCCAACTGCTGCATTTATTCACAACAGAATCAAATGCTCAAACTAAATATTATTATTGCACATGGAGTTGGACAATAACCAAGCAAAGGAAATCCATTATAAACGATAGACGCTGTAATCTGTTTGGTTTAAACGGGTTTACATGCTGGCGACATCTAGTGTCAGTTTCTGTAACAGCTCACCGAGTCTGCAATTACATATGATTTGCAGTTTTATCAAACAATTCCACAAGAAGAAGCGCTTTACTCTACCTATTAAATCGTTAAAAGCCAAAACAACCGACGCCAATTAAATCATCAATCATGGGTTAGGATGCGGCTGGGCGGAGTTTATCGATTCCATCAACTGGACAATGTTCTTTGCCTGTAGCAACAGCGGCATGTCGATCATGCTGCCACGAAAGATAAACGCGCCCTACAACACAGGAAAACAAAACGTCTTCCAGTTCTGTTGCTGAGTTTGTGTTTAAGCTGAAATATCGTTCAACCAAAGATCATGTTCTCTGGTGGAAAATATATCTAATAAATCAAGTACTTAACCTTGCATAGTGCAGTATTACAATCGTAATTGTATAGCGCCTCTTCAAGTAAACTCCTGATGGTGCTCATCAACAACATTACAGCACAAGACAGTGGAATATGAAAAGCTAAACAAAACATAAACAACACAACAGACTGACACCAAGGAATACACACTTACAAAACAATAAATCAGAACGATGACAACAAAACTACAAATACACAACTGAATAAACATACATAGCTATAATGCAACGCCATAACGAAATATAAATAGAGTACGTATGCGGTAATTGCAAAACTGAGGTATAGCAATATTAAGGTGTGATTGGTAAAACTACTCACTTTGCCCGTCTTTTGATGCTCCTCAAATTCCTTGATGAGTTCTGTAGCCCACTCCACTTTCTCTGGGTTCGGAGAAAATGCCTCCTGAACTACAGACACGTGGCTCGGGTGAATCACCTGCTTTCCTGTGTAGCCCATGCGAGCCCCCTCAATGGCTTGTTCCCTTAATCCATCCAAGTCTGCCAAAGAACACAAAGTTACAATTTCTATACCTAAAATTTCTGTAATTATATACATGCGGGCAACTACTCAGAATACAGTAAACATATTATGCACTCAAAGCTTTGAAAAAACGAAAAAGAAATAGTAAAATTAGAAAAACAGTAAACAAATAAGTTTAAATTGCCATGTTCTTCAAGGCCTTCTTTGATACATGCTAACTAAAGTCTTACACAAATGTACTATTACAATTATATTTACAACAGATCATTGTGTACCTTTCAGATCAATGTGCACCATATCAATTGCCTGAAGCTGAAAGGCCTTTGCGATCAGAAGAATCTTCTGCCGAGCATAGAGCAACTCCTTTGCCTCTTTTGTACGCTCAGCACCTGATCAAAACAAGAAGATGCTGCTAAACTGATCTACGAATAACCGTAAATAAAATTTCAGCAACAAAACTTTTGACAACACCAGTGTGATTGTTGTAACCATCATTAACATGCACAACAAAAATAAACTGAAGTCATGATAAAAACTGTCATCTTATTAATATATACTGAATTAAAAATTATTAATTCAAGATAACACACTACACTAATTTTTATTTAAACTCTGGTGTAATCCATTTAACCCCCAGCAAAAAAACTGGAAACAGCCCTGACAGGAAAAATAAGAACTCTGTAAGTTGACCAACAAGTTTAAGTAATAATTTTTTAAAATATGACATTTAGAAACGAAACTTCTTTTCAAAATGATCTAGTTGATCTGCAGAAAATTTTGCCTAAAGCACTTGAAAACAACAAAATGGTGTCATTTAAGACAGCAGCAAGCTCACCGATATTGGCACAGAAATCGTCTGAACCAAAGACGACACCATCCAGGGTCAAAGGGCTTCCAAGGTCAGAAAGTTCAATGGCACGTCTGCAGATGGCCTCAAAGTTAAGAACGGCTAACGCAGTTTCAATGTAGATGATAAGATTTAAATTCTTGGTTACTTTTCTTTCCTGCAAAATGGAGGCCACCTTCTCCGCAATCTGAAGACAAGCAACAACAATCCATGTAATCATTGTACATATTACCATAGTAATAATGTTAATGAACATTAATATTAACGAACATTAATATTAAAAATTACATAACATAATGTAGAATTTCTAGATGTAGCGTTATAACTTACTTAACATAATATTATTTGTCACTGAAAAAATCAGCAGCCTTATAAAAGGTATCATACAACAAAATTTAGGTTAACACATCCTTTTAAATGATCACTTAAGGTTAAAATCACATGAGAATCAGTTCAAATCACACAAGAATCAGTTCAACAATGTTAAATAACAAGTCACTGTTCAAAAAAAGTGTTCATAGTCACAACAGAGGCAAACAAAAATGTCTCGATCTAAATGTGGTTTTCACAGTTAAGACTCAAGCAAATGAATGAGATACCCAAAATGCTTCAATCTTCCATTTAAATGCATAATGCACTCCTCTATCTCTTACCATTGTAACAAATGAACGTGGAGACTTCGCAAATGCTTCAAACCAGTTATCTTGATCTCCAGGTTCTGTCTTCATCTGCTCATAAAAACTGAAGTAAAAATTCTACAGACTCATCAGCCTAGTCATCTCACCCACTCTATGTGCGTAGGATCCTCCACTTTAGGAACAGCAATCGTTGGTGGAAGATTCTTCGCCTGGAAAACGACCTTCAGGTCCTCCTCTGCAAATCCGCTTCTAATCGAGTTGATCCTCAAAATAGGTTCTGTGCGGCCAAACGATATCTCATCAAGAACTTTAGCAATTGTATTTCGAGCTTCTGCCTGAATACAATTTAGAGGAATTGTAAAATTTTCTGTAGTTACTGTAGGGAGGTGATGTTAAATGCTTGGTTGGTGACAGAGAAGGGAGACAGATAGGGTGACATTAAATGACAATACTAAAATTTCTGGGTTCAACTTGAAATGATTAGTACTATTTTCAGAGACATTATTTTCAACCATCTCTCAACTAGCTATATACCATTCTTACTTTCATATTCTGAAAGTGGTAACAGGAAACTTAGATTTGTATAATTTTATCCGATAATGTGCCCAAGTTTATTCGTTCACTGAATGCTCATCTTCGACCGTTGCAACATGGCTTTCCAAATTGCTGCAAAGCGATAAGATCCCTTCACAGCACGAGCAACAGTTATTCTATTGCCAAAATATAGTCCTTAATTATAATCTACTGACAGAAGACAGTGATACTGCAAAGTGAACAATACCTAACAGAAAAGACTTGAAACCACACTCTCTGCCTTGCCACTCATGCCACATTGATATAAGTATGTAAGTATGAAGACAACTAACAGTGTATCTCAAATAACTCAAAAAGGTGCTGCACGCGTGACTCTCTAACTGATCTGAACAAGTGCATTTTAAGACTAATACTGGATATATATTTGCAATTAAACAAATTGAAAATCTTAAGGAAAATGTGTAGAAAATGTACAGCTACAATGGCAGATTCATACCTTATGCTCAACAATGGCTGACAAGATACCTTTAATGCACAACATATACAAATCTTCTGCTACATTACACTGTCAGATTACATACATGTATCACATCATACCACATCACATTACATCACACTATATTACATCATATTACATTACCTTCAGTGACATCACATAATGCTACATCAACTTATATCACATCACGTTACATTACATTACACCACATTGCATCCCATAGCATTATAAATATTTTCATCACATCATATAACATTGCATTAGAACAGATGTTGAGAAGACATAACACTTGTGTTAATTTGAATGTCACCTTTCTGTTAAGTGCAACACCATCTTCACACTCCAGGAATACAGCATCTGCGTTGAGGTTTGGCACTTTCTGCAGCTTTCTTTCATCATCACCTGGCACATAAAGTATTGCCCTCCTTGGCACATACTTCCGAGTGTCTTGCAGTGGGTCAGCTGAAGAAGCCGGAGGCGGGGCTGTAGACGCCAAACGGGAGGAGCAAACAAATGCACTCCGAAGCGATCGTGTGAAAATCATAGCCGGAGATGTCAGTTGAAGGGAACGGATCAGTGGGTTGATAAACTGCTGGGAAGGAGATGAAGCTGTCGCCGTCATTTGTGCTGAACTCGCAAAAGCTCTCAGAAGGAAGTGGGCGGATATGCCCAGTTTTGTAGATGCTGTCCGTTGCATGCTTGGGTGACTATCGGTCTGTAAAAATGCACGAATAAAGCAAGGATTTAAATTTAATCAGAAATCCATTAAAAACTATGTAATGACTTTAATAACATAAGTTTTTCTGAAGTACTCCAAGATGACCTCAGCTAAATATTCTGTAGCTTTAGTGGGTCATCAAAGCAATTGTTAATGAGCCAGTGGGCAAAGGTGCATTTAAAACAAAGAGGTGTAGAATTTCCATTGTAGACCCAAAGTAATGCCTCGTCAACAGAAACTAATACTGTCAAACCAACAGCATTCCATGGCAGAGGTACAAGGAATAATCAGACTCTTAAACATTTTTAATGCATAAAAATTATGCATGCTCACTAAAAATGCTAAATTCGGTCACTCTGCTGCATGCAAATGCTTTTCGTATTTGAGGCATATTCTGCTGCATTTAAGTTTTTTGCACTGATCTATCTCTGTTTGTCAGTTGAACTGTGTTCATGCTCACTTGTCACCTACAATCTTTGAGTCCGCCAGACGCAAAATATTCGGACCGGAAAGCAACACCGTCCGGTTTTATGCACAGCCAAAGATCAAGGTCATATTTTAATAAGAATAAACTGCTATTCAATCTACACATCTCTCTTCATAAAAAATCAAAACAGAAACACGTTAAAATAAATTCTGTTACGCAATAACAATTTTTTTCTTGAAAATTGTGATAAATTACGTTTCAAAACAAGAGTTTTTCAATGTCGAATCACAGACATATAATTAGCTAGCCTAGACGATAAAGCTACATAAGTAAGTACAAGCAGAAACAACTCCGCAATAACTAATTATGCAACTAATTAAAAATTAATTTTGCAATAATCCCAATTTCGGCAACTGATAAACCTCGAATCAAACAGTTGCGTTATTCCTTTAATGTGGAGCATGATAAAGATGCCGTTATCTCAAGTAAAACAGTATGCAAGTTAAGTTAAATTGCGAAATCTTATTATCGAAGTAACGCGCCAACGTTTCTTAGGGCCACGGAAAGGCTGAATAAGAGAATTGTGTTGTTCAATCAAATTTAATCTAATTTGTTTTATTTATTCAAATTTAAAATAAGTAATTCCATAGAGCCAAGTATTTGGGTCATCGATGCAGTGCCAGGTATGCAATGCCAAAGTTTGTCACAAATAATTTTAAAGCGTTGTTATTTCCGTATTTCATATTTTTTGTCCAAATGGAAACAAATAATGCCGTTTTCTTACCTTGAACTTATCGAAAGAAGTTTGTTGCAACTTTCAATAGAATAACTGAAAATCGCGAAATAACAAAGTAGTAGCGCTCAATGAGTTATGCAGATGATGCGCTATTTTTGAACATTAACGAGACCAAAATTAGTAAACATAAATGGCGAACGTTGCTTGATGATATTTTAACTTAATCTCTGCGCTCGCTCAGCTTTTAAACCTATTTTAAAATGACTTGGCGTATACAGTTTGCTGTAGTTTTCTGGGTCTTTGTCAGTTTTGCAACTGTTGAGGTCTGCTGTATTCAGTACAGTAATGTTACCGAACAGTTTTGTAGCATGCCGTTCTTGATATAGGAGGGCGCCGCTGATCATCCATTTTTGTTCGTTATCGTAATTCTAATTTCTACAGCGCCCAACGAAATCCACGTCATGGGGACCTGCTTTTCACAGGCGCTTGGTCAAAAAATCGATAGGCAAAAAAGGATTCGTTCACAGCGTCGTTAAACATAAACTACAGAAACATTAAGGTCTTTTTTGCATTTTTTGCAAATGGAAAAAGACCTTAATGTTTAATGGAACATTACGTAGTACCTCTTAGAAACCGGACTGTAAACTTCAGTAAGATTGATGAGTTTTTTGTTAATCGATTAATACATTTTCTAAGAGTCTAACTAATCTGTAATTCCTAATCATGATGTTTCAACAGCGCCCAAAGAAAGCTAAGTCGCGGGAACCAACTTATTCACAGGTGCCTGGTCAAAACGGAATCGATAGGAAGTAAGGTCAGGTTTGGTTCCAGGTGAAGATCCAAGGGTCTGCCAGGTAGACAGACGGCTGCGGTGGATGATATTTAGAACTGGAGGGGTGAGAGAGGCAAAGGGAAGAGGATGAATCAGGATAGGATTGCAGAAGAGATCCATTTTCAGTTTAGTTCAGTTTTCAAACTGAGCATGCAGTACAAATGGCTAATTCCACTTCTACCATTTGACAGTATGAAATAAACTCCTTTTCACAGTACTGTGCCTTTTCTGATGTGCTGTAGATATACTGTTATATGTTATGAAGAAGAAAAGCAGTCCTTTAAACTAACCCTGAGAGGCAGCTATGAGTATTAACTGTTAGGGGCTTCATTTTCCTTACCCTCAGCAAAAATGGGCAGGTGGCCCGTCTGTTCTTTTGATGCCTGATCTTCCAACTGACAGTGTTTGGTCAGTGTACTCATTTTATAGCTGAGTTCACTGGGGGGCGAGAGGCTTAAGTAAAGCAGAAATCTTGAAACATCTTTCTGCACTGGCAAGGGTATGAACTCCGACTTCTGGCATGCTAACCAATAGACTATCGCACGCCTCCAAGATGATGAAATGTTGGTGTCAATTTCTAGGCCCAGTATGAAGATGTTCGGTGCAAGTGCGTTTGTCCTTCGTTCATGCCTGTAAACAATACTCGCAAAGTGTTCGTAAAGTCGTTCCATGATCCAGCAAGTTGGTTCGTAAACTTCTTCCTGTGACATATATGTAAAGCGTATATATCGTTGAGACTTTATGAACGTGGTTAACATTCTTCAATGTTTTTTTCTGTTTAACTATAAGAGATTGTTGTGTATTTCTGTTTACCTGAAATACTTCAGCTATACTAAAGAGCAAGAATAAAGTTACTCTATGGTAGAATAAGTTAAATACTTTATGCTTTGTCTCTGCTGTGCTAAAAGCTATTTTATCTTGATAAAATCACTGGTTATCTTTGACTTTGCTGTTATCACAGTGAAAAGTTGAACACAGATTTTAACATAAATACCAAAAGTTCGGTTTTGAATTACGTTCAACGTTCAATTGTCTTTAAGGAAACATAACATTTTCTTGTATGAGGTTATATTCCCGATTAACTAGATTATAAATTATATTTGAATGTCATAAAAAATAAATTGAATATAAATATAACAAGAATAGCAAAGCTAACAGGACTGTAAAACATTATGTGATGCACGTACGTTGTGAAACATTGTTCTTGTGTAGCAAATGCCAAAATGTTGTTGACAAGTCAGTTCAAGAAACTCAGCTTCACTTCTGTGATAAGTGCGATTGTCAGTGGCAGAGAAGAAACACAACTACCATCCAGGTTTCAATAATATTAATAATTGTCATTTCATTTATTTTCAACGCATTACTCGCTGGACTTAAAATACAACTAACTCACCTTGAAACTTGTTTAATTACAACACAAATTCTGATATTCTACAGTCGACAGCATGGATCCCAAGTTTAGTTAAGCTCTAGAAAGTGACCTAGTGATTATACAACGTCGTTATTAGGTTGTGAATGGTGACAATGAGTTTTGTATCTGATATTGTTTCCATGTGTAAAACATTATCACCAAGTACTTTTGCTCATAAGAATGCAAATGAGGCATTTCCTTGAATCAGTGCTATATGAATACACATTATACACCTGAAACTCCTTATAACATGCTGCTTTATAGCATGAATTCTGATATAACACAGTCTGGGGCATAGGTCCCAAAATTAGTTCAGCCTTAGACAATAACCTCATTATAAAACTGGGTTGTTATGAGGCATTTCTTGTTGTGGCTTCCAAAAGAAAGCATTATAAGTTATAATGAATTTCTGATGTATAAAAAGACAGTGTTATAACGATTTTCTGGTGTATAAAAAGACAGCATTTTAACAAATTTCGGGTGTATAAAAAGACAGCATTATAACAAATTTCGGGTGTAAAAGACAGCATTTTAATTAATTCCTGGTGTAAGAAAATAGGGAAGAAACTGAGTTATTAGTATCAATGATTAATTATTAGTAATTGTTCTCATTCAACAGGTGGTTGTCATTTTCATCATCTGTGTTGTATCTCTGCTCGTTCTATACATGATCTTCCTGCTCTGTCTTGATCCACTCATGTCTCGTCGAATGAGACCCTCTCAGGAGAACATTCCGGCAGCAGTCCACCACGAACCAGTAACCCCCGTGAGTGGCTGAAATGCCTTTATATTTTATTTAATCTACTATAAAGTAGCCACAAATTTAAACAGTTCATTATTAGATCTTTTCTGTAGTGCAGATGTCATACAGTGTTGAAGAAGAATGTCTTTTTGTAAGCAGTTTGAATGAAAGAAACCTATTTGAATGAAAGAAACCTACAAAACCAGTCAGTAGCAAAAACTGTTGACTTTGCATTCAAAAACAGAAAGAAATGTATGATCGTAAATTTTAGTGCAGAGAACTGGAGATTTATATAGGCAAGAAATAAGGCAGGATAAGTGGATCACTCATTTTTTACTGATTGATGCAGGGCATTTGTGCGCTATCGGTTGATGCCTTGTGCATTAGACACCAGTGCAATAAAAGTTAATGATTAATAATAATTTATTACACAGCTCTGCATTTAGAGACCTGTTCTGCTGTTAGTGATTTTCAGTGTTATTTGTTACAGTAATAGAATCGAATCAATATTGATTCTAACGGGTCCTTTGTGTCTGGTGTCTAATGCACAAGGCATCAACTGGTGGTACTCCCAAGTCACACAACATTGCATTACTTTATATTTCCGTTTAAGTTATACTTACCTTAATAGTTAGCTTATGACTAAATAGGCATTTTCTTGTTTTTGCAGGACCCCCGCACTGAGCAGATGACAGAGGAAGCGCTCATGAGTCTGCGTACAGGGGTGATGCTGCGCGTTAAGCACGAGGTCCAACGCATGCGAGGCGAACAGGAACGCTGGAAAGGAGCCGTTCAGGAACAGCGTAGGCATATCTACGACCGACACACGATGCTGAACTGAAGAAATGCTAGATTACGAAGCTGCTGTCCATCTGAGGAGGATCGCCTCAAATGTGTTATCTTACTTTCTTACTTTATACTATGCTTTCTTACTATCTGACTGGTTTTTATATCATACTACAAAACTTGGTAGTTTATGGGATTTGAAATGAAGGGTTTGTTTGGTTGTTGTATTGATTTACCATCTGTGCAGCTTCAGGACCATGTCTCTGAAGACTATACCTATGAGCATCATACCTCTAACGATCATACATATGAGGTCCATACCTTTGAAGACATACTTCTGAGGACCAGGCCCCTGAAGATCATACCTCTGAGGAGCATTACCACAGAGGACCATACCACAAGGACTTTACCTGTGAGGACCATAATTCTGAGTACTATGCCCCTGAGGGCTACTGCTGAGTTGTAAATAAGTGATTCACTTACATGCCTTGCTTTTTGCCTACATGAATTCCTGTTGCAATTCAAACATGCAATTTTTTAAAGAACTCAACTAATTGTTTATAGATCTTCTAATTTGTATTTATTACTTGTTTTGCTCCCTTAGCTTTTATAATACTCTGAGACTTATTACATGTTTTAATTATATAATGATAGTTTTTTGGTGTGATGAACGTACTCTTGTGCTAAATTTTCATTTTGTTTTTACAACTCAGATTTTTACCTATTGTGGTAGCTTGCTTGTGCTAAAGATCAGCGTATCAAGTATGGTTGTTGTGATTTTCTAGATGCTACTAACTTTGAGGTATGGATAAGAAACGTGGTGTGCTTTTGAGTTTTGAGAGATTTTTTAAATGTGTTTTGTAAATGTGTAAATGCTTCTCTCTCTCTCTCTCTTTATATATATATATACACACATATATACACATATATACATATATATGTGTATATGTATGTATATATGTATGTTAGTTGCTGATTTTTACTTTAGAAATACATCTTTATTGTCCATATTTTGTTATGGATCATTTTAGAAATTCACTGTGTTTAACTGAAGAATCTCATTTTTTATTGAAGAAATTAATATTAGGATGGGTGTGAAAGTTATGACTATATGGATGATACATGTGTAACTGTATTACTAATTTTGTTGGAAAAAGAATTGATTTATTGAAATTAAGTTATTTCTGCCAAATGAAATTATAATTGAGTAGGGCTTCTTTTGTGAAATAATTGATGCTCACAGGATGCAAATCACTTGAATTTTAGTTTAAATTAAATTTAGTGTCATATTTTCAAAATACTAAGTACCAGTTTCCAATGTTAAAATGTGGTAAGCTGTAGTTAATACAAAAACTGATTGGGTGCCAGCGAATGTTTAAAAGGCTTGTGTGCCACAGATATTTAGCATTTTATCTTGGCATACATTGGACTTGTAATGCTACCTTAGGAAGCCATGTTGAGTACATTTCATTCATTAACGGGGCATGGTAGCATATTGGATAGAACACTCGTCTTTGTAATGCGGAGAGTACGGGTTCGAGCCTCTTCCGAGACAGTTACTGTGTAGGGACCTTGAGCAAGTCCTTCACTCGCGGTTGCTTGGAGCCATTGATTGATGCTTGGTCATTAGATAATGGCTCCTAATAAATGCAGAAATGATAATTATGATGAGGGTGGATTTAACAGCATCATGTTCTAACACCGAATTAGATTTAGAATCCACGTTTGTGACCATTTCTTATCAGAATTTGCCTTATAACTGTTCTAACGAGAGTCCAGTACTTTTTATACCATGTTGCCTTTTAGTTAATTTGCTGAGGTTCTGGTTAATGATGTCCCAGTAAGTTTAGTGATATTACTTCATGTTATGCCACTGTGTTAGTGCTTATTCTGTTTAATGATAACTATATATTTCAAACGACATCTATATACGACTTCTAAATAGCGTGCAACAATTGGCAAGGTGTATTTTGAAAGATAACAGAATGTCCTACAGTTGTTTAATTTTTTATTCAAAATTTGATTTGTAATTATATTGTGATTTTCTGGAATAAAACTGATACTTTGATGTGTCCCATATCTTATTAATATTTTCTTTAAACAGTTACCGACTGGTTGTCCATCAGCTATTTGATGATGACAGTTTGCATGTAATTTTGATTTACGATTAGCATACATCAAGCCTGTTTCAAGTGTTTTACAAGACAAAAAATCCATTGAGGACTCGTCTTCAATGGATTTTTTGTCTTGCAAAACACTTGAAACAGGCTTGATGTATGTTAATCGTAATCGTAATTCCGAGATTTCTACAGCGCCCAACGAAAGCCATGTTGCGGGAACCAGCTTATTCACAGGCGCTCAGTCAAAACAAAATCGATAGGCAAAAGGGTTTTTACCTATTACCTTTGTAATACCTTGTACCTTTATGCTATTACCTTGAATTCTGGGAATCATGGGCACGTGCGAGGTTCTAGTGGGTAGAGTTTTGGACTGTTGACTGAGAGTTCGGGTTTCAAATCCCTACCAGGCAGAAAACTGTTTCAAGATTTCATCTCCGCTTGCGTCTCCTAGCCATCTCGGCTATAAGGAGTACGCTGACTGTACTCTGTCAGTGGGAAGATCGGGCAGCAAGAGGAGGGCTGGTCACCCACTGACATCTGCCGAGACTAAGAAAAATGACTTCGCTAACACTTTATACCCATGGCTGTTTCTCAGGGTAACTTAAGGGGCTGCTTTTCTTGTTCCTTTATGTGAATCTTAGGTAATCGTTCCTAGATTGCAAGTACAAATTCTCCTCAGGGTTAGTATAAGTTCTTTCACTATGCAATTAAATCAAACGAACTGCTCAGAAAAAAGGGCCTCGGGTAACAGTATCTTTTGGCTCCAGTACAAAATACCAAACGTGCACACACACACACACACACACACACAAGAAGGAAAAGGAAAGAATCCATTAATCCAGTGACCAAGAGACATAATCAGACTAAAAAGAATTTGAACCACAGATACCGCAGTAAACAGTAAGTGCACTTCCACATGGCCACCCACTCGCATCAAGACTTTTCCCCTCCATCAATAAATAAATATTGATGATATATCAGAAAATTTTAAATTTGCAGCTGGACAGTCACAAGACCAACCAGATGGTAAAGCTTAACCAAACAATTGCATGTGTATACATTTACACAGTAAACATTTACACATGTACACGAATTACTGAGAAAGTTTTCACGTGTCCAAGTTCTACAAATTTTCTTAATTAAGAGGTAATCTAAACAAATAATTACAAAAGTCCACACAATGAAGAAGACCAATTCTCAAACAAAGGAGAATGTTAAACGCACCACGAAGACTTTGAAAGAAAAATTTACGTTAAACACACCACAAAGAATTTGAAAGAAAAATTTACAATGTTAAAAACCTTACAATCGACTCCGACGACATATGACTAGATGCAGATTTACAAGCTCACAGCAGCAGCACAAGTCCCAATATTTTTTTACAAACTCAGAAATGAGAAAAAGAAGAAAATTTACAAAATATGACAGTGCAATGCATAGGCAAACGGAGGCTTGACTACGGTCACATCTAAGCACATAAAGAAATCAATCGGTAAACATCACTCAGACAGCCACGGGTAAATTAATGATTAATCTAGTCATTACAATCCCTGTTGCAGTCCTCTCAGAGGGTCAAAAGTTGGTCAGTTTTGTGGACATTCTTTAGGGACAACCCCAGGTGACCATGCCTGAGTAAACCCTCTCAAAGTCGGAAAATTTGAAAATTGGTTTAATTAATACATTAGATTGGGTTGAAAGTGTTGAATATTTTAACAAAAACCAGTTTTTTGCACAAATAGTAAAAACTTACAACTAAATAACATGAACATCTCCACATGAAAGTTTTGAAACACCACAAGTTAATCTTACCTAAAATTTAGTTGTCTCACGATACTAAATAGATATTTAACATGCACTATTAGTCATGTAGCCAATTTTAGATCTTTCGAGTAATATACCACACACCTATTTGAAAATCATCCATTAACATCAGAACAGATTTCTCGCATCCTGTTTTTCCCAACTCTGAGGGTTTTCTCAGACACGGTAACATATGCGTATCCAATTACATTACTTAAAACATTGTTTTAACCGTGGCATGAGGCAAGTTCTATAATATATTTAATTGGCCGGATATCGGCTGCTTCGAGTGTTGCTCCCTTTCAAACTTGTCAGCATTTGGCCAATTAGCAAGTGCAACTGCATTTGGTCAATTAGCAAGTGCAACTGCATTTGGTCAATTAGCAAGTGCAACTGCATTTGGTCAATTAGCAAGTGCATTGCTATCAAGGAAAATGCCAGTATGGATTTTTTCGTGGGCTATGCAAAGGTGAGCTCCTTGGCACACTACCAGCATCACTTGATTACCAAAACCAGATAGACTCTCAAACGGAACACTGCAATTATATAACACGTATGTATCCAGACACTTATGTACTACCTTACATGACAAGCTTAAAAGGAGGCTACATAAATGTCGAGATAAATGTTAAAATACGTGCGAATATAGATTTGAAATGACCTATCATAAAGATGCATTCAAAGCAAACCTTATGTACAGCTGTTCTAAAAAAGCTGCTTGAAATGACACCTTGACGCCATGACAGGTAGGCAGCACTGACAATTCCAGTGGAAGTCCTCCTCACTCACCTCAGTCAAGACAGATTTCAACACCTTTATGACAGACGATGCCAAAGCTTTGCAACTGACACATTTCCATACTCCGCTTCCATTTCAGCTACCGACTTTATGCATACAGCAAAAACTCAATCTCTATAATAGTATCTTACTGCACATAATACCACAACCATTCCTATGCTATACTGTTTTGTTCAGGACACTATATATATATATATATATATATATATATATATATATATATATATATATATATATATATATATATATATATATATATAAATAACATCAGGAGATTATATATATATTATATATATATATATATATATATATATATATATATATATATATATATATATATATATATATATATATATATATATATAACAACAAGTAAACACCTCGCATCATTGCCTTGGGGAAGGGCAGTGGCATAGCTTCAAATTTTGGGCTCCCACAGCTTAGTCAATGGGCCCTCCTCGGCCTCTTCGTACTTTGTTGGGCTTTGAATGGCCCCTTTTTCAGAATCTGGCCCAGCCCCAATCCGCAGTTGCAGGTCTCTAAACCTGTTTTGACAGCCATGCTTCAGCACCTTTGACAGGTTTTTAAAAGGCGCTATATAAATAGTCAAATACATATATATACACATATATGTACGTAGAAACGTACAGAAATACAAGCATATATCAAATATATGTACAGGCCTATAAGTAATCTGATTCAAAAACTGCCTTGAGTGCATTTGCTCCTTCCATTGTTGCTGGACCTAACACACAGCACGAGATTGACCAAATTCTCCGAAACCGAACGCTAAACAGCGAGTGAGATCTTAACAGAGATCCACCGCAAATCTTGCAACTGTCCAATAACACCAGACCACTTGCCATCTTACCAGAGACAAACTTACCGGTAACTCATCAATAATAAGCAAATATAAAATCGAAATGATTCATCTGACTGCAGCTCAAGGAAGAAAACACGACGCCAGGACTAACATTATGACTGAAAATAACAAATGAACGCAAAACTACACTAAACCACATAAATAAAACTAGGTTTGAAGCAACGTTAGAATATACAAAGCATGATCCCAGAGGGTCACAATCACGGGGCCCACAGTGAGACACCAGCGGCCCATGTGGGCCAACTGTGGACCCGATGAACGTCAAGCAGTCAGTGATGAATTCAAGAATTTTGTCTAGCTGAATTAAAGTGAATTAAGTTTAAATATGTCTAAAAGTGGAAGCCACTGAAAAGCTCTTCTATAATCACTGTACACACACAAAAACTCACAACTTCTAATTCACTAATTAAAATCTCAGCTTGAACTTTAATCAATAAATCTGCATTTGGCTGCTTAACAGATTGTTGGTTAACAGATTGCTCTTGTCAAGTTTGTGCTTCATCCAAAAAATACTTCAACCAATGGACCATGCATCTGATGACCACCGTTAACACCGACATGTAAACACAAGCGATTACATACTTGATCTTACTTTACGTTACCACTCAAGTAGCAACAGAGATGAGAAAAGTCACAGTTGTCTGTGTCATCCGTGCAGAATTTGGTACCAGTAAAAGCTGGGATGTAAATGGCAAGTCCTGCAAAGGAAATAGCCTCATGGCCAGGACCTTGGGTTGTGTCCACTGCCGGCTCAAGGGCCAAAACGAGCACTTTCCCCAAGTTCCACCATGGGACGAGGGCACTTTACTTGTGTGTAAGGCATTGGCTCATTTATAATGCATCTTTCAGCAACAATGCTCAAAAGCATGTTACCGAGATTGACGAATCTTTTGGTGAAAAATATAAACATGAAGTTACAAACAAACAACAGACTTTTCCCCGTTGCATTGCTTGACAACAGACTGGCAATTTCACTTTAAACACCGGGATTTAAACAGCAGAAACAGAGGTCAAAGGCCGCATAGCAATTGGCCACCACACTACCCCATGGATTCTGACCTGCAACCAAACCCTTTTTGCCCATCGATTTTGGTTTGACTGAGCGCCTGTGAACAAACTGGTTCCCACAACTTAGCTTTTGTTGGGCGCTGTAAAAATCTTGAGATTACAATTACGATTACCATAAGAATAGATCATCCTTGGCAACTCAAAGTAATCCATACCATGCCTTATAAATCATCTGATCATAAAAGATTGAGTAAAGCAGACTCAACTTTACAAAGTCCTAACTAAATCTTTAAATCTAAAGTCTTGCAAACACTGTCATATAAGTCTAATTATAGGCGATGATTTCCCAATGTCCGGTTTTTTTAAACTTAACTACACAAAAACTGTAGCTGTATTTCCTTACGCATAGATGGTTACATTTTCCCACGGCCAGGTCACTGTTGTCGTTTTCGAGTTAATTCTCTTTTTGCTTCACAGCTTCGACGGGCATTATCTCAATTTTTGTTTGAAATTTGCAGAAAAGCTGATTCACTGAAAACTGCCCAATGAAAACGATTAAACTCTAACTTCCTTAGTTATTTCGTTTTACGGCGATCAGAAACTGGCAATACACACTGACTAGACATTCAACACTGAATAACAAAGATTTACCAACAATGCAGAGCATAGCAACAAAAGTGACACTTGTAATGAAAAACAGCATATTACAATTTATGGCTGTCTAGATTCACAGAGCTTAGGAATAAAACAGGAAATATCTGCATAATCATAGCCGTAAATAGCGAAGACTGTAACGTTTACATGTGTAATGACTGACGCTTACTTACTGCTGAAAGTAAAACTGCTTACATAAACGCACGACACTGAACCAAGGAAGTAACCAAGGAAGTAACTGAACCAAGGACGTAACTGAACCAAGGAAGTAGCTGAACCAAGGAAGTAACTGAACCAAGGAAGTAACTGAACCAAGGAAGTAGCTGAACCAAGGAAGCAACTGAACCAAGGAAGTAACTGAATCAAGGAAGTAACCAAGGAAGTAACTGAACCAAGGAAGTAGCCGAACCAAGGAAGTAACCAAGGAAGTAACTGAACCAAGGAAGTAACCAAGGAAGTAACTGAACCAAGGAAGTAACCAAGGACGTAACTGAACCAAGGACGTAACTGAACCAAGGAAGTAGCTGAACCAAGGAAGTAACTGAACCAAGGAAGTAAATGAACCAAGGAAGTAACCAAGGACGTAACTGAACCAAGGAAGTAGCTGAACCAAGGAAGTAACTGAACCAAGGAAGTAACTGAACCAAGGAAGTAAATGAACCAAGGAAGTAACTGAACCAAGGAAGTAACTGAACCAAGGAAGTAAATGAACCAAGGAAGTAACTGAACCAAGGAAGTAACTGAACCAAGGAAGTAACTGAACCAAGGAAGTAACCAAGGAAGTAACTGAACCAAGGAAGTAAATGAACCAAGGAAGTAACCAAGGAAGTAACTGAACCAAGGAAGTAACTGAACCAAGGAAGTAGCCGAACCAAGGAAGTAACCAAGGAAGTAACTGAACCAAGGAAGTAACCAAGGAAGTAAATGAACCAAGGAAGTAACCAAGGAAGTAACTGAACCAAGGAAGTAAATGAACCAAGGAAGTAACCAAGGAAGTAACTGAACCAAGGAAGTAGCCGAACCAAGGAAGTAACCAAGGAAGTAACTGAACCAAGGAAGTAACCAAGGAAGTAAATGAACCAAGGAAGTAGCCGAACCAAGGAAGTAACCAAGGAAGTAACTGAACCAAGGAAGTAACCAAGGAAGTAACTGAACCAAGGAAGTGACTGAACCAAGGAAGTGACTCCTGTCTGTTCTTTGTTTCTGGCCACAAGTTTTCTGGTCACCAAATACGCATCTAATACACATCCGTAGATCCCATCCCTGAGAATTTATCCTCCAGTTCTTTTCCCATCATGGACACGACTTCATCTCAAAAACTGTTCAAGATGACAACATGCCTCCTCGAACATGTACCTAGAGACATCTTCAGCCTAGATTAATTAAGAAGATATTAGATTACCAAGAATGCTAAAACAAATACAATGTAGTTTACAAATAATCAAACCTATTCCAAAATGAAAAGTTGCCAACTAACTTACCCTATCCAGATCATTTTGGATTGTCACAGAGGTGGGAAAATTGTGTTAAATTAAGCAAAAAATTAAGATGGTTGAAATCTGATGACATATTCCTCATATACAGTTTATCAAATCACATTTGCAAGAATTTCATAATCACCCCAGGAATATTTTTGGTAAGGTAACACATAACTTTAAAAACTCTACCAACATTAGCCCTCAGATACATAGGCTAGTCTCCCTATCTCCCCTTTACAGTCTCTCCCGATTAGGCCTTGGAGAAGTCAACTAGTCTCCATAATCTACCGTGCTCTCAACAATGTTCCTAACGAATAACTCTTCGCTTTACATGTACAAGATACGACGACGACACATGTCGGAAAACAAGAAAAGACTGAAACTGTCACTGCTCAGATTCTGAGTACTGGTGCCTTACAGCTGTTTTGTGACATGATGAGTAAGTTCTGTTGGCAAGGCACCAGCGTTGAGCTGGTAAAAGTCAATCAGTTGTATCAAGTCCATAAACTTTGTTGCACCGTTGTCGAGCGTGAAGTAGACCTGATCCTTATCCTCAATCTGCAACAGTAGAGCAACACTGCTGCAATGGAATTGTAATTGTAATCGTAAACTCGAGATTTCTACAGTGCCCAACGAAAGCTAAGTTGCAAGAACCAGCTTATTTACAGGCACTCAGTAAAAACAAAATTGATAGGTAAAGAGTTCGGTTCCAGCTCAATATCCAGGAGCCAGGCAGGCAGACAATCAGATGGCTACTTTGGGGTGTTTGGAATTGGATCTGGAGGATAGGTAGGGGAAGAAGAGGTATCAGGGTAGGATCTACGGAAGAAGAGTGTTTTCAGTTTTGAGTGAAAGACTTGCACAGAGATTGCAAGGGGTGAAGTGATGATGAGTTTGTATGATGTATCATATAATTGTCGTAATTCTGGAATGCCTCAACTGAGTTAGAAGTATGATGTTTGATGATAATGAGAATGAAGACTGACATTAATGCTAGCAAGTATGGGTCATGGAAACCAACTGGTTAGAGTGCTCGCTCTGTAACGCGGAAAGCACATGTTCGAGCCTCCTCCCCTGAGATGGTTACTGTACAGGGACCTTGAGCAGGTCCTTCACTCACAATTGCTCACTGCCATCAACTGATGTTTGGTTAGCCATCAGACAGTGGCCCTTAATAAATACAGAATAATAATGATGATAATAATACGACGAAGATGAAAAGGATTATTGCGAATGATGATTGGGAATGATGATTATGCTAACAACATAGCTGTAAAGGCAAACCACAGTACTGATGGCTGAGAGCAAAGAAGATCAAACACATGATTCAGCCTATATAACTACTCTCGGCAGCCATAATTGGTGAAAGTTCCTAAGCATGATTCCACCCAGAGACATTCAGACCAACTGCTTTTCCCCTTTGAGTTCTAAGTTCAAATTTCTGCTGCATTGTATAAAATTAATAAATCACTTTGTAGCCATGCAAACATTTGCTGCTATTCCTGCTTAGACAACTGTCATCTTGTTTAAATTACATCTGAAGATCCTTTGACTACAAGAGGAACACTCCACTGGAGTCTACTGCTGCTTAAGCGGCTCAGTAAATGTTAAATTATCTTAATAAACCTTACCTTATCTTACCTAACCCTGGGCATAAATCGGAACAGAAGACAGTAAGTAAGATGGCTTACCCTGTGAATGGGGCAGTGTTTGACTTTGTGGTTATGAGCGAACGTGAGAACAAATACACCGGGCATAGATTGGCTCTTTCGAACAACGAACACCCTGAAATCAAAAGAATGATCCCCTTCAGCAGAAGCACTCGATTTAAATGTTTACAGATTAAAACCTCGGCAATGGCAGAAATCTAATCAAAACTTCATTTTCAGCGGCTAAAACACTGCATATGTACAATTTAAAGAAGTACGTAGATTTGGCATAATTTTATGTAATACACTACAACCACTTTTGCTTATAAAAATTTCTGCCCAATAAAATAAACTGATTTTAGAAAACATTGTGCAGTACATCTCTTGAGGAACCTGCTGACCTAATTCTAGGATTCACTGTTCAACTCAGTCTGCTATGGACCGAACGGCATAGAAAAACCGCATAGGAAAAAGCCTTCCTAGTAACAACTCTTAAAACATATAGCCCTCTCAAGCGAGCAGATATACACCTACTTACGGAAATGTCCATCCTATCAAATGTACACAAAGTTCTTTATAAGAGAAAAACGTCCAACTGTACGACCTACTGACCCATTTACAAGGCCTTGCTGTTCTATGAGGCGCACTGCTTCCTGCCGTGTCAGACTGCCATAGAACCACGGCTGCGTCAGATGTATGTCTAGAACCGTTGGTCGAACAACAGCCTCATCTGACGGTCGCAACGAAGGCTGAGATTGTGTACTACCATGCTGCCTGTGAGCCTTCATCTTCAGAAACAAAACACTTCACGTGTATGTATATATGTATGTATATATATATATGTATGTATGTATGTATGCATGAATGCATGTATGTATGAATGTAGGTTCACATAATCCTGTCCCTAAGCCATAAGCGCTTTAATGTACCTCACAAAATCCCTGATTTTTAAGAAGTATAAACAGCTGACTATAATCAACCTTCCATTTGTTGCAGAACTGTATAAAGTAACACACCTGTGTTGGACAAAAAACCTTGCCTTTATACGTCCACACGTGACCACATTTAAAAAACCAGTAAGGATGACAACTATGACATTGTAACAGACTTCTTAGCACGTGCACGACTTTGCATGAACTTTTCACAGTACATTACAATAACTGTTACGCTATGTTATACACTTCCACAACCTGTTCAAATTGCCAAGTCCTTTCCTCAAGATGTTTTATTTCTAGTGTGCTTATCCTCCTTTCTGTCTTATAAGACTGACCCTTGGAACTGTCCAGAGCTGTTTCGAAGTGCCATCGATTGATAACTATAATGGCGTTATAAAAGTTGTGTGATTAGATTTGATTAGATGTTATGTTAATCAGCATGTATCATGAGTTGTAACAAAAGACTCTGAAGAGTCACGCACCCTCCAGTGATGTCCCTCTTCTATGGCCACACACAAAGCCTCATTCGGGTCATCAACCACGTGACCCCGGTCGCCAGAGAAATCCATGGCAACCCGATTCTTCACGTAGAGACCATCATGCCGCTGACAACCAAAAATCAACCATATAAGTATTAAACTGCCCCTTCACAACTTAAAAATTCTCATAACCACCATCAGAGGTAGCACAGTGGCTGAGTGGCTAACGACCTCTGCAAGCCACTTGGGCTTGAATCTGGGGCCCTTCACATGAAATCGACATTGATTGCAGTGTCAAACTAATAAATACAATAAATAAAAAATAAAAAAATAAGTAACCTCCGAGGCCATCGCCTTTGAAAGAGTCTCCTCAAACACAATACACAAAGTCTACCGGTTAACTGACACAAACCGGAACCACTTAATAAAATCACCATTGAGAGCCGTATTAAGTACTACGTCACTAGTGTGTTGAGTTATATCAGAGCTACATTCAACAGCTGAATTTGTTACATCAGAGCTACATTCAACATCTGAATTTGTTATATCGGAGCTACATTCAACAGCTGAATTTGTTACATCAGAGCTACATTCAACAGCTGAATTTGTTACATCAGAGCTACATTCAACAGCTGAATTTGTAAAGTCTGATTTATTGAATGAGCAACTGAATGAATGTAACCTGTTTGTTGTTTTTGTTTTCAATGCTCTGGAGTCGATTGTCGACTTTCACCTTCGCACGAAAGTTCTCCCTCAATCGAGAACCGTACTAGAGATGAAGAAGAAACAAAAACTGCCACAGTAGAATAAATACTCTACACAATGTTTCTTGTAATGTAATGCACAATGTAAATAAACCACAAACGGTCCCATATCCCACACAGGAACATAGGGAGCTGCTCAGTCCTGCTCTTCAGTAAGGCAGTGAATGAATCCCAACGTTGTGGACATGGGACCAACACACTGCAAGAGTTCCCGTTTGCAGTTTACCCGTACCGACAAATGCTCGTGCTGCACATATGCATCTATGCAAGTATACGAAAATTTATACGCAGCCTTTTAAGAAAGTCTCTGAATCATGGCCAGCTGACCCATCGAAAACATGCAACATGTGCAGGTATACGAGACTGCGCGCGTGTGTATATGTATGTTTGTGCTTAAGTAAGCAATTGTGTGTGTGTGTGTATGTGTGTGCATATGCATGCGTGTGTGTTTGTGTGTGTGTATGTGCGTGTGTGTCTGCGTGCTTTGTGATTGTGTGTTTCTGTGCATGTGTGCATACAACTTACAGGCATTTGCAAGTGCACGAGTACTTGTAACTTCACATAACATCCAAACCGTCACCAGATATTTGCAAAAAACTCCATTCATCAAACTTCAAACTTTGCTTCTTGAAACTTTTGAGTCTGTTCCACACTTGACAGTGCCCTGCAAAGTGCGTCTGCTGTCTCTGCAGAGCACAGCTGGTGTTGACTTGGTTTTCACTCAACCGCACAACTGATGCTCTGCGTCAGAACAAGCAACTACTTGACTTAATGCAACACGAAAAAAGCCTCTTCAGCTGAAACGAATCGGCTGGTGACATATCATCGAGCCCTGAAGCAAAGAATCCTTACGCACGCACGACGTCTTAGACAGGCTCTTATAAGACGCTCTGCAGATAACCAGATGCATCGCCAGCTATTTGCTTCCTGCCTTTAGGGACAGTTTTACGGTAGAATATAACATTGGCGACAGAATTACAAGTAATGCATTGTCAACACGTCCATCGACTGTGTTACTTACTTATTTACACAGTACCTGTACCAGACTAAAAAGGCAGTGAGTAGAGCTTACCTTTAACAAAGACTACTCACATACTTACTTATTCACTTACTTATTTACACAATATCTGTAGCAGACTATAAAAAGGCAATGACTAGAGCTTACCTTGATGAAGGCTACATACTCCCTTACTTACTGACTTTCTTACTTACACAATACCTGTAACAACCTAACATAAGGCAATGACTAGATCTCACCTTGATGAAGGCTACATACTTACTCACTTATTTATTTACTAACTTATTTACCTGTAATAGCTTAACACAATGCAATGAATATAGGGCTCACTTTGATGAATCGCATTCCTGTCATCCAACACAAACGCGACTGTTCGTCCTCAGCGCAGAAAAGCTTGAGCTGTTTGCACTCGGTGACATTGCAGGGAGGCTAGACAATTTCAGAAATCAAGTAAATGTCTTACAAAGGGAATCAAACAATCTCTTTATTCTAATCTTGTAACTGAAGGACACACAATAAGGACAAATCAATAAGAGATGACAACGCTGGTGTCCTTAAAAGGCCGCTTCCTAGGAAAAGCAGTAACAGATAAAAACTGTTTTATCACTAGGAATCATATTTTCTTTTGATCTCTCTGAACCAGAGATAAAAGCCGTCTTTCCATCTTAATAAAACATGATGAACATTTCATGCCCTTTAAAAATCTATGTCTCTCAGGGATAGCTTAAAGGGACTGCTGTTCTCGCCTTCTCTTTCACATGACAACACAGGATTAAATGGCAGATAACAGAGTATTACGACAAATTACAATGAATTTCCAAATCACATATAACCAGTGCAAATACTGGTAATACCCTTTTGGCATGAAGATAAACTGCAAAATTGCACTGTATGAATATATTACCATTTGAGAAACAAAATAAGTAAACACTCGTGTAGCATTCTAACATATTGCAAAATCCCATGGCATTGTTGTTTGTTTTCGCTAATGCACAGGATGCAATAACATGTTTATATGTTTAACAGCGAGATGGACAACAAATATAAACCAGCCAAAACAGCTGTCAGACATGCCTCATAACGCAGACCTCACGCAATGTGTCCTGCAAGGCCCAGCTCTTCCACATGTCTAGGTAAAATATTAATGGCAAGCGCTTGGCCGCAGATATATCGACCACCTGTACACGTCACGCCTAGATGAACATATGAGTACTTAGTGCAGAAGATTCCGAACCTTGAGGCAGAAGCAGAACTGGTTTGGTGAGCTGACCGTCTTCTTGGGATTTCGCACAAGGTAGATGTCGACCTCACTCAGGTGAGAAATAAGCACCAGGTATCGAGGATCCTATCAGTCAACATCAAAAACATCAGCACTAGTGGATATCAAGCATCTAGTAAAATAAATCAGATTGGCACTAGATATCTTGTAAACTTATAGATTATCAGCAGACATCAAACACTATGCAAAAGGTAGCATGATTTAAATACCGTACTTTGTGAATAGATTTTAAAGTGGGTTTCTTTACTCGGTGGGCAGCAAAACAAGGGATCAATTAAACATATCAGCACTAAATACCAAAATACTTTGCAAACGAAAAAGGGACTCACACCACGATAAAACACAGATTAACATCAGGTTTCATGTGTCTTGCTGAACTAAAAAGTAGAAAGGTACCAGTGTGCGAAGATACCTTGAGACAGCCCTTATTTGACAAGTAGAGGCCAGAGGTTCTGAGGACGCAGTAGTATTTCTTCCAGGACCATTTCCCTTCCCGGATAAGAAGGTAGCCTTGGATGTCAGGCATACTCTGGTTTGCCAGCAGATTCTGTTGAGTATCAAATAACCATCTAATCTAATCAGAGAACTTCTACAGCACAAATTAGCATAATTCACAAGGCATCAATCGATTTAGAAGTTTGCATCTGTTGTCAATCGAAGAAGTTCACATTTACACAAAACCCAAAAGGGCAGCGAATACAGATATACAGACAGACAAACACCAGGCATTACGACAGAGAAACTGAGAAAAAAGACAGACAAACAGGCAGACATACAGACGGACAGAGACAGAAAGACAGACAGAACAAACATACAGAAAGACATACAAAGAGAAAGAAAGACATACACAGAAAACAGACAGACAGACAAAAGATACAGATGAACTGATAGCAAGAAAGACAAAAAACAACAAATCAGACAAGAGAGACAGACAGACAGACAGACAGACAAATAGATACAACAAAAGAGTGTGACATCAGTTGACAACAAACACAGAAATTGAAACACAATGAACTAGCAAGCAGACACAGAGGTTCGAAGTCTCACCAAGAAACTATAATTCACAGGCAAAAAAACAGGACAGCCACATAAAGTACATTTTAAAATGCAATTAAAAGGTGTTCTAAATTTGCACCTGATAAACCCCACACAAAAACAAGTTCTGGTCTGACATATTATCAATTATTTCGATAAAAACTGGAGAAAACGACCAAACTTTCAAGCTGCTCATGTGGCTGGGGCACATCAGCATCATACAGCCAACTGTACAGTTCAGAAGACCACAGGCGACTCCAAGCAACAGTCCAAAAGGCCCCAGCATACGTCGGCAAGCTCTGTGCTCCACTCTTGGGTCAGCCTGGTTGAGGATCACTGCACTCTCTAGCCCTTGGGGACCTTCTTGTCCCACTCTCCTCTACTGGGATCGAGCACAGCGCACTCTCTCATCTTTCTGGAACAGCCTTCCACTGGAAATCCAAACTGTTCCAGCTAATACACAAGAAACCCTTTCAGCTAAACTTAAGACGCATCTCATCTGTACTGTGAGATAGCCACATTCCAGTGCATCTGAGAGGTACTACTAAAAGGCACCATATAAATGTTCAGATACATGCATACATAAGTGGAAGGGCATAAGGTAACTGTACCACATTTGTTTAAACAACTCTACAAAGAACAACTCTGGATCATGATCGTGGTGTGGAAGGATCGTTTGATTCAGTTGCAAACACAACCACACCCAGACAACAACAGCTTTAAATGTAACAACTGTAAATGTAACAACTGTAAATGTAACAACTGTAAATGTAACAACTGTAAATGTAAACCTCACATACTATTTACTCAGGCAAATAATTATTACCTGCAGAAGGATATTCTTGTACCGCTCATATCTTGTCATGTAGCCAACTGACTCATCAGTAGGCATTTTTACATCGACCATTTGCTCAGGAAAATATTGCTGCAAGAAAACAAATGATGATATACAGGTCAGAAAAGACAACAGGTGTTTTGCAGCAAAACAGTTACTACTACCATGATGACGTCATCCCTGTTGTTGCTAAGGTATTTAAAAGTTGCTAAGGTATTTAAAAGTTGCTAAGGTATTTAAAAGTTCCTAAGGTATTTAAAAGTTGCTAAGGTATTTGAAAGACAGAAGAACAAAACTGTGCTCTCCAGAACAGCATTTTATTTCTATATGTAGCTATGTCAGGAAATGAAACTCCATTTTTATAATATTTTAAATGACTTATTGACAAATAATGATTTAATATGATTCAATAGTAATGATTAATAATAAAACTTAATAATGATGATTAATAATAAAATTATGATTTAATATGCCTACAATTCCTTGCTAGATCACCTACGATTCAACTTAGTTGATGCACATATGGCCTGTTAACAATTGCATTACTTACTTACTCACTTATTTGAACACACAAAATGAACAACATGCTGATTCAAAAGCAGAACTAACAGAGCTTTCCTGTAACCTAACTTAAATCGTAACGTAAATCTTGATGCTATGCTACATAATTGTAATCTCTAGATTTCTACAGCGGGGACCAGCTTATTCACAGGCGCTTAGTCAAAACAAAATCGATAGGCAAAAGGGTTCGGTTCCAGGTCAAGATCCAAAAGTCAGATGGAGAGATAGTGTGGCAGCTACGGGGGTGGTGTTTGGGGTTGGAGAGCAGAGAGAGATAAGAGGAAGAAGGGGCGTCAGGGTACGATCTGTGAAAGAGGAATGTTTTCAGTTTTGAGTGAAAAGCTGAAGCAGAAATTGCAAGCGGTGGAGCACTGATGAGTTTGTATGATGGGTCAGAAAACTGTCAAAAACTACACATACATTAGGTCAACACAAATGATTTCATTCTGGATCTTGCACCCCTTGACGCCATTTGATCCGGCCAATCGTTAATTCATCTTTCAACTGGTTTATTACTTAATGCCTCAATCACCCTTTCAGTTATTATTATTTCTTCTTATTATTATTATTTCAGCATTTGTTAAGCACCACTGTCTAATGACTAAGCATCAACTGATGGTGCAGAGCAATTGTGAGTGAAGGACTTACTTACTCAAGGTCTCCACACAGTAGCCCTCCTAGAGGAGGCTCAAATCTGTTACAAGCCGAGCGTTCAAACCAATCAACTATATATATCATAACATCGATATTTTGCGTAGGAACATTTAAAACTATGTATATCAACTGCGATTACAATCGCATTAGATGAGATTCAGATTAGATTCTAATCTCTTTGGCCATCGCTTTAAACCTCAGAGACAAAAAACGTTTCCTTAATTAATTCAAGAGCCTTGCATTCAGTTGGCAATGGAGTTTCTATTTGGCAGTCGTTTTAGACAGATCTCAGTTATTGTTCAATTAAATGTGGCATGATGACAGCTGATGCAGGAAAGCGATAGAATTCCCTTCAAGGACTCTAACAAATCCGCCAAAGTGATGAGTAAAAGCTGCCTCAGCAACCAAAAGGCAAACGCTCAGCGATACACCTGGAAGGTAAAACAGACAAATGCTTATTTTTGGATGGATATTTCTGGATGGTAGAATAAGAAAAAGCTTATTTCTGGAATGCTGAGTAATCAAGTACTTATTCTAGGTTAGCAGAACAGGTTAAAGGCTTACATTTGGATGGCGGAACAGTTCGTATTTGGTGAAGTCTTTTCGGAAGTAGAACCGGTTGTCACTACAAGAAGAGCCCCATGTCCTGTAGATTTGGAAAATGAGTTCGTGGTCCTCGAGACTACGTTCTAAAACACAAAGACTACTTTCTAGAACACAAAGGCTAGGTTCTAAATCACAAAGACTACTTTCTAGAACACAAAGGCTAGGTTCTAAATCACAAAAACTACGTTCCAGAACACAAAGACTAGGTTCTAAATCACAAAAACTACTTTCTAGAACACAAAGACTAGATTCTAAATCACAAAGGCTACTTTCTAGAACACAAAGACTAGGTTCTAGAACACAAAGACTACGTTCTAGAACACAAAGACTAGGTTCTAAATCACAAAGACTACGTTCTAGAACACAAAGACTAGGTTCTAAATCACAAAGACTACTTTCTAGAACACAAAGACTAGGTTCTAAATCACAAAAACTACTTTCTAGAACACAGACTACATTCTAGAACAGAAAGACTAGGTTCTAAATCACAAAGACTACGTTCTAGAACACAAAGACTACATTCTAGAACACAAAGACTAGGTTCTAAATCACAAAGACTACTTTCTAGAACACAAAGACTACATTCTAGAACACAGATGCAAACAAGACTACATTCTAGAACACAAAGACTAGGTTCTAAATCACAAAGACTATGTTCTAGAACACAAAGACTACATTCTAGAACACAGATGCAAACTGAGTATCACTGTAAGTTTCAGTTTTGTCTATACATGCATCCCTCTTAATATATAAAGTACAAACACAAAAACTGCACACTGGTTCACATGCTGGAATGTCAAACCAAAGCTCAGGGTTCAAATTGGCAGAGATGTTTTGATATTTCTTCTCCACTTGCACCTCCTAGTGAACTCAGCTATAAAATGAGTACACTCACCGTACACTGTCAGTGAGAAGATCAGACGGCAAGAAGAGGCCTGCCACTCACCCTCATACAATGAGGCTAAGAAAAATGAAGTCACTAACACTTCATACCCACGTCTGCCTCTTGGGTTAGTCTAAGGGACTTATACTACTCCACCTTCTTTCTCATCCTATGCTTTCCATCACCAGAAGCACACTTCATTGTCAGCACAAGTTGGAAAAGCTGTTCCAGCCACAGCTGCAGTAAAGACCACTTCTTTCGCCTACATTACTCAGAGTTGAAGGTCTCCACAGATTGCTGATAACTGTTACTCGACTTCACATTTTCTTCCTCTCTTAAGACACCATAACTATTCACGTAAATGCTCATATGCATTTGAATCTCGGGCTAGCACGGTCCATACATGGGGACCTTAAATGGTATGCCGCCCATTTAAATAGGCAGTGGTGGTGAAGAATCTCACCCAATTAATTCACTAAAAAAATGAGCACAAGGCTATAGAAAAACGTGTACATTTACATTTACAAGCTGTAGTCAGCCAAAGTCCCTAGCTTGCTGAAGAAGGAGGATGGCAAAAACTAGCTGTTCAATGGACACTACAACAACCATTTCCACTTTAAGTGTAACCTTCAAGCAGCTTCTATCATTAACATCTAAATATCCCAGCGGCAACCATTCAGTAGCTCTAATCAGCCTTGCCACTGACTGCAATTACTCCTCTCATTGCTCCTATAGTTAGTAGTACACTGGAGACTCACTGTAATATGTTTTATTAAAACACAGATTCTGATAAGCATGGTGTAAACATGGAACCCAAAAATAATCCACCTATAGAAACTGAGCTGTTCAAACACAACCTTCCCATAAGCCGATACTTGATATAACTCCAAAAGACAGCGTTTTAACGAATTTCTTGTGTATCTGCAGCTGCAGAAAATTAGGCTAAATTTTGTCTCCATTGACAACCATGGGCAGAAGGCAAGCCCTAAGGTCACTGATGGCCATTACACCCACGATAACAGCCTTAATCAAGGCTTTCATCAATGAATTCGTCTTTTTATTTTTCATTTTATATCAAACCAAGCAATCTAAACGTCGCTTTCATCACTCTCGGCTTACACCGGTAGCAAAAACGCACCAATTAAGAATGAGGCTAACTACAATAAAAACTACACTTACCACACAACACTGTATGCTCAATATCACATGTAAGAGTACTCAAAATAACAGTATGTAAATCGTAAAGTAATAAAAGAAAGGGGTACTCAAAATAACATTATGTAAAGTGTAATGTAATAAAAACAAAGCTTGACTGGTTTTGACTTGCTTCTGTGTATGCCAAAAGAAAATTTAACCATTTGACCTCAGAAGATTTCTAATGAAGAAAGAAAATGTGACCAAAGAGTAAATGCTTTACAGGCACAAATTTTTTTAATTAAAAATATATTGCTAAAATTTCCCAACAGTAAAAAATTTAATGAGAAGCAAAAATTTTTTAATAAGGAGATAAAACTTCAAACCCATAGCTGCCTCTTAGGGTTGATGGCTTCAGGAAGTCGGGCTCTTCTTCTACCTATCTTACCAATGCTAACCAGCCAGAATTATTTATTTATTTTATTTATTTAAAGCACTTGGTACGTGCACAATCTCATCTAATCTCATCTAATCTAATATCATCTAATGACTTCTATCATAATGCTCAAGCATCCATCGAGGTCGCTTCAAGTCAAGCTCGCAGTCAAAAATCATAATCCGTTGGAGAAGCTGGATCGAATTCTGATGGGTCAGGGAAACCAGAAGCCAGGCTGTGGTGGGTAAGCGAGGGCTATAGTGGGTCAGCACATCTGAATCTGAAGAGTGGAAGTATGTTCGCTAGGGGCCAATCATGCAAAAACCAGAGTAGTAAGTAACGGTTGACTTACCGAGGTTAAACTTTTCTATGTGTTCCACGATCGTCCAGTGGATGTCATGTTTCATGTGATTTAGCTCAACGAGACGATCGCACACTTCGGACACCGTCATCTCGGGTTTGATTTCAACTGAATGACAACTTCGATCGTCATTGTAGAATTGAACATAGAGTTTCTGAAAATTTACAACATATAAGTTACGCATTAGATACAACACTGAGCAGATTAGCACAGATTACATTACCACAACAACAGAAATCAAAGCTCTGTAATTAAAACTCAAGGGTCGCAACACAAAAGCTTGGTTTCTTTTCAGCTGTCCTAAAAAAATTTCTCGGAAATTTTCAATTTTTACTGTAGCTGAAGCCAGTGGAGAACTCTACATTTCCAACCACAACAAAACTGAATATTCTGTGAGTGATGAGTTTAGGCTCATGCTCAAAATATTCGATACACAAGACGAACAACATAACATTATACCTTGTTTTAATCAATTCTGGAACAAAACTGGACCATAAAACTGGCAGAATATAAAAAATTTTGAAACCTTACAGAGAAAGGCTTCAACTTAATTAATATGTTCATGCCAACTAAAAGCGGTCATGCTATTTATCAGCTGACTGAAAATAAAATTCACTTAGAGCTGAACCCGAAATTTCTATATTCATTAGTGTCGGTAATGAAATCATTATAACTTGCACCATAACTCGATAAATTTATAATGAACATCTGCTGAATTGTGACAATTATAAAACAGAGCTATCTCTATCACAAGAAAGTAAATTTAGAAACAGCAGTTTCATTGACTGTTGAATCAATATAAATGTTCTGAAGCAACTAAGAACTTATAATCACACCACCTCCACACTTCAGGCGAATTCCTAAATTAGCTCAGTATAAGTACCTTATTAATAATCATTCCGATTCAAGTACTATCATAACAATAGACCCTGTTCTGTTTCAGACAACAAAGACAACCAAACGAGGGATCTTCAGTCAACACTAGCTAAATGCTTCACAGCACAGAGATCACTAAAAACTCCGTGTACGAGACCTTGCATCTTGCAAAACCGATTTTATACCCTACCGCCGTACTAGTCTGATGATTTTGGCAAATGCTACTATCTCTATCTCACTTCACAGCAGTAAAAAAACTGCAATTTTTACGGAACAAATTTTTGTCAATAGAGTTCCATAATAACGAACCTAAGCACAAGAACCAGCGAAATCCTAAAACACTTCCACATGCATGCACTTAAAAAGATGTAGACTTATGTTCATTCTGCCAAGACTGACGGATCAATTTCAGGGCCAAGGCAAGGATTTAAACATTGATCATCTACACTGCTTCCCCTCTCGAAGGCAACCGGAAACCAGTTGGGAATAAAAAGAATCCCAGGATGACACCAACGAACCGATCAACCAGTGAACTAAAAAATTATGGAATCATCTAACATTACGTTTTCAGAGAAGTGCAGCCAGAAATAAAATGAACACCTCCAAGAAGCTGAGACTAACGTGGCCAGAATCCTCACTGATTGTCGCACACTTCATATCTTCTGTTAATAGCAAAGAGCCAAAAGTGTCTGGTGGGTCACAGTAAATCATGAACTCTCAACACTGTGTCAGCTGTCTGCTCTGACAGGAATCTGTCGACTGCGCTCTACGTGTGCACGGAAGCCGCCAGTGGCGACTTTTCTAGTTGTCTGAGAACAATTTGCTTACTGATAACTGTTTGTTCTCAATCATTTTAACACTTTTCAGGCTATCACTTAACAAAGGAACTAACTGGACTCAGTTACCAGATTAGTGATAACACTACTCAAGATGATTTATGGTGTAGCAACACAGCATATGCCAAAGAAATTTGCAATCATGAACTAAAAAATTTCTCAAGTGCTACATAAAAGCTGAGCGCAAGGCAGCAGCTGATTCACGAGTGCTGTGTCAAGTCCGAAGGGTTGTCCAGAGACACCGTATCAAGAACAAGACCCGGTTGCCGGGAGAGCAGGCAGAGAAGGAGACAGAAGTGGTTAGGGTGAATTTGTGTATGGGTTTAGAAAAATGGGAAGGCAAATTGGATGGATAAGGGTACGATTCTTGAAGAGGCAGGGCTTCAGTTTTGAATGGAAAGCCTGAGGGGCTGGCGACAAATGATGCAGGGTGAATGAAGCCATGGAGATGTGAGAAAGAGAGTAAAAGGTGCTTTATACGAAGTTCGTGATCAGTCAGTGAGGAGGCATTGAAAAGGAGTGTCCTCAGCCACCGTTTGAAAGTACTAATTATTAACTGGAATTTGGAATTAGTTTCCAGGAACCTTGAAAAATAAAAATACTCTTGCTGAATTTTAAAATTAAATGCACAAAATTTCATCTGTCCTCATACTAATTAATGTACCTGATTTTCAGATATCATGAGCCAAATATGTATTTATATATATATTCTCTGCAGCTTTGCATTCAGAGTGCTGTGTTTGCTATGAATCATGTACACTGGACAGAAGGCTCGATAAGTTCATCCGAGTTTCTCTTCCTTGCTAGAACTTATTCATAGCAGCAATAATAATGAATTTCCATGATTTATACTACAAAACAATATTAAAAGCAATTAATGCAAAATGCATTAAAACAATATTATTTATGTAGATATTTCTGCAAACACCTATGCAGATATTTAGTTATTGCAGCATATGAATTTGTTGAAATACACAAACTAAACTGAACATATTTAAACTGAATAACGATCACTGTGCTCTCTACTCTCTAACAGTCCTTGCCACAGCAGTGTCTGGTGCCACAAGACTTTAGCAGAGTGTACCAGAGCAAGTTCAGT
This sequence comes from Norana najaformis, assembly GCA_964023275.1. Taxonomy (NCBI): domain Eukaryota; kingdom Metazoa; phylum Annelida; class Clitellata; order Crassiclitellata; family Hormogastridae; genus Norana; species Norana najaformis. Next base: position 9,633,917 of record OZ029920.1, read on the forward strand.
CATATTTAGTTCATATCAAAGTAAGTCTTATCAAAGAATTTCTTTGCCCACAACTTTTGGATTCGGTGTCCCACGGCGAAGTTCCAAAAAACGGATCACGGTCGAAAGCTTGGAAGTTGGAACCCTGTGGCCAATTTTATGGGGTTAAAAAAGTCTTTGGGTGGTTTCGAGCAGAACCTCTGGGCGTCTCTGAAGCAGATAAAGTCATCCAGGGGAAGTTCATTTATCGATGTCAGATTGTGGACCAAGTAAGCGGGACCGAAGAACAACCATTCGTCATGATTATCGCCAATAAGTGAAAGCACTCACCAGATAAAACTAGTTTAATTGTGGCCCTTGACGTGTCTGACAAGTAGTGATTTAGTACAGTTGGACACAATCGACGTAATTAAGGATTAATATATAATTTTTCTAACAATAAAATATAACTGCATATATATATATATAAGGTATAAATGCACACCCATAAAAGCAATCATATTTGTCTATTACAGAAATTTTTAAAAATGTTTTTGTCAAGCACATAGATAAAATACAACCGTCATCTGCCCCAAGAGTGACTAGCTGGGATTCGGCATAAGACACGTAAGTAGAATAAAATAAAAGGTTGTGTTTGAGACAGATAAGGAAGTTCGAGCTCGAGACAGCAAAAGAGACAGAAAGACAGCAAAAAAGAGACAGTGCAAGAAGAAGTGCAAAGAGCCAAAACAACGGACAAGGAGGAAGAGGCAGCGATAGAGGAAGAAAGACAGAGCGCAGAGGGCAAGAGAATGACCTAGAAAGAAAGACAGACAGAGAGACAAAGAGAGAGAGAGGGGGAGAAACACAGAGACGCAGAAAGTGAGAACGAGAAAGAGACACAGAGAGACAGAGACAGATGAATAGGGTTACAGCTCCTGCACAACGGCCTGGCCTGAATAAGCCCGCGTACCAAAGCAGAAGAGGTCCATATCAGTGCATATTCCACTCCCCCTCCACCCTCTGCTCCTCTCCCCCCACGAATAACCGACGCCAACCGCACAGCTTGCCTGCTTTTCCAGAAAGTCATCATGGTAATCAATGCACAGCCACAGCGTACACCCACACACACATACACACATAAATACACATACACACACAAACATACAGGCGATTATGCAGATTCCGTAGTCTAGAGTCCCACACAGTGCGCCACGTGCAAAATGCGGGAAAAAAACAGACCACGACTGCGACTGCGCTGAACAGGTAATACGAACGAAGAGGTAACAAGACCTGGACTGACAACACTATCGATCTGACAACTGATCGAAAAGAACTTAGGAGATCATTTATCTGCACCAATCGATTGCCAAAAGGCTGGCGTCAAGAACTGATGATGAAAATGATGATGATGATGATGATGAGAGGGAGTGGCTGAAACTAACATTCATTTAGAGCTGAACCCAAAATTAGTCCAAACTTTCTATATCCGTTAGTGTCTGCACTGAAATCCTTATAACTAACACCTGAATCAATCAAAAGGTGCTGTTATATCAATCAGTTCCACCTCACTACGGGAGGTCAGTGAGAGTGAGACTGCCAATCAATGTCTGGTCTTCAAACCCTAAAGTCTGAGCGAAACAGGCAACTATAACCAGGCCACACTCTGAGTAGTGTATCTTTCTTCTAAAGGGTGCTACAAAATTTTGTTCAGGGAATGAAGAACGAATGGGCACTTTGCATGTAGCAATGACGAACAGGGCCATGCTAGGGCTCTCAGAGCCTTGCTTCTTGGCCCTTTTAGGACCTGGAAGAGGCCGGTCGGACGACCAAGACACACATGGACCAGGACGGTCGACCCGGCTGACCCTTGGGCTGCATTCGGGCTGGAGGGAAGCTCAAGGCCGAGACGGTTGGCGGAAAATTGTGGAAACGGCAACGCTCCAGAGAGGGGCATGCTGTTGACGAATGAAGCCCACTACAACCGGCCATTTTATTATCTTTCACAGGTGGCACTATGGACGAGGGGCTAACGCGTCTGCAAATTTCGGGTCAGTCACATGAAATCGACCTAGAATGCAATTTAGAACTGTGTCAAACGTCGCAGGCCATCACCTTTGGTATGAATGCCTCCTTAGATCCAGCCCCTGATTATCGTAATCCCGGGATTTCTACAGCGCCCAACGAAAGCCATGCCACGGGGATCAGCTAATTTACAGGCGCTCAGTCAAAACGAAATCGACAGGCAAAAGGGTTCAGTACCAGGTCAAGATCCAAAACTCAGGCAGAGACAGTGTGGCAGCTACGGTGAGTGGTGTTTGGGATTGGATTATCTTCCACCACCACACTACCACCACATTCACCTTTTCCTCCTCCACCACCATCACCACCACGCCATCATAAAAATGCAACCTGGGCTCTTTTCTCTCCCCCTCAGTGTTCCGCAGGCGCCTGAAGACTGTACTGTTTAAAAGCGATTTTACTTTTTCAAATCAGAAGCACCTCTGTTGAGTTCACCCTCTTAGAGGCGCTTTATAAATATCAAATTACAATTACAATTACATCACCACTGCACTCCTAAAACTGCGTCTGATATCCTAGGCAAAGTAAAGCATTAATTGTCTGCCGTCAGTTCTGATGGCATGCAGAGAGCCTTCAGTGTCTAGACTCAGTTACATGCATCCAATCTGCCGCAACACACATGCCTTGCGGTGCTGAGGTTTGAAATGAAACGCCGGTTCCTATTTTACGGCATTTTTGGTAGATGTTTGCCCTCTGACAAGCCGCTAAAAACTGCAATCCGACATGCAGATGTTGTTAATGAGGCATCATATCGCCATGAACCAAACAGATGGGTCTTCAATTTGTTGGCCAGATTCAATTCCACAGAGATGAACCTGTGTAGGAAAA
>OZ029920.1:10239284-10546784 GCA_964023275.1 Norana najaformis
GCTACCGGAAATATAAGTGCTGAGTTTGGAATTGGGAGCGCGGGAAGAAAGCGGAAAGGAGTTGAGGAGAATGTGCTGCGTCGCCCCATGAACTGAGGTAATTGACCTTAAGCCATCTCTGGCTACCTGAAAGCATTTTCTATGTTATCTGTTTGGGCAACAGGTGCAGCATCGTTGATCGTACTTTGATTTCGAGCGCATCGCATGAAAAACAAACATAAAGCACAGATAGGCTGCGTGTCAAGTGCAGGAGCAATATTAAAATCGTTCGGCTAACTGTGTTTGAGTCAAATACATAATCTGCTTGTTGGCGGAAGAGTTCTGGTTTCTCTGACCTATTTGAATTCAACCCGGCTTCTCCAATGGATTATGATTTTGATTGCGATTTTGACTTGAAGCGACCATCGACTGATGCCTAGGGCATTATGATAACGGCGCTATTGAAGTCTTTAGGTTAGATTAGATTTTTAATAAATGTTAAGCGCTTTACTAAAGAAGTCCAGATCCTTATTTTGAGAATAGAAGCAGATAACAGTCCTAAATAACCAACATTGTGGCATGCTTTGTCATTTCTCGTCAGACATGTTTCCATAATCTGAACAATGGTCGTATCAGAAAACCTGTGCGAATGTTTCCAGAACGAAATTTCAGCTCTACAGTAAATGAAGTCGACGAAGAAAATGATGATAATAATAATAATAATAATGTTTGAATGGTTGAATGCATAATGTAGGCCTATGCATGTATGAACCAGGATTGTAGCAACAACATCTGTTGACAACAGAAGAAATATAGCTGTGTATGCCAAAAACACAATGTGGCCCAGCAAAGAGCGTTGATGCCTACTCGTTTTCTTATTCAAGTGTTACATTGCTGTAGCTTTAATGTAAAGAAGTTGCTTATTGATACATGACAACTGTTGCCAACAAGACTGGTTAATAGCAATAGCTGTAATATAACGTGCGATTCATACTGCAACTGAACAAAAATAACAAGAAGAGTGTAGACAACAGATTTCGTGTTTGTTATTCAATAGCAGTGACGACTAAAAGCGTTCTGTTCTAGCGATTCGTTCGGCATTTCTTTTGGTGATACGTAATGAATCGGTGATATGTAGTAAATTGCCTGTGACTAAAGAGATCTTTTACTGATTCACACAAGAATATAATATTCAAAGTCTCAGCAATTTATCCTGAAAGCAGAAAAGAGTAAATGGCTTAAATTACCCATTTAAACGGACTACTTTAAATTAACATTAAAGTGAGCAGACTAATTCGTCTTCATATCCAAAATAAGAATTAGATCTAATTACCAGGGCATGCTAAATGAACAGAGTATTTCATGAATACATTAAAACAAGCGTACAAATTAACAATATTATTGCATGGGAAGATTAACAGCTGGTCAGTATTTTATAGCGTAATTTTGACTTTTGTTTTTGTGTCATAGTAGAGTCGGTTAATCGTTTTAAAAAATCGGGTCTATTTCCTTTGCTTATCAACCGATAAACCATTGCTTTGTAATGATATCAGGCAAGCGAACTCTTTTTGTATGCCGGGGCGGAGCCGGTCCACGAGGCCCGCCCTAGAAGGATTCTGAGCTTTATTCTTTCCTGTACAGAAAGCCACTGAAGCGTATTGGCTTGTACAAAATATAAAGTAGGCTAATGAAATTTAATCTCGAATGTACTTAAGTTTAAACAAACTATAGCCTAATAATCTCTATCCCTAACGGCTGAATGAAACCTTTTGTCAATCCTGAAGACGACAGTGCCAAGCTTTAGGTAAAATGCAAATAGCAACTTCTGGTTTCTCCCCATATATGATTGCAAGCTGTGCATACTCGTTTGGTTTTTCTTTGATATAGCATATTCTCAGAGGGTAGTCAATGCCTTCTTTTGCATTAGTAATAATATCACAGAAAAATTGCTTCTCAAAAAGCGTTATGGAATGCATTTCTGGTCTTGCAGCAAACACCCAGCTGTCATTTCCAGGCGCCATGTATACAGGAGATTCAAAGCCGAAAGCGTCATAACAGGGCCTACGTGTAACCTGTCCTTTGCTGTTCATTTCACAAATGCCATATTCCTCCATTATATCTCCAGTCCAGTAGCTAAGGATAAAGTTCCCAGCCATTGTTTCCACTACGTGCAATGGCTGCCAGGATTTATCGGGTAAGAGAAAACGATTCAGTAAGTCAGCACGAGAGTTGTAAATATCAAAACAGCTTTCAGGTCTAGATCTCGGTATAAGCACACGGCCATCTCTTGTTACTGAAAGCAAAAATGGTTCACCCACTTCCATCAGCCATTTGGAAATTTTTAGTTCGTCCACTTTTATTTGCCACACACAGGAATTTCCTTGATCCGTAATGTACAGAGAGGATGTTTTATGGCAGGCGGCGATATCCGTTCCACTCTTAATCTCGGCTATGGCAATATCGTCCACAATATTGTGAAAATACGGATAATCTTTTTGATATGCCAGAATATATTCAGTTGAAAGTAGGTAAATGTTATCCCTTAGATATGTCACTCCAAAAACATCGTGGTCTTCTATATTTAAGTTCTTCAAATTCAGTGAAGCTGCAATTTAAAAGCACTTGATGTTATTGTTTCCATTAAAACATTATAAGAAAGACAATACAAAACCAAGAAAAATATTGAGGCTTATGTATGCATAGCCACAAAAGAAATAGGCTTGCATGTCTGTCGGCAATGGTTTCTGCATGTGCATATGCATGGATGCATGCATACATGTTTGCATGCATGTATGTATGTGTGTATGTATATATTTATGTATGTATGTATGCATATACGTATGACTGCTATATGCATGTATGTCTTTACGTATGTGTGCATGACTCGCTATATATATGTATGTCTGTATGCATGTATGTAATTATGTAGGACTATGTATGTTATAATATATGGCGTAGGATAAGATCGTGTATTGGGAGTGTGAGTTGCACACCGTATGTCGGAAAAACGCCAACCTATAAACATGACTTCATATGACAGCTTCTGGTGTTGAGTCAGGCCGGCATGTTGATCTTTGTTTTTTGACCTTGTTGATCTCTTTCTTGTTATTTGCCGGCCTCCTGACTTGTCGTTGATGTTGTCTCTCAGATTGGGTGACTTGTTGCTTTTGAAGTTGTCGTCTGTTGAGTGTATCTTGCGTAGAGAATTTCTGCTATTCGCTTGGCCATCTGATGCCTTTTTGTTTACTGTGTGCAAGAAGTCTAAATGTGTAAATAGCCTTGGAAAATATTCTAATTTTAGTCCACTTCTTCTTCTTCTTCCTCCTCTTCCTCTTCTTCTTCTTCTTCTTCTTCTTCTTCTTCAAGTTCACCGCCCTCTGGCAGATTCGAACCTCAATGGCGCCATTCCTTACGTTGTTGGACCTTCTCCTTCAGTTTACCGTATCCGTCCACCATCATCCAGTCTAGTAGCATTTGTCTCGGTCTTCCTTTTCTTTTCTTTCCTCAATTCTTCCCTTTAAGATATTTTTCAGCAGGAATCACCTCTTATATGTGTCTCCATTTCCTGTGTCTCGTTCTTACGGTAGCCATCAGAGATCTTTTCTCCCACACCTGTTGAAGCACCTCTTCGTTTGTTGTGTGCTCTGTCCAGCTAACCTTCTCCATCCTGCACCATATTATCACTCAAAAACCTCCAGTTTTCTGATGTCTTCTTTCTTCATGGTCCATATATTCATATAAGACCACGCTCCATATCAATGTTTTGACCATTCTTTCTTTAGGTTCCTGTTCAGTCCTCCTCTCATTAATTCTTTCCTCTTCATAAAAGCATCTTTTCCCATCGCTATCCTTTTTATTTCATTATGGGATTTTGCATCTGTTGTAATCATACTTCCTAAGTATTAGAATTGTCTGAGCTGTTCCGACTCTATCAATTACCATTATTCTTACTGATATTTCCTCAATTCTGTTTATCTTCATAACCTTTGTCCGCTTTATAATTATTTTCATACCATATCCTATCGAAATTAGGTTCAGGCGGTCCATAATTCTTTGTAGACCTTATTGTCTATTTGTTTTTTAAACCTACAGCTGGTGTTAATTCCGGCCCCTAGACAACTTGGAACAATGTTTATATGTATGCAGATATGTACATGTATGTATGTATATATATGACTGTTTATATGTATGTACAGTATGTACGCATGCATGTATGTTTCATTATGTATGTATCTGGTCAATGTATATTTTTGCATTTCATTATGTATGTAGGCCTATCTGGTCACATAATTATAGGTTTATTAGACAGTCACAATGCAATGACAAATTCACAAGTTGACGTGATTGATTCCAAGGAATAAAACCTACCAAGAGCCCTGTTAAACAACTCTACTTTGGTATTTAGCAAACTAATTATTTTAATTCTGATGAGAAAACAAATATATTAACTTCTGTACTGCGTAGATATTCATAATACTACACCTGACAAGCATCTACATACAGCAAATTTTGATATCATGAGGTTGAGAACAGATCCCAAATCAAATTTATATTTAGAAAATGGCCTCATTATAGCATGGCTCTGGTGTAATGGTAAAGTGACATAATTGATGTAGAGCCTAAGAGTAGTTTTGTAAGCAGATTTTGGTATGCGGAAAATCTCCAAGTAGTAATAGCCATAAATTATCTCTTACCCGTTTCTTGACTTTGTTGTTCAATTATCTGCTTCAAAGCTTCGTCAAAACAGGCTTTGATTTTATCCCTTTCTGCGTCTGCAGATTTCAGTTGCTTTTCTAGGACTGTGTTTTCATTTTGCATTTTTTGCAACTGTTTTCTTAATTGAGAGTTGTCTTCTTCAATCGCTTTAAGTTTTTCTTTCAGCATACTCAGTTGCCTTTTCAGTTCAGCCCTTTCAGTTTCCCGCTCTGCATTTTCTAGTTCGTGCACCAATTTCTTCATCGGAACTTCATCTTTACTCATCTTCAGTTTAGCCTCAGCTTCTGTTTTTATACGAGGTGTGGATGGCTGCAATTCCCCTAAATATTACAGTTTCAGAAAGCAATTCCTTCAATTTTATAAAAATATTCTTTTCTTATAGCAACTGATTTTTATTGTGACAGACACACATTCTATAAATTCTAATAGGAATGTCAGTGAACATAAGCAACACGTCTATTTCTATGACTTTGGTTCAACATGTACATATTAAAATTGTTACATATGTAATTGATTTAAGGAAAATAAACAAACGAATGAAACATGTTCTATTATTAATATTCATATTACTACTACTACTATTACTACCACTACCACTACTACCACCACTACTACTACCACCACTAGTCCTACTACTATTATTATTATTATTAGTAGTAGTGTTTCTGTGTGTATTAAGTGCCACTATTATGACTTAAGATCAATCGATGGCACTGAGCAATTGTGAGTGAAGGATTTGCTGAAGGTCCCTGCACAGTAATCGCCTCAGATTAGGCTCGAACCCCTTACTCTCCGCGGTACACGATGAGCGTTCGATTCAATAAGCTATCGTGCCCCACACAGTCGGCTATTCTGCCCAACTCTAATGAGTACAGATGAAAAAATGAAAGAAAGGAATGCAAGGAAATGGACAACTATTGCAAGTATATTAGTTACTCATGGGTAGTAGCAAATTGCAAACAGCTCATACCTTTTCATTGTGAATTGTTACATGATTGCCACAGATGACTTACATTTTGATGACAAAAGTTCTATTATTACAGTCTATAAATGTAAAACTGCAGGCTGACCTCCAGACCCTGAAAATGAATCCTTTTCTGCTAGCTGTGGCTTGTTTTGGGCGAGTTCGTTCAGTTGAACGGCTTCTTTCAGAATTTGAAGATCATTAGCTGCCAGTGTAACTCTAATTGTGACATTTGGAATTTTTACTGAAGTCTTTGCAAGGTTAAATATTTCTTCCAGAATACGTTCGAGGTGTCTCGTCTCAAACATTAGAAGCAGTTCGACCATTGCTTCAACATCCTCACACAGTAAGTAAATAGTTATGCTTTTTCCTTTCTTCAATTTAAGAAACTTTATTCTCTTAAGACAGATTTCCTGAAGTTCTTGTTTAATGAGCAGAACTTCTTCATCCACTGGTCCCTCTTCATTTTCCGAATATGGCAACTGCTGGGCAATAGGCTCAAGAATGTTGATCAGCTCCTCTTCGAACTGATTAAAAAGATCTGAGGCTGACCGAAAGTCGGCGTGAATTGCAATTATTTTTCCTGTTTTGTAGCAAAATAAAATTTTAAAAAATCCTGTAAAATCATAAATATAAACAACACATTGTAAACAACTAGATGCCTAGATTTATGACATTCCAAATTATTTCAACTGTTGCAATATGAAATGTAAAATACTGAACTCCGAAATTATAAGTAAAAATTAATTTAAGCAGCTTTTAGATGAAACTCCCACTAACACAAAGGCGCAAGATTGAATTCTTTCTATTTCGTTTATATTCTTTCTATTTCGTTTATATCACCTCCTTTACCTGCATCTAAGCATAAAATAAAAACCCAAAAGATGTTGTCCTTCATAAAACCCAATAACCATGAAACCTTGCAGGCAGCCAGCAAATCTTGACTTTCAACAAAATCACTCCAAGTCAAGGGCTTTAATTATCACCTTAATGCTTCCCTGGATTGTTAGTTTCCATTATAAATTTTTGATATGGCATTCTTATTATTTCTATACCAGTCGACTAACCTTTTTCAAGAGCCGAAATGATGTGAGCCTGATTTGTTTCTCTTAGCGCGTCAATAAAGTATTTAAAGGTCCGATCACTTTTTCGTAAAATTATTTGAAGAAGTTTAATTGATTTGTCTTGTCCAACTTTTTCATAATCGACTTCTTGTCGTTCTCTTTCACTGATGGCTCTTTTAGAGCACAGAAACACAAGCAATCCTGAGTCGACATCAATCATTTCTGACAGATTTCGGATATTCTTGCGAATTTGTTGTCTTGTTTCCCTTGTAAGTGGACGTTCACCTGAAAATAATTTCATATAAAGTATTTGGATTCATAAACTGTCACTTAAAGATGTGGCTTATTATTTCAACTTAATATCAGTTGGGTGGCCTGATCAAAATGCTTTTTGAAATGCTACGGGGCTTGCAGGCCGTCATATTAACGAAATAGGCCTACATCAAGGACCAAGAGAAGTAAATGAGCTGGTTCCCTCGACTTAGCTTTCGTTGGGCGCTTTAGAAGTCTTGAATTTACGTTACGATTACGAGAAGTTTACTTAAACTTCTTTTATCTTGAAAATGCACAGTGTCAAAGAATTAAGGTTTCATTTCTTTCCGTCGTTCACTCTATCTATTACTCATCAGGTATTCCATTCAAAACTGGTCTCACCTTTTCAAGAAATTCTACCCTGATCAGTGTTCCCATTTCTCTCAGTTTCAACACAACCCACCCTAGCCTCCTCTCCCTCCCCTCTCTGATATCCTGGTAACCGGACTTGATTCTTTACATGGCATCTTTGGACAACCCCACGGACTTGACGCAGCTTGTGAATAAGCTAGTGTACTGTGCTTAGCTCTTAAGTAGCACTTTAGAAATTTCGAGTTTACGATTACGAATATTAGTTCAGCTATCTTACTTAGGCCTACGTACATATGGTGACTTTCTGAACAGTGTCAGCATCATTTTACTGTAGATGAACTTGTTCTTAGCATACTCTGGAATACCATGGAATGCCTTTGTCAATTTCCTAAATGGCGCTTTCAATGTGTTTTCTTTCTATGTGTAAATAGGCATGCTTTTAATCAACTCTTTGTATGTTCATTACTATCTAATCTATAGCGCGGCTATCATAATGCCCAAGGCATCAGTCGATAGTCGCTTGGAGTGAATTGCAATAAACATCATAATCCATTATTAAAGAAGCCAGGTCGAATTCCGATAATTGAAGGCATTTAGAACTTAGGCCTAATTAGTTAAGTTTGATGAGTACATTTATTTAAAATTAAAAAATAAAACATGAGAAATTTCAACCTGGAGTTCCAACAAGTAAGTTGGCAATGTGATTCTGCTGATCTTCTCTGAGTTTTTCAAGACAGATTTTAAATGTGGAAAGTTGGCTTTGCTTAAGCCAATCCAGAAAACGTTTGTTGATCTCATGATGAATGCCACCGGCCAAGATATTCTGCTTTGTTTTTTGGTCCAAGACATCTTCGCCACACAACTCAGTCAGAAGTAGTTCGCTGATATGTAGAACTTCCAAAAGGTCATCTTGGTTGGTCTCAATTGTGGACTTGTGGTCTACAGACATTTTAGATGCAGAAAGAGACTCGGACATTATGCCTCTAGGTAAAATTTCACTATCAGAAAGTTCTGTACAAAAAATAAGTAAGAAAATTAAAATTAATCCTGACAAGAATATCAACATTTCAGTACGCTGACTAGAATTTTAAGCGTACTGCATAAACCCAGAAAAAAGAGTTGTAGGGTTACCTTGTGCGGATGTACTTTGTATCGATGTTGCATAAGACCACTGGTGCAACGAATTGTTTGATGATGCTTTGCAGGTCCTGCATGGTGTTTACCCCATATCTCTAACAGCGACGTCATTGTAAAGACATCAAATGGGCTTCATCATCATCATCATCATCATCATTATTAATATTATTATTATCATTATCCTCATCCTCATCATCATCATCATCATCATCATTATCATCATTCTATCGGTGTTATAGACGCTACATGAATGTCTGGCACCAATTGAAACTTAATGAACAGTTAGTGTACGGTTACAACTCTATGTCTCCAGAAAGATTTAGGCCTAGTTGTCATAAGCAAGAGTGAACTAGCCGAAGTAGGCCTAATCACTATAATAATGCCAAGATGCCGGCGAGTAAAACCGTGATACTAAAATTATCACCACTTTCGCTTTCGATTTAAACTCCAGTTATCGCTAATTAAACGTAATTATATGTCTAGCTGCTATCATGACATGATCATTTTCGAGGAGGCATATAGGGGCTACTGATGTGTCGTAATTAGGCCTTTGCAGTAATTTTCTAAAACAAAGAAATCGTTCGAATCATTAAGTTGACAGGGTTTGCATTGGTTGGCTCATAGGCTATTATAAAAGTTCACATTCAAAACGATTCAGGACTATTTAAAACGGTCCTACAATTAAAGTGTAGGCATAACTGTCCGTTTTGGTTCTTCTGTAGGTCAACATTAATTTATGGAGTCATCGTCTACTAACCTGTGTAAACGTCTTGATCGAGGTTGCGATTGGACAAGGCTAGTGTTATGCAACTACACAGATCATGGCAAACAACGCCTTGCTGCAGAAAATAGGATATTAGGTCACAATACAAGCCCGTGCCTTTTAGATATAGTCTCACACGGTAAGGTGAGCCTAATAACTGCTGTAGAGGCATCAGCAGAAAGGTGCTTGGGTAAGGTTTATTATTTAAGCTATAGACTCCTATAATGGTCATATACACTGTGTCCGGAAAAATTCCAAGGCTTTACGGTAAATATGAAAATAATTAGTAAACATTAATCGATTTTTAAAATTCCAAAAACAGTTTAATCCTGAAATATATAATTACCAACAAAATTCTTTGTAATTTATTAACGGCCCCGTTTAAAATTACGTCACAGTGACGTATTTGAATTTTATATTTTGTAAAGAAAGTTGCTAGAAAAATGGCGTTCAGCGAGGAAGACAAAATTGTTATAAAATTTTTACGCCAAAACAACAATTATAGTGCAAATAATATTTCAGGATTAAACTGTTTTTGGAATTTTAAAAATCGATTAATGTTTACTAATTATTTTCATATTTACCGTAAAGCCTTGGAATTTTTCCGGACACAGTGTAGATTGTAGAACAAACTATGGATTGTCAATGGTAGATGCAGTTTTGAAGTCAAACATAAGGGGGATTCAGCGAAGGTCACGGATTTGCAAGAAGCAAGAGCAGGAAAGATGGGTGATATGATCAGAAGAGAGATTTTGGTCAAAAATTACTCCTAAAGTTAGTATTACAGGTGTGGGGGAGGCAGAGTCCAAGCTGAGGAAGATAGAGGGATCAGGAATTTCCTTGAGCTGGTCAGGTAGACCAATAAGTTGTTCGGTTTTAGATGAGTTCAGGCAAAACAGATTAGATGTCATCCAGGAGGATATTTGATTAACCACAGGAAGACGATGGCTATAGAAGACTATAGAAGACTATAGAATCATTGAAACAATTTGGAGAGAAGATGAATAGTTGGGTGTCATCAGCATATAGGTGATGGCCAACTGAGAATGCTTTAATGAGTGAACCGAGTCTATAGATTAATACTGAATTGAGTTTCGTTGTAGGCCAAACATAATATGTGCTGTGCAGGGTGACCTGGTTGTCCCGTCGGCCGAACTTACACGAACCAGCATTATAGGCTGGCCTGGTTAGCTACATTAGTTAAAGCGTACGCCAAGGCGTCTCTGTGCGTGAGGATGCCGGTTCGCACACCGATCGTGCCTATAATTATTTCAGAGAGTTTAATATTGGGCTATCACGGTCCGTACACTAGGGACTTGACTATAAATGACGTGTAGCATGTTCAAACGGGCAGCGGTGGTGAAGGAGCCCACCTGATCGGTTCATTTAAAAATGAGATGGCTGTCTAGTCTAAGACAGCTTCGCCTCACAACTCAGTCAGGCCATATGGTAGCTTTAGAAAAACATGTAGGGCCCTACATTTACACTTTTAGACGTTTCTCTGTTGTCGGTCCATTCATCGGAAAAAATTTGCTTAGCAGCCTGAGACATGAGCTGATTGGCGTTTCTCAGCCTCGTTTTCGCAAGCGCTTGACAACTGTTACTACTACCCATTAGGCCCCTACATAGGCTACGATCGAGGTTTTATGTTTTCAGGTCGGGAACGCGTTCTATTGAAATGACGCTATATAAATTTGTTATTATGACTAACGTCAACCAATATTTATAGTTTGGAGCCAACATTAACACGAGTGCGATGACTTGTGGTTAGGTTGAGAGATATGGGGTGTAGTGGATTGGATGCTTCAGTGTAAAATGGGGCGAGACTTTGGTTTGAATGCAAGACCTGAGTAGTAGGCTTACTAGGCAGAGAGACTTAACTGACTACTGCACCCCGTGTTCGATAATATTGACTCTGCTCAAATAAAACGTCTACATACAATCCAGACTGCTCTGCCTGTGCCTTTACCAAAACTCCCAAACACCATCAAATAATCCCAGTGCTCAAATCACTTAATTGGTTTGAAGTCCCTTAAGCATCTTATATTCGCCAGCTATTCACTATATTCAATCGCCCAGATCTACTCCATCTTCTTCATATCTTTCTCTGTCAAGGCCTTCACTTTCCTTTCTCAATGCCTGCAACCGCTTTTTAATCTACGCGGCGCAAGCTCCTTGGAACGAACTCCCGAAAGACCTCCACCAGTTCGCTCATCCCATTTCTCATCTGTCAATATGAACTCTCCTCCTCTTGCCCTCTCTGCTGCAGCTTTTCACGAAAACTGACAAGTTATTTTTTCGCGCTATCCTTTCCTGCTTCCGCTACTGCACCATCCCTTGGCGATTACCAACGATTTACACCATAATATCATGGTGTCTCTCCGGCTTGACCCCCAGATTCTGACCGGACACCAAAACTGACTCAACAACCTGGTTCTTGCGGAGTTGATTTGATCTAGTGCCGGTGGGTATGCTGGTCTCCCAGACGTAGCTGTGTGTGAAGCTGAGACATTTTTTCGGATGATGGTGAACGGGAGACCCATTGCTAGGGGGAACAGGTGCTGAGTTTTAAATTGGGAGCGCGAGAAGAGAGAGGAGAGGAGTTGAGGAGAATGTGCTGCGTCGCCCCATAAACTGAGGTAATTGACTTTTGCTAGGATTCATGCAAATGGGTTAAGCCACCTCTGGCTACCTGAAAGCATCTTATACGTTATCTGTTTAGGCAACAGGTGCAGTATTGCTGATCGTACTTTATGACTTCGAGCGCATCGCATGAAAAACAAACATTCAGCATAGATAGGCTGTGTGCCGAGTGTAGGACCAATATTAAAATAGCTGGGCTTTGCAAAGTAAAACGGTGTCAATTTTTTAGTTTTAACATTCGTGCCAGGGTGTTCTAATTCATTATTTGACCCAGAACAGGAGTTGCATTTATGAAACCTTGTCGCAAAAACTCCTGGTTAGTTCGCTTATTTTCTTGTTCCGTTTAAACCAATCATAAATTCATGTTGCAATTGTGTTGCTGAAAAGAATGAAGCGTCATATATTATTAGTTTGTTCAACAAAGCATTTTCTGAACACACTACATGTATATGAAGAGTGGGGTTCGTATGCCGCATTACTAAAACTGACGCGAGACGTAGAACTTGTGTATCTTTTATATAAAACTTTTAATTTATGCGCCTTTAAGCATAATTAACACCATAGCCCTACATGATGTTATAAGCTTTTATATAATAATCTTATGTGTTCAACAAGTGTCCATATACTGACGTATAGGGGTCTACGTATTGTGCAATCATAAGTTGTATAAAACGTAGAGGTCTACTGGTTTAAGTATTCTGCAGATGCCTATAAACTGCCTTCAACTGTAGGCCTATATAGGCCTTTTCTCAATCGAAACTCGACCATAATAACCTACTCAACGAAGTATGCAGAACTAGTAACAAAACAAATTTCAAATTATTTATCGAACTCCAGCCTGCCTAATGCGAACCTTTCGTCGAACTGTACACATATCTCAAACTTTGTACATGTATACAGCTAAGGCATAGACTATTCAATTAAACACACGCAAGCGTATATAGGCCTACATGATCTAAATACATACAACGATTAGCAGACCGGCGTATTGTACATCTACACATGCGAAGATGAAGGCTATGCGAAGCTAGGCTCTTCTCCAGCTTGCTCCAGTTCGATCACGGCCTCGCCTTTCCAGTCGTCCATCGGAAGCATCCTTCGAATTCCCCGAATTCTTCTTTAACTCGCTCTGTCACCCAGCGACTGCATTTAAGACCCTATATACAGTCGGCCTCCATCTCAGCCCATCCTTCATACCAGCAAGTCAGGTAAAGTATTCGGATCAGCAGATAAGCTCTTAAAAATATAGGACATTTTTGACAGATCTATATAACTATACGTGTCACGGTGTGTGTGAATATTTTATGTATATAACTATACTGTCACGTTGTGTGTGAACATAGATCTATATAACTATACCGTGTCACATTGTGTGTGAACATAGATCTATATAACTATACTGTGTCACGGTGTGTGTGAACATTGTATGTATATATCCGAATATTTGTATAGCGCCCGACCTGTTGTCTAAAGGGTTTTAATCGGTGCATCTTACGATATAGTAATGGAACATAATTTGAGCTTGAGTCAGAAGGAGCAGTGCGTATTTTTGTAGGAAGTCTGTTCCAGGAGGATGGTTAAGGATATGCTGATGTAAGCCTATAGAAACGAAGAACCAGAAGGACTCCACAGGCAAACAAACTCAATATTTTCATGTCCGGGTGGAGCCGGCCAACGAGGCCAGGCCCAGGATTTGAGACTTATTATTTCCTGTTCAGAAGCCACTGGAGCGAACAGGCTTGTACTAAATACATATATAAAGTAGGCTAATTAACTTTATTATCGGCTATATATAGCATGCATCTCAATTTAAACAGCCTTTAATGACCTCTGGCCCTAACCTCTGACTTAAACTAATTGTCAATCCTGCAGAAGACAATGCCAAGCTGTAGGTAAAGTGCAAATAGCAACTTCAGTTTTCTCCCTATATATGATTACAAGCCGTGCATTATCGTTTCTTTCTCCTCTGATAAAACATAGTCTCCGAGGGTAGTCGATGCCTTTAGTAATAACATCACAGAAAAATTGCTTCTCAAAAACTGTAACGGAATGCATGTCTGGTCTTGCAACAAACACCCAGCTGTCATATCCAGGCGCCATGTACACAGGAGATTCAATGTCGATAGCATCATAAACGGGCCTCAGTATGACCTGTCCTTTACTGTTCAGTTCACAAATGCCATATTCCATCATTATATCTCCAGTCCAGAAGCTAAGGATAAAGTTTCCAGCCATTGTTTCCACTACGTGCAATGGCTGCCAGGATTTATCGGGTAACAGAAAACGATTCAGCAAGTCAGCACGAGAGTTGTAAATGTCAAAACAGCGTTCAGGTCTAGACCTCGGTATAAGCACACGGCCATCTCTTGTTACTGAAAGCAAAAATAGTTCACCCACTTCCAACAGCCATTTGGAAAGCTTTAGGTCGTCCACTTTTACTTTCCAGACACAGGAATTTCCTAGATCGGTAATGTATAGACTGGATGTTTTATGGCAGGCTGCAATGTCCACTGCCCTCTTAATCTCGGCTATGGCAATATCGTCTTCAATATTGTGGTGATGTGGATAATCCATGTAGTAAGCCAGGATATATTCAGTTGAAAGTAGATAAATTTTATCCCTTAGATAAGTCACTCCAAAAACAGCATGGCCTTCTATATTTAAGTTCTTCAAATTTACTGAATCTGCAACTTCAAAACAATTTATGTTATTGTTTCCCTAAATAGCATGATAAGAAAGACAGCACAAAAAGAAACAAGGAAACTGTCGAGACTCAGTATGTATAGTCGCAAAAGAAATGTTTACATGTGTACTGCAATGGTTTTTACATGTACATATGCATTTATATACGTATGTATGTATGTATGTGCATGTGAATGTATGTATGTATGTATGTATCTGTTTCATTATGTATATATCCGGTCATTTATTTGTTTATTAGACAGTCGCAATGCAGTGATGCATTCACAAGCTGACATGAATGATTCAAGGAATTTAAAACTACCTAAAGCCCTATTAAACGACACTACTTTGGCATTTAGCAAACCAGCTTTGTAATTCTTATGAGAAAACATAAATTTATTAACTTCTGTACAGCATAGAGATTCATAATACCACACCTGACAAGCATCAAAAGAAATCAAATTTTGATATCATGAGGTTGAAAACACTGATCCAATTAAATTTATAATTTGAAAATGGCCTCATTGTAGCTCTGGTCTAATGGCATAATGAAATAATTGATGTAGCGTCTGAGTGTGGTGTCACAAGCAGGTTTCGATATATGAAAAATCTCAAAGTAGCATTAGCTATAAATAATCTCTTACCAGCTTCTTCACCCTGTTGTTCAATTATTTGCTTCAGAGCTTCGTCATAAGAGACCTTGATTTTATCCCTTTCTGCCTTTGAGGATTTCAGTTGCTTTTCTAGAATTGTGTTTTCATTTTGCATTAACTGCAATTGTGTTCTTAACTGAAAGTTTTCTTCTTCAATCGCTTTTAGTTTTTCTTTTAGCATGATGTTTTCAGATACAATCATTTTCATACTCAGATCAGCCCTGTCAATTTCCTGCTTCAATTCTTCTCGTTCAAGCACCAGTTTCTTCATCTGAACTTCGTATTTACTCATCTTCAATTCAGCCTTAGCTTTTGTTTTTATCTGAGATGTAGGCGGCTGCAGTACCTCTAGAAGTCACAGTTTCATAAAGCAATTCCTTCAGCATTATAAGAGAATATTTTTTATTATAGCCAATTAATTTTTAATGAGACAGACATACATTTTATAAATTCTAATAGGAATGTTAGTATGTATGTATGTAAGTATCATTAAATTTGTAAAGCGCCTTTTAAGTAACTCATAAAGGCGCTAAGCATAAGCATAAGCAGTAAGCATAAGTAAAGACGTGTACTCCTATAGTCTTGACCTAATATGTATATATTATATTTTTATATATGTATTTGATTAATGGAAATAAACAAATGAATAAAAAATGTACTATTATTAATATTAATAATCATAATAATATTAGTAGCGATATTATTATTACTATTATTAGTATTATTTCTGCATGCCTTAAGTGCCACTATATAACAACTAAACATCAATTAATGACCCTGAGCAAGTGAATGAAGGATTTGCTCAAGCTTCCTATACAGTAACCTTTTTAGGGGAGGCTCGAACCCCGGACTCTCCACGTCAAACACCGAGCATTCTATCCAATCAGCTATTCTGCCCCTCACAATCGGCTAATGTGCTGCACTCTACTGAGTACATATTCAAAAAGTTAAAGAAAGAAATGCAAGGAAAAGGACAGACTATTGAAAGTGTTTGAGTTACTCATGGGTAGTTGCAAACTGTAACCAGCTCATACCTTTTCATTCTGAATTGTTACACGATTGCCACAAAAGACTTAAATGTTTTAATAACAAAATTCTATATTGCAGTCTAGAAATGTAATACTGAAAACTGACCTCCAGACTCTGGAAATGAATCTTTTTCTGCAAGCTGCGGCTTGTTTTGGGCGAGTTCGTTCAGCTGGACGGCTTCTTTCAGAATCTGAAGATCATTAGCTGCCAGTGTAACTCTAATTGTGACATTCGGAATTTTCACTGAAGTCTTCACAAGGTTAAATATTCCTTCCAGAATGCGTTCGAGGTGTCTCGTCTCAAACATTAGAAACAGTTCAGCCATTGCTGCAACATCCTCACACAGTAAGTAAAAAGTGATGCTTTTTCCTTTCTTCAGTTTAAGAAACTTTATTCTCTTAAGACAGATTTCCTGAAGTTCATGTTTAATGAGCTGAACTTCTTCATCCACTGGCCCCTCTTCATTTTCCGAATATGACAACTGCTGGGCAATGGGTTCAAGAATGGTGACCAGCTCCTCTTCGAACTGCTCAAGAAGGTCCGATGACCGAAAGTCAGTGTGAAATGTAATTATTTTTCCTGTTTATAGCAAAATAAATTTAAACAAATCCTGTAAAATCATAAATATAAACAACACATGGTAAACTAGATGTCTAGATTTATGACATTCGAAACTTATTTCACTTGCAGTAATATGGAGCATAATTTCAAATGTAAAATACTGAACTGAGAAATAATAACTAAACAAATATTTAAACCGATTCTAGATAAAACTCGTTCTAACGCAAAATCGTTAGACTGAATTCTTTTTGTGTTTTTATATCACCTTTCCTTTCTCTGCATAAAATAAAAACCCAAAAGATGTAGTTCTTCATAAACCCATTAACCAAGCAAGTCCTTCGTGAAGCATTGCAGGCAGCCAATTAAGTCTTGACTTTCAACAAAATCCCTCCAATTCAAGAGCTTTAATATCACAGTAATGCTTCCTTGGATTGTTAGTTTCTATTGTAAATTTCTGTCTGGCATTCATATTCTTTCTAGAAGAGTAGACTAACCTTTTTCAAGAGCCGAGATGATGTGAGCCTGATTTGTTTCTCTTAGCGCGTCAACAAAGCATTTCAAGGTTCGATCACTTTTCTGCAAAATGATTTGAAGAAGTTTCATTGCTCTGTCTTGTCTCGCTTTTTCAAATTCGACTTCTTGTCGTTCTCTTTCACTGATGGCTCTTTTAGAGCACAGAAACACAAGTAATCCTGAGTCGACATCAATCAATTCTGACAGATGTCGGATATTCTTGCGAATTTGCTGTCTTGTTTCTCTTGTAAGTGGACGTTCACCTGTAAATAATTTCATGTAAAGTATTTGAATTCATAAAATATAACTTTAAGATGTGGCTTATTACTTCAACTTAATATTATTGGGGTGGCGTGATCAAAATCACTGTGAGCGATGTTTCTTTAATATTTCTACGGTCTCACACTACCTAGTAACCGTAACTGAACCGTCAGGCAAACAATTGTATGTCTCTCAGTTGCTGGCTATAACCACAGATAACTAAACAGCACCTAACCCAGGTTTCTGCACTGTCCTGTGACTTGTACTGCAATATCTAAACAACAATCACCTAAAAGACTTCAACTTCTTTAAGTTGTAAAACAACTTTAATCTTGGTATGACAACCAGTTCTCAAAGCAAAGACAATTTCACACTTCTCAACTATATAATTTGATATCTCTGCACAGTCAGCAACTTTTCAAATTTTAAATCAATATACACTTCTCTAGTCACATCTGCACTACTGTATATACATCGAACGCTATAGGCATACACAATAGACACCACCTCATTATATCTGCAAAAGAGAAGCTTAAATCAACACAAAGACCCGGCCTCTCGCTTAGTGACCTTAAAAGCTACAACCAATCACGAAGAACGGTTTCTCTAAAGCTCCACCCCTTTACCTGTACAAACTTTCTAGGCAACAAGTTTCATGCAGCACAAAGCAAGACACAGCATAACCCTGCCAATTAAACGCGGTAAGCGCCGAAACTAACACTAACTCCACCCCTTTAGCACGACACAATACACAGCAGGCTCACACAAACAGCATCCCTCTTAAAGAGGTATCTGGCAATCTTGCGATCGTCTACATCAATGACCAATAGAAATGAATAAACTGGTTCCCACGACGTAGCTTTCGTTGGACGCTGTTGAAATCTCGAGTTTACGATACGATTATGAGAACTTTACTTAAACTTTAGTATTGATAGTGCACAGTGCCAAAAGAACTCATGCTTGATTTAAATTTTTAAAAATGCAAAAGTACAGCAGCGTCCATTGCATTGTGCCTAAATGCCAAGCGAATGTGGAAGAAAAAAGAATAACGGAAAATCATGCAATTTGAGATTCACCTGTATTTGTTGCAGTCTACCTTAGCACAACACATTTGGATCTTTAAATGACTTACCTCACGGGTAAGTAATTGATGCATGATAAATTGCAAAGCATGCAACAGAAACTGAGGTTTCTAAGTCTTACTTATAAAACAGTCTCACCTAAGTATTTGCTCAGGTTCGCTTATGAACATATGGTGACTTTCCAAACAGTGTCAGTATCATTTTACTGCAGAAGAACTTGTTGTTTTTAGAATTCTGTGGGCTACCATCTAATGCCTTTGAGAGATTCCTAAATGGCGTTTTCAACATGTTTTCTGTCCACGCATACATTGGCCGGCCTTTAATCAACTCTATGTATGCATATTATCTAATTAAATGACTTCTATAGCGCCGCTATCACAACGCCCAAGGCATCAGTCAATATTTGCCTGAAGTGAAATTGCAAATAAAAAATCACAATCTGTTGAAGAAGCCTGGTCGAATTCTGATAACTGTAGACATGAAGAATTTAAATAGTTAAGTTTAATGTGTCCATTTATTAAAAATTTATTAAAACATGATAAATTTCAACCTGGAGTTCCATCAAGTAAGTTGGCAATGTGATTCTGGTGATCCCCTCTGAGTTTTTCCAGACAGGATGTGAATGTGGAAAGTTGGCTTTGCTGGAGCCAATCTAGAAAACGTTTATTTATCTCATGATGAATGCCACCAGCCAAGATATTCTGCTTTGTTCTCTGATCTAAGACATCTTCGCCACACAACTCAGTCAGAAGTAGTTCACTGACATGTAGAACTTCCAAAAGGTCATCATGGTTGGTCTCAATTGTGGACTTGTGGTCTACAGACATTTCGGATGGAGAAAGAGACTCGGACATCAGGCCTCTACGTCAAATTTCACAATGAGAAAGTTCTGAAGAAAAAATAAGCAAGAAAATTAAAATCATACCTGACAGAAATATCAACATTTCATATGCTAATTTCAATTTTAAACACACTGCATAAACCCAGAAAACAAAGTTGTAGGTCTACGTCTCTGCAGATGTGCTTTGCATCAAAGTTCCATTAGACAAAAGCAACGAAATATCTGATGGTGTTTTACAGATTTCGATGTTGCCCCCAGGTCCCTAACAGCCACGTCACGTGTAGCTACGTCGAATGGGCTGCATACGTACTACATGTGGGCAAATATGGTAGGGCATATGAAGCCCATATGGGAATACTATCATGTGGGCTTCACATGTGCTACATATTACGTCGCTGTTAATGATCTGTTCACGAGTTAGCCTACATGTATGTAAGACACCAAACAAAACTTAATGAACAGCTAGTGTATGATGAAAAAATACACATGTGTCTACAAAGAAATAGTTGTTATAAGCAAGACTGAACTAGCCTGATAATGATGGGCCTAATCATACGAACTCACCATCACTTCACCCATTGCAATCTCTGCAGGTCTTTCACTCAAAACTGAAAACCCTCCTCTTCCGCAGATCCTATCCTGATTCCTCTTCTTCCCTTAGCTGTTCTGCAGATCCAGTTCCAAACTCCACTCACCGTAGCCACCTGCCTGCCTGCCTGTTGGATCTTGACCTGGCACCGAACCTTTCTTGCCTAGCGATTTTGTTTGATTTTGTTTTGACTGAACGCCTCTGAATAAAATAGTTCTCGCGACTTGACTTTCATTGGGCACTGGAGAATTCTCGAGCTTACGATTACAATTAGGCCAACGAATACCCTGGCGGGTAATACAGTGCTACTAAAATTAGTAACACTTTTGCTTTCGATTTTGGAACTCCAGTTATCGTTAATTCAACAGAATTATTATTTTAAACTTTCTAGCGTGCTATTTACAACAGGACACAAGACACGATCATTTTAGAGGCCCATGCACATACATACTGTAATCAGTCCTTCGCAGTAATTTCCTAAAACCAAGAAATATGTTCCAATCGTTTACAGGATTTGCACTGATTGGCTGGTACCATAAAAATTCACATTCAAAACGACTGAGAACTAATAAAAAACGGTCCGACAATTGAAGTGTTGGCCCAACTTGACAGACATGATTATTCTGTAGGTAAACATCAGAGCCCTCTATACATCTGTACAGAATGATGGCTCTGGTCAACATTAATTTACGGCGCCATCTTCAACTAACCTGTGTTTACAAGCTTCAGTGTTTTGCAGCTACACAGATATGGGCATCCAACGCTTTGTTGCAGGATACAGGAAAGTAGGTCACAAGGCGATCTCGTGCATTTTAGGTAATCGTAATCGTAATATCGAGATTTCTACAGCTTATTCACAGGCGCTGAGTCAAAACCAAATCGATGGGCAAAGGGGGTTTGGTTCCAGGTCAAGATCCAAAAGTAATGGTAATATAGTAAACTCGAAGTTTCTAAAGCGCTACTTAAAAACTAAGAGCAGAGCAGCAGCTTGTTCACGTCAAGTCCGTGGGGTTGTCCAAAGATGCCATGTCAAGAACCAAGCCTGGCTGCCAAGAGACCAGAGACAGCAGGGGAGAGGAGGCAGACAGATGTTGCTGGATTGGATGATGACGGACGGATACAGCAGGCTGAAAGAAGTCAGCACCGAGCGGAGTGGAGTCATCGGACGTTTGAACCTGCCTGAGGACAGAGAACCAGAAGAAGAAGAAGATAGATCATTACTGAATTGAGTTTCATTGAAGGCTAGACCTAATTTAGGCCTACATGTGGAAAAAGATAAATGTAGTCCATACACGTTTTTCTAAAGCGATTGTACGGCCTCGACCCTACTCATTTTTCAACGATATAATCGGGCGAGATCCTTCACCTCCGATGTCCGTTTGAATGGGTGCTACGCCATTTAAGGTCCCGTGTAGGCCTACGGACCGAGCTAGCCCGAGATTCAAATATCTGAAATAAGCCACGACAGGGACGCGAACGGGCATCCCCTAGCACAGAGGCGCCTTGACTTAGACCTACGCGTTAACCAATGTAGCTAATCAGGCCAGCTGTAGCGGTATACCTAGATTGGGGCCCCAACAGGAGGAACTGCACTACATGGTTACCTAGGCAAAAATACAGTTTGAACTGTTACTCCCGCCCCATCACCAATATGGGCTGTAGCGTGTTGTTGTAGGGGGTAGAATTGTCGCGACTTAATTCCGTAACTGCTCCTACCTAGATTCGAACCCTGATCGTGAGAGGTGGCAAATTGTACCCGATGACCTCTCTCTCCATAATAGGTTGGAACCTTATTCTGTAATGGTCTACAGGGTTGGTACCTCCTGTGGGGCAATACCTTCAGTTGCCTTACCAGGTGGCGGTTCGATTCCCGAACTTAGAGTGGTGTCCGTGACCTTCGGGCGGAAGGTTATCACATCTTCTGATGGATAAGAGTCCTTTTCCCCTACAACAATCTTACTTTTCTCTCTTATACAAGTTTCTTGAGGAGGATGGCGCAACATAATATCATGCAATGTTCTCGTGAGTTCCTCCGATAATCTTTCACTCATCCTCGACTGGCGCTGTATAAGTGCTTCCTCCCGGCGCTCAATACTTTCCTTCATTTCCTCCCGAAACTCTTGAAACTCAATTTGGCGCTGTGTAAGTCCTTCTAATATTTGTTCTTGCCAATTAGTCTGGCGCTGCATAAATTCAGTTTTAGCATCAGAAATGGACGCTGTTGAAGACACCATAGCTACGTCTTCCACCTTCTCAGAGGCTGCGTCACGGGCGGGTGCCTCGGCCATACTTCACAACAATCACAGACTTGATTTCCGAATTAATAATAGACTTTATTTGCAATCAACGAAATAAAATTGTCTTTAAGATCCTTCTTTAACCTTAAGTTGATTCTTATTTATCTACTCGGAGCATTTGATTAAATTTTCAAGTAAATGGAAAATCATATAAACTCCCTGCTAGATGCGTCACCACACAGTAGAGATGTCCCCTGTCTGACTTGACTGAGCGCGGAAGATCGATACCTCGAACCGACTCCAACGATTCCAAGACCCAAGCTCTGAGTCTTGAAACTCCAGCGAGAAACCTTCGGCGCAATAGATCCAACGCTCCAACCAGGCGCGAATCGAACCCCGGACTCCAGAGTTTTAGATCCGACTTGATTCGAAATATAATTCCAACGAGTCGCTTTAAATCCACACGACACAGCAGGAAATCACCTCAATCTCGCCCTACAGAATTCAACGCTTATACCTATAAGAAAGCGATCGAACTCCGTGAGATTCGAACTGTCGACTATCCTCAATACCACCTTGAACTCCAGAAAAGAAAGCGCGCCGCCGCCTCTGCCTCGCTGCCGCGTCGCTTCTGCCTCGCTGCCGCGTCACTTCTGCACGCTCTCAACCGCGCAACCTCTTTTATACTGACCACTGAACACTCTCTCATCTCCAGTCGCCGCGTGCGGCCGATAGCAGCTGCTAGGCGGAACCTGTCCGAGGTTCCCTCTACCTGGCGAACTCATCCGAAGCGACCTCTACCTGGCGAACTCGTCCGAAGCAACCTCTAGCTGCCTTCACCCGTACTAGGCAAACTCATACGGAGTGACCTGTGCCTGCCTCTCTATGCCTGCCTCCCGTATTCGAACTGAGTGACCGTGTACGAGGGGACCGCACTGTCGGCTCTCTCTCCAAAAATCATATACCACGGATCGGCAAGGGCATTTAGTTAGCGCCACTTGAAACAAAAGGCTGGTTCGTTTCAGAACGATCGTAAGTAACCCTTCTGCGTGACTTAATCGGGTGAGATGCTTCACCTGTTGTAACTACCACCAACCTATCTCAAGGAATTGTGCGTTTTGGTCTCATCCATCAGTGGCTGCAGATTTCTTCGATGTGCTGCTCAAAATGACTGACCTCACAATCAGGCAACAACGGAGAACACTTGTCATCTGCCCCATATCAGTGATGTGTTAGGCAGTTGCTCACATGTTTACTTTCAAACTTTCAGCGTCAGTAAGAATTCTGTGGGAATTCTGTCAGCTTTTGAGCTAACCTCTGATCACCCTAATAATGTAGGCCTACTAGGCCTATAAGTCGTAACCTGAGGGTCGCGGGTTCGAATCTGCCTCAAGCCACTGTGTAGCGATCTTGGACAAGTTGCTCACCCACAATTGTCTGTGAGGAAGGCAACGGGAAACCACCTCACTCACCTCATCCCCGCGTGGCATATTAAGCCAATGGACCTGCTTTCGGGCAGAGAACTCATCATCATCATCACTATAAATCTCCAGCATTTCTCAGGCTACATCAGAGAAACCACCGATTCACCAACGCTGTATCAAATCAAGCCCACAAGAGACCAACTGGTTGTTTGTTCCATTCGGTGCCAGGACAAAATCCATCTAGGGAATCAGGTCAACAAGTCCTCTTGTTTAGAAGATCGTGATTGTAATTCAGAGATTTCTACAGCGCCCAACGAAAGCCACGTCACGGAGAGCAGCTTATTCACAGGCATAAGGTGGTAGCTTAATAATTAATGAACCGAGTCCAGTGCACACAATTGACAGCCAGCTGCATGTAACATGACAGAAAACGTTTGTCCAGTTGTTTCATGTGTTTCTGTTTTGGCCAAAATCATCTTGAACTATACCTTTGTAGTCTACTGCAGAAAAAGGTATGTAATAAAAGATCATTTACCCAACCCTACCTTTCAGAAGTCTTCAGAGCTGTTAGCAGCATCACTCATCTGCATATGCATGGTCAGCATGAAGTCACAAAAGAAACAGTTGAACAAAGAACCCTCATGAAGTCAAGGATTCATTTAAGTGCATTATTTATTAAATTATTGTAACACAAATTTTTTATCTGCAAAGAATAAGTCAATATTATTTTTGCTTTGTATGGATAAACGAGTCCACTAAAACGTAACCAAAAAACAGCAAACATTAACAAATTTTATTTATTTCCTTTTATGTATCTGCTAGCTGCAGAAAACATTTTAAAACATCTGGATAGTACCCAAATAAATAAAAACAAAAACCATCTTTATGGAACCACACAAACAGCAAATTAAAGCTGCAACAACCTCAGTATTGCTGTTCATAGCAAGCATCTACAAAATTCTTGGGCATACATTTAATAACTGCAAGATGTGGGCATTAGCAAGCCTCAGGAATAACATTCTATTGTCAGATACTATTATTATTATTATTATTGCATTTATTACGCACGCAAGGTCAGTTATCTAAATCTGAATCTAACGCTCAAAGTAATTTTGAGTGAAGGACTTTCTCAAGGTCCCTACACAGTACACATCTCAGAGAAGCTGAAACCCTACTCTCCGTGTTAAAAGCTGAGTGCTTGAACTAATCGCCTACTGTACCCCTATAAGCACAGACTTTATTTCGAACAGTCATTTTCATAGCTACTATAAAGAACCTTTCGAAGCTGATCTACAACGGATCATACTCGCAAACGGGACAAAGTTTCACTTTGCAATTCAGGTCATTCCAACGGAAAGAATGACCTGCTATTATGTGTGCGCACTGTTCTACGTTCCAACTGCAGTTTGGCTCGTGTTCTTTCCAGTAGGAAAAGGAAAGAGGTAGCTGTGTGTCGTCCGATATTTTCCAGACAAACGGTTCTGTACAGCTGGTCTCGTTCAGTCGTTGCCCACTCGTCCAAAGTAGTTTACCCCACGATTGACCTATTGCGCACAGATTTATATCCGAACTCTCTGAAACATCACAATCTGAATTATAGAACTCTGAAGCGATCATGAACATCAGATTAGATCACAATCTTTCATATTAATGTATTGATGTCCAAACCTTTATTTGAATCGGTTCATCTACCGGGCCTAGTTAGCTACATCGGTAAGCGCGTACGCCAAAGGAAGCCTCTGTGCGTGAGGATCCCCGGTTCGCGTCCCGGTCGTGGCTTATTTTAGAGATATGAATCTCGGGATAGCACGGTCCGTACACGGGAAGCTTAAATGGCGTGTAGCGGTGGTGAAGAATCTCACCCGATAGGGTCGAGGCCATACGGTCGCTATAGAAAAACGTGTACAATTTGCAATATAAAAGGCTTGCAATTGCATTTATAAGGCCACCTTGACCACGTTATAGGTCGTGAATCACGGAGAGATTGTACGACCGATTGACCAGATAGTGACAAATGCCTATCCTGCGAAAACCTGGTGGCGTGTGGGATATCCGGGGGCTGCGTCCTCTACCATCAAAATTTTATTGAGAGAGCTTTGATCGTGCATCAGCTTCAGATTGAGCTCAAAAAGATTATAGTAACACATATTTTTAACAGAAGGCTGAGCTCAGAGCAACCTATACTTTTAACAGATCACACATTTGGATTTAGTGGGGGTGAACCTCAAATTGTTTACTGTTTTCTGCATCCCATTTTATGCCAATATTCGTCAAATTTAGGCCTACTTAAACTTTTAATTTCCCACAAATGAAGGTGAAAAAAGTTTCGCTATTTAAAAGCAGCATCTCTTATTATGTTGCGTAGGACTCATTAAACGATAACGATTTATCCTGTTGTAATCGATCGACAAATGCTAATCTAACTCAGCATAAAGCCGGTACAAGTAGCCAACGAATTCTGTAAAACATTCATATGCTGGTGAACGGAGCACCCAACGCTGCATCTTTAGTGATTACGTGCGTCATGTATTAACCGCTTGATCTAGGAACTACTTATTTAAGAGATACACTTGGAATGGAATGTTCACGCACTTGCAAGCTCGAGTCTCAAGAAAGCCTTCAATCCAATGTTTTCGTCTTTCTTCGTAATGGCAACCAAGTGGGCATCCGGGTGCAAATCACGACACCTTTGACCAGCCGATGTCCAGTTGTGTTCTTCGAAGACGACCTTGTAGCAACTGCGAGCCAGGTACTCGTACTGGAATCCAGGTGGACATATCGCGTCATCTTCAACAACAATTCAACCAATGTTGTTTACTTCAACTGTCGTGGACAATTATCTAGTTAAACTTCTTAAATTTTGGAGTTTGTGAACAGCTTTTAAAATATATTAAGGCTTCTTTATAGTGTGGCTTATCATAGATAGGTTCTAAAATTAATTAAAAGATTAATTGTAGACATATTATCAGCGATTCTAGAAAATAAAGTGCAACACACAGTATCGATTTATCCTGCTATAGGAACTACGTATAGATTAGAAATAGAATAGCTGTTGGGTAAGTGGAAAAATAGATTTCAATACTATCCACAAAGTTGATGAAAGTTGTAGTGAACAAATAAAGCAGATACTTCGTAGGGCACGGTAGCCAATTGGTTAGAACGTTTGGCCTGTAACAGGGTGGGTAGGCGTTTGAGGGGGTTACTGTGTAGAGACCTTGAACAAGTCCTTCACATATAATTGTTCAGCGCCAACGATGCTCTTTCGTAGGGTCGTGCATGCACTAAGTTTAGGAAATAGCGCATCATTAAATACTGTTGTATCAGTTCATTTTATATTTCAATAAGTATTTAACACATATAAGTACGCAAGCAAGTAGCCTTTATTAGCATCTGACAAGCGCATAGGATTTACATTGTATAGATGGATTACATACAATACATAAACTAGATTAAACACAAGCAAATATAACAGATAGACATACACGACTACATATGACAAAACCACTTGTACAGTTTAGATTTAACAACACACATGAAAGAGTGTCCTCTCTTGCGAAGTGAGTAAGGCCTGTAATTATTATTATTTTTAAAATAACATATATCGCTTCGGTGTCTAATGCATAAAACATCAACCGATGGCGCACCAAACCCGAAGCTCAGTCCGCTAAAAAGTACTTGTTCTTACGTAGAGTTGGCAAGAGCTGATCATGGCAGTCCCCGCTACTGCGATTTCTGGAGCTGCGTCCTATCTGCTAGACACTCAACCCATCTGCACTCTAGTTGGTCCTACATATTTTCTTTCTGCGAGCCTTTAAAGAGCTGCTTAATGCGTGCAATCTCATGCAGGCTAACAAATCTAGCATGAACCGACAATGAATAATTGATTCTTGAGAGAACAATCGCTTGACGTAGAACTTCCGTGTATTATAAAAAGTATTCTAACTTCAAAATGACCATTAGACTCACGATTGGGCCTTTTTATTGCAATAAATTACAGAAATGTTGGGGATCATCATTACTTCAAAATGGCACCCAGCTGGCGCAAATGTCAGTGAAGCACTAAATCAGAACAAATGATATAAACTTACGAGAGGGTGACCTTTTAATATCCTGGTTGAGTTTCTGAGTAAGAGCCACCACAAGCTCTTTCATGTCTTGAAACTCCGATTTGACCTCGTCCAGTTCAGACCGAGGCTCAGCATAGTTAAGAGAGCTAAAAATGTATTGTTTAGAATCGTAGTTGAATGCTTCGTTTTCGTCCATGTCTTCCCCACTTTGACATCTGATTCCGACATAAGTCAGAAATAGAATGAAGACGCCAGTGAACTTTACCTGAAACATTCTTGACCGTTTCAATTCAACAGCATGAGCGTAAAATTGTGTGCTCTTTTCAGAGGCAGCCTACCTAAACAGCTTTATAGTAAGTGCCTTGATATACACATGCATGCATCAAGGCTTGTCTCATCGACGCAAAAGTGTCGAATTTTTAAAGGCAGTTAGCATAATGGAGCTCCGTTTCCAAGTAGGCTAGGATGAAAGAATACATCTGTTTCTCACATAAACTCATCATAGATACATTTTTGCATAAACACAGCCGGCGCAAGAAAGGGTTGCTGGGAGGAGGATGTAAGAAGAATATAATGACAGTCGTAGGCGAACGAGGCGATAATGTGTGAGAAAGTCAAGCAACGGCTCTCTTAGCACTTTATCATAATGTCATGGAGTGTTTTTGCCTAACAAGTCTTGCTGCGTGATATTGGCAGGTGAACATTGACGCTTTCTACACTTACAAAAAAACATTTTTAAACGACAAGTGTCGTAAATAAATATCTGCATGATTATTAAAAATTTTCTGGTAATTAGCCTGCGAGAATTTGAGTAACGGGATCTTATACGCCATCTAGGCTATATTATGATTTTCTGTCTATCCATCTATCCATCTATCCATTTATCTATCTATCTAGCTATCTATCTATCTATCTATCCATCTATGTATCTATCCATCTATCCATCTATCCATCTATTCATCTATCCATCTATCCATCTATCCATCCATCCATCTTTCGATCTATGCATACTTTCATCCATCCATCAACACTCCAACTGCGATGAAAGGAAGGAGCGTTTATAGCCCGCGAAATGAGCCGCTCTGAAAGCCTACATGTTTATGTAGTAAGGCCCACTTTTAACACCTTAACTCCACATCCTTTGAGTGTACTCATTTTGGAACCCATCGTTTGTGTAGATTTTTTTTCGGCGCTTGATTCGGCTATTCAATACCTTAATATGCACATGATCACTGGAAATTGTTTGTCTGTTAGATGAAAAGCTGGTTGGAGTTTACAAGGCATGGGAAATTCTAACTATAGGGCGTGATGGATTGCAGTAGATTTTTAGATTTTTTGGCCTTCAGTGTCAACTATAAGTATAATTCTTATCCTGTAATTGTTGCACACTGTAACTGCCTTTCATTTAGAAATAAATTATTGCCGACCTAAATTATAAACATGTTTTGATGTTTGTAACTTAGATCCTACAGTCTAGGCTTCCAAAGAGATGTGCTTGCGAATTTACGCCTACTTTGAAAATTATTTGAACTGGGGAAAATTATTGTTCTCAAAAAAGCCAAAATCGAATAAATGTAAATGTTCACTTATTCTTTAGCGACCGTATGGCCTCGACCCTGCTCATTTTCCAATAAATTTATCGGGTGGGAGCCTTCATCACCGCTGCCCTTTGGAATGGGTGCCACGCCATTTCAGGCCCTCGTGCAAGGACCATGCTAGCCCCAGGTTCAAATATCTTAAGTGAGCCACGACCGGGACCCGAACCTGCATCCTCACGCTCAGAGGCGCCTTGACGTACGCGTTAATCAATGTAGCTATCCAGTCCAGTAAATGCCGTGAAGACGTAAGGGAACTTGCAAAAGGCTTTAGAGTTAGGGTTGGCTTTACTCCAAATGTGTTTTCGTGTTTGTTGTGGATCGACACTTGTATCTAATTAGAATAATTGTTTTTTAGAAATGTGTTGCTTAGGCAATACCACTATGATCTATTACAAGACACTTAAGCACATAATAACATTCCCACACCCTCAGGATGGCTGTTGCAAACATGTGCGTATGAACTCTTTCAAAATAACAACTTTTTATATAAATGAGTTAAAGACTTAGCATACTCAGTCAATTTCGCCGCACACATGATGACTAATTTCGATGGGTATTATAAAGTTGCATCTTTTCAACTGCGAGAAACTGGAGACTAAGAGAGGCGATGTACAAGAGCAAAAATGTTTGGCTATCAGCTCTTCCTTCTTTTCCTGATTTGTGTTGGAACGCGTTGCGACTACTATCCGCGCCATTTTGACCTACAAGACATGTTCTTCAATCTATGGATGAGCGAAGCTAAAGCTGCATGGGCGTGCAGGAGTAAAGCTCAAACTGAAATGGCGGAGATCAAGTCAGAGGTTCGCAACCTGCACGATGTAGTTTTAAATCTTCTCCAGGCGCTCGGCCCAGACTTTAAGTTACCGCCGCTGCACAAAGGTTAGTAATATCGCTGTTTCTTCCCGTTTTCAGACTCTTAAAGGAACATGACGTAATGAACCAATATTGGTGATATCATCTGGTATTTCATTAAGTCCATGTAATTCGGTTATTCTAGTTCTGGCTTGATTTGTCGTCAAGTCAGAGAAACCACTCTTCGATTGGCCTACTAAGCACCCATTATCACAAGTCGTTATTAGACAAACATTATTATTTGGGTAGCAGGCTTGTAATTGTAATTGTTTTCAGAAATGTTTGCTGCATTCCTTTAAGAAACACTGATCAAAGGCGCTCCTGACCTGAGAACACAAACTACAATAAAACACAACTGCCTTTATGCAAAAGAGGCTAAGAAACACCTGGATAGAGAATCGTCAACTATTTCTAACTTCCTTAGATCTCAGCCTAACTTTCAGAGGTCTTTCCAGTATCTGTTCCTCTCCTTTAAAAATAGTCTTTTGCAATATTTCATTCCCAAACACTGTACTGTTTGGGGAATGATAAAAATGACCCTGTGTGGTCTTGACAAATTACTGAATTATATTATAGCAGGGCTCGTGTACTGCAGTTCTTGTAGAAATTAAGAGCGCAGTCACAGGCGCACTTATCCAAGGAAGTGCTGGCCAATCCCGTGATTCACTCCGTAGCATTATTTTGACAAAAACACGAGTAGTTGAGTAGGCCCTGCATAACAATCACGTGATTATTTCTACAAGATAGGCGTTAAGTAGGTAGTTAATATATGTTTTAATTTTTACTTCACTAACAACATAATATTATATAGTAAGCCTAAGATATGACGTTTTGAGAGTTTTACAGTCTAACGGTTACGTGAACATTAAAGTATACTATTTGTTCATTTATTAAACGCTTGTAACTTTATCACACCTCAGCGGTTATGGAGTGGAAAGGTAATCATAAGGTTGAAACAAACACACAGCATAACAATCCCACAATTTAGCAAACGTTTTAATGCGTTATACGAGTTTAAAACGAGTTGTACTTTTACCGCGCACTAAAAGAAAAAATATTTAAATAAAAACCGATTAGTTGTTACTCTTTAAACTAATCAACTACTCTAATAATAAATCTTGACTTACTTGTATTTCATTTTAGAAAATTGTCCACCCGGATTTCAATATCTGCAGTTGGCTGACGGTTGCTACAAGGTCGTCTACGAAAATCACAATTGGACATCTGCTGATCAGAGATGTGGAGAATTGCAGACTGGAGCCCACTTGGCGGCAATTACTACAGCGGATGAAAATAAAGCAATCAAGGCATTCTTACGATCAGAACATTCAAGTATGTAATTAGATAGGCTTAGTTTCTTTGGATGCAGACTACTATAAATGTGCATAATTATTTTTCTCCATGGAGAATGTTTGGCTAAAAACCTATGAAAGACCTGTTTAAGATAATATTCATTAACGAATAAAAACGCAATTACTAGTCGTTGATGCCTTAAACAAAGTACTTAGAAAAGCTTCCTTCCTCGACTCTCATATGAATCAAAATAGTCTGTGTAAGATGAAAAAACGCAGTGCACAATCAGATAACGTACAGGCCCACAAATTTCAAAGTTGTGGTGATTGTTGTACCCAAACTCGCAACTACCACAGGACAGAGTTTTGATCCATAAAACTTCATGTCTAGTAACCTTTTAGAGCGCTGATGATGATTTTTTAGTAGTAATTACCGCGGTATTAGCCATGCCATGTCCTCTAGTAAAATTTTGGGCATTATCGTTTGACAAACTCTACTTCAGATTTCTGCATAGTAAGTTAACTCCAGTAAACTTACCAAATATTTTCATAAAGTGCTGTCCCTACTTCATATCAAGAGCGGATGCCGTATTTTCTTAACCCCTGACAGCTACAATGACACCCTAACAGTTGCATAGAAAGAGGGCAGATGCTTGATCATGATGTGGAGTTATTCTTTAGCCATGGTTTTAAGCAGTTTCAAATTTTATTGATCTGTCCTGCAAAAGAAGAGGTTGTCATTAAGAATTAATTTATGTGCTAGTAGTGCAATATGGTGTTAGTTGTGTGTTAAGAAATTTTTGTCACATTATGTAAGAAAATTACATTGGCAAAACATAATTGAGCTATGATATTGCAATACAAGCATGCGTTAAATGTAAACAAGATCTCTCGTGTTGAATTACAGAAAACACAGCTTCAAATGTGTGTCTTCATCCAAAATGGGCTAAAGCAGGAAAACTAGTTTGGGCGAGTGGTCAGCGTCGGAGCTGTGCAGATCCTTTCGTTTGGAAAGTGTCGAACGACACACAGCTACCGTTATCTTACACCGACTGGGATTCATTGGAGCCAAGCTGCAGCAATGACGAAGAGCGCTGCTTGTCTCTGGCGCCTGTAACCAACTACCGATGGAATGATTTGTCCTGCAACGTTGCCATCTGCCCTCTCTGTGAATATAATCCAGATCAATAGTCCACCCCACTTCGTGATGTATGTTTGTCTGAACTCTGATGTTATTAAATCTGTCTATTACAAACTGTTGAAGTGTTGGTTTTGTTTAACCACATTTTTGACTTTGCCTGTGTTGCTAATTCCAGTCATTGAATGATTCCTTTGTCAGAATACTTATTATTTAACAATTCCTTTCCTCCTATCCATATTAATAATATAAAACATGCGAATTTAATTTTGAATAATTTAACATGTAATCAAAGCTATGCTTCATTTCTTTGTTGTTAATCAATGTGTAAAGAAAGGAATTTCGTTGTAGGACTAGTCTCATGTAATGCTTTAACGAACCCTTGCTTTTTGATTTTTGTTGTTGTTGATTACCTGCATGTTTATAATTTTAGGCGACAACTGACAAGCATCAGACTTTGGAATTTAAAACATGGAAAAGTATTGTAAAAGCATTTTAAGCTTGAAAATGTTCTCAGTAAGTGAACTTTTAAAAGCACCAAAGCTGGAACTACTATCTTATTTCTATTCACAAAGATTTAACTGTTTATATTCAAGTTAAAAAGTTCCTTGTCTTATCGTCTGCTAGTGGGAAATAGGCAAAACTTGAATAACTTGAGCAAAATTTTAAAAAATTAGAATTATCGACGCTGCAGTTGGGTAGTCGCTTAAAAGAGTATTTCCGGGCAAACTGCTGAAATTTCGAACATAAACAAAGAATACTTAAAGATGTTCTTGACTCCACGTCTATGGATGTTTCAAGTGTATCTAAAAATTTCATAATATACATTAGTTACTGTATAGTAGTTTACCTTTTGTTTTTTTTCTCTTCATACGCGTTGGTTAGATCCGCTTTGAACCTATAGCTGACCAGCAGCTGCCTCCAGTGGGACTTTGAGAAACAGTTATGGGTTAAATAAGCGTGTCTGTCTGAGTAAGAAAGAAGTTCAGAACTTAAAAAAAAACAATCTATTGAGCCTTCTGTTGGTCGGACATATACCCCGATTAAATAAAATTAGGTAGCTGCTTGGACAGAATTGATATTATTTGTTGAAATTTGAAATATCTTGGCCCAGACTTTTTATCTGCGAAATGTTGAAGTTGACTTGTGACAAAAACCAAGATGACGATTTGTTCATACGATAGCGGCTGAAAATAAGTACTATTGCAATAAAAGTTGGACATGGAACCGTAAGTATGGTTACGTTGCATTACAAAAATAAAATTCTAGCTAACCTCAGCATTTTGTCAGCGCCAAATGAAAGCGTTATAATAAGACAAATCCAGTCGAGATACTAACCGGAGTAGGCCTACGATAGAATTAATCTTCTAACTTGACACTGAAGTGAGTTAATAGGTAGCTGGTGTTGGCATGTAACTGCGTTTGAGTTAAGATGGCACTCATGACGAAAATGATCGCCTTCGAGATTACACACAGTTCGACAAAGCCATCAATGTTGATGTCATGTGACGGGTCAGGGATTGCAAACGGGGTCGGAAAGGATGAAGTGTTAGCCGCTCAGTCACGCTGCCATCTCGCTTCATGCGCATGACTTTCGCATGCTGGTCAAAGCAAAGGTCTTCTAGTTTATGAACTATAATGAATTTGATAGGACTAGTTACATAACGTAGCCCGTGTTCAGTTTGATCCAGAGACCTCTATTCCTCAAGGCTAATGACGCAGCCTTCTTTACAACACGGAAAATGATAGCCACAATTTCTTATGATCCTTTTAATTTCCAACACATTTTCGATAGGCCTACACATAATTATGATGGTAATAAAGTGTATACAACGGGCTATTTATTATGTGGCTATTTGTCTTCATGCCAAT
Source organism: Norana najaformis (assembly GCA_964023275.1). Classification (NCBI taxonomy): domain Eukaryota; kingdom Metazoa; phylum Annelida; class Clitellata; order Crassiclitellata; family Hormogastridae; genus Norana; species Norana najaformis. Next base: position 10,273,866 of record OZ029920.1, read on the forward strand.
ATCAAAGATAATTCGCCTTTCAAAACGTTGCCTCCGATTTAGGCTACCTGAGTGAACCATCTTCCCCCCAAGTTTTGGCGCCTTCAAGTCGGATTATGGAATAAAACACTACACTTGTCTGTGGTTTCTTCAATGTGAATGTTGTCAAGTAGTTTACCTTCATTTCCGTCTGCTAAGCATATATTTTATTGCATCACAAAAGCCAGGATTCAAATCTGCACATGACAAAAAGGAAATGTCCCTTGTGAACCCAGCAATAAAATCAGTGCAACGATCGTATCGTGCAAAATGATGAAGGTGGCCATCCGTCGAACCTAAGAAACTGAAGTGAAGTGAAATGAAACTTAACTGAACTTCATATCCTTGGCTGCTAAAGACGTTAGTTTATTTAACGACATCTTTACCTGAGCTCTTCAGAGGCGATGGATGTCGCTTAAAGTAGACCTACTGACGTTCTTCTTCTTGGTCACTGCTTCTCATCTAGCGAGTGAAGAAGTACTCCTAGGCCGAGAGCCATTTGGCGATTCAACTTCGAAATTAGTTGTTACTGGTCGATAAGCCTACAGTTTTTTGGATATTAACGCGTTATACAGTTCGTGTTCACAATGGTCTCTTTTTATTAACGGATGTAATTATAGTGATAATATAAATAGAGTATAATGTAAGTAAGTATGTAAGTAACTGAGTAAGCAAGCAAGTATTCTCACACTTTACAAACAATGCGTATATAACAGGAAAATACGAAAAAAAAAGCGTGAGCGAAAATGATTCAATTTTATATAACAGTTTTGAACTCTAACTTTTTATAGTCTGAGAGAAGAATAACAACATAAAAATGGTACGTTACACGAGTAGCTAATGTTTTCGGTAAGTCTTACATTTCTATAACGATTAATAGGAACCTCTCGAAGCAGATCTACAACGGATCGTATTCGCAAACAGGACAGAGCATCGCTTCGCAATTCAGGTCATTCCAACGGAAATTACGACTCGGAATCATATGTGTGCAGTGTTCTATGTTTCCTATGCAGTTTGGCTCTTCCCAATCCCAGTTGGAGTATGAAAGAGGATGGTGCGTCTCGTTCGATATTTTCCAGACGAACGGTTTTGTGCAGCTGGTCTCGTTCAGTCGTTGCCCGCTCGTCCAAAGCATTGTACTGTCATCTCCCCACGAATGAACTTTGCAAAGATTTATTTGCGAATTCTCTGAAACATACAAAAATTTGATTGACAAATCTCTGAACCGAGCATGTACCTCAGTTCGGACTTCATCCTATTATATTAAAGCATTGATGCCCAAACCGCAATTTAAATTGGTTTAACTAGAGGCTAGTGGGACTTGATGGTGTAGTGGTATGGTCTGTGACTCGTAACCGAAGGGTCGCGGGTTCGAATCTGCCTCAAGCCACTGCGTAGCGACCTTGGACAAGTTGCTCACCCACAGCAGTCTGTGGGGAAGGCAACGGGAAACCACCTCACTCATCTCATCCCCAGGTGGCATAAAGCCAATGGACCTGCCTTCGGGCAGAGAACTCATCATCATTATCATCATCATCATTATTCATTATCATCATCATCATCAGAGGCTAGTATCCGTCCGGACAGTGTCGTCGACCTTGAATCAAAGAGATATTCTACGACCAATCGGCCGGAAAATCACGAATGCCTGTCCTGCGTACACCTGAATGGCTTGTGGGATATCACAGCGCTGCGGCTTCTACCGTTAAAATTTCATCGAGAGAACTATGCACCGAGCATCAACTTCAGATTGACCCCAAAACCCTTATGTTACTTCAGTTTCTTACAGAAGGCTAAGCTTTTGCAAATTTAACTTTACACGGATTTACTGGAGCTAAGTCTCAAATTATTCACTAACAACAGGAATTTGCATTCTATATGATGCCCACATTCAACCTATTCACGTGCACAAGTTTCGCGAGCAGAAAATTTAGGCGTATTTATTTAGACTTCTAAGATGACGGTAAGTACTTCTTTTAGATAAACAGCATATCTTACTTACTCGGGGCAATATCGATTTATCCTACTCTAGTCGATCGATGAATGCAAAGCGAACTCAGTACTAAATTACTAAAGCCTGTGCAAATAAACAACGAATTTAGTAAACACTCATATGCGAATGGTAGCGTAGGCTTTTGAACGGAGCACTTAATGCTGCATCTTTAGTGACTAGGAGTGTATAAAAGTTTCAGCTAAAAAATACCTACAAAACAGGCACCTGTGAAATGGCATGTATACGCACTTGCAAATTCGTGTCTCAAGTAAGCCTTCAAGCCAGTGTTTTCGTCATAATTCGTAATGGCAACCAAGTGGGCTTCCGGGTGTAATTCACGACATCTTTGACCAGCTGATGTCCAGTTGTGTTCTTCGTAGACGACCTCGTAGCAACTGCGAGCTAGCTCCACGTACTGGAATCCAGGTGGACATTTCCAGTCAACTTGAAGAACAACCAAACAATGTTGTATAACTTCAACTTTCATGACATAATTATCTAGTTAAACTTTGAAGTTATTGAACAGCTAGAATGATCGTTTGAAATATAATCCCACATGTATCAAAACATTTTCTAAATTTGAATATGACCACGAAGCTCAAAAAAGGACCATTTAAATGTATTTCTTCAAATTAAGTTGGCGCACATATAAAAAAGCCCTAAATTGGAAAATTGATACAAACTCTGGAGCATGTGGCGAGTTAAAATCCTGGTCAAATTCCCGATGAAGAGCAGCCAGAATGTAATGCCTGATTTGATCCCTCATCTTGTCCCTCGACTGAGCCAGTGAAAATTGAGTCTTATTATCGAGTGCAGACTTTAAAATGTAGTAGTCAGAGTTGAATGACCTTAGATCTTTGAATCTGGAAGGCTTTTCGACTATGTCTTCTCCACTCTGACATCTGATTTCGATACAAGTCAGCAAGAGAATGAAGACACCGCTGAATTTTGTCTGAAACATTTCTTCACCGTTTCGATTCATCAACATAAGCATTAAATTGATTTCATCAAAGCTCTTACTGTACAATGTACCCTACATAATGAGCTTTATATTCCGGGCTTTTACACATACATCAAGGTTTCCTCCTAGATGCAAGGGCTACTGTTTTTTACAGGCGACTGGCATAACGGAGCTGCGATTTCAAGTAGCCTAGGATAACAGAAAACACGTGCTTTCGCAGAAACGTATCATAAATACAATTTTTTGCATAACCAAAGCCCGAGCAAGGTTTGCTGAGAGGATGACGCTGGTAGATTTCAATGATGGGGTGGGGCAAGCAAAGCGATAATGTTTGTAAATGGCCAGATCTATACGTACAAGTACTTTAGCATGACGTCGTTGAATGTCTTATTCGACACCCGTCGATAGACACTGACACATTTCACATTTCTGCATTTTAGAAAACTCCATTTTAAAACGGACCAACATCGTAAATAATTATCTGGATAAACAATTAACATTTTCCTCGTGATCTTCAATAATGTGATCTTAAACAACATCTAAGCTACAGTATGTTATGACTTTTCTTTCTATCTAACTAACTATCTATCTATCTGTTTATCTGTCTGTCTGTCTATCTATCTATCTATCTATCTATCTATCTATCTATCTATCTATCTATCTATCTATCTATCTATCTATCTATCTATCTATCTATCTATCTATCTATCTATCTATCTATCTATCTATCTATCTATCTATCTATCTATCTATCTATCTATCTATCTATCTATCTATCTATCTATCTATCTATCTATCTATTTATCTATCTATCTATCTATCCATCCATCTATCTATCCATCTATCCATCTATCCATCTATCTATCTATCTATCTATCTATCTATCTATCTATCTATCTATCTATCTATCTATCTATCTATCTATCTATCTATCTATCTATCTATCTATCTATCTATCTATCTATCTATCTATCTATCTATCTATCTATCTATCTATCTATCTATCTATCTATCTATCTATCTATCTATCTATCTATCTATCTATCTATCTATCTATCTATCTATCTACCTCTTTCTCTCTCTCTATCTATCTGTCTGTCTGTCATTCTGTCTTTCTGTGTGTCTGTATTTATAAATGTCTGTCTGTCTGCCTTTCTCTCTTTCTTTCTTTCTATATGTTTGCGTGTCTCATTATGTAACTAACTACCTAACTATCTAAATATCTGAGACTATCTAACTAGCTATCCATGCATTCACACATCCATCAACCACACAACGAAGATCAAAGGCAGGAGCATATATGGCCCCCCGTCGACACAGCTGTGAAAATCTACACATTTTTGAAGCGAATATTGTCCGGCCCACTTTATTTTTAACACCTGAACTTTGTCCTTTGAGCGCGTTCTCTATGGATCACATCGCTTGTGTAGATTTATTATGCACTTGGTAAGTAATATGCGCATTATCAGTGGTAACAGGAGGCCTATTGGTCGGTAAGTTGGTTGGAGTTTACAAGGCATGGGAAATTCTCACTAAAGCGAGATGGATTGCAGTAGTTTTTCAGATTTTTATCTTCTGAGTTCAAATAAGCACAATTGTTGGGATGTAATTGTTGCAGCATGCAAATGCCTTACACTTGGAAGCAAGTTATTGGGTAGAAAATAAACATGTTTGCTCGTGAAATTACTCCTTCTTTGGAAATGAATATAAATCGGATAAATTATTGTTCACACGTAGTGACCGCGAGGTTAGTAATAATCTTGCTTAAAACCTTTCATTCACTTAAAGAAACGCTGTAGTGAACCGGAATTCGCGATATCATTTGGAAATTAAAATAAGTGCATCTAATTAGGTTATGTTCTGCTGGCTTGAATCGTCATCAAGTCAGAGCAACCATACTTTGGCAGGACTCTGTAGCTAAATGCTATGTCTGTAGCAGATTTGTCGTTCATTTCAATAGACCTATTCGGTTATCGGTACTGACCTGATACTTAACACTCAATGCCACTTGCTGTTATTAGACATAATTAGAGTTCCATCTCTGCGCGTAGTCGCATAAATCATCCTGTAAATCTACCCTGTCAAAGACTGGAGAAATTGAAAGCATAGCAGTTATGTTATTATTTAGACAGCAAGCTTGTGTTCGTTGTCACAGTTGTGTGGCATCTCTTCAAGAAAAACTCATCAAAGACGCTTCCGACAAGAGAACAAAAACTACGTTCAAACACAAATGCTTTCAAGCACTTTCGCAAAAGAAGCTAAGAAAGACATGGCCATAGAATTTTTAACCATTTATAGTTTCCATAAATTTAAGCTTAACTGTCATAGGTTTTTCAACCTCTGTTCCTCTCTTTTAGACACGGCCTTTTGCAATTTATCATTGCCTGTTCCTCTGTTTACGACCGCCCTTTTGTAATTCATCATTCCGTAAACACTGCACTCGTAGCTGCTTATTTCACAAAGTCTGTGTGTGACCTTGACAAAATGCAATGCATGAAAGAAATTTTTTCAATACAGTTCCTGTAGAAATTAAGTGCGCACGCACAGGCATATTGAGTAAAAGTGTTGTCCAATCGCGTAAATCACTCCGTAGCAATATTTTGACAAATACGAATGGGCCCTATCTTGTACAAATAATCACGATATTATTTGTAGAAGTTGGACGTGAATTACGAAATCACTGTGTATTTTGAATTTTGTTCACTTACAACATCATTTTGTATAGTAAGATACAATGTACATACTGTATCTTCTAGCAATTTACATGTTAATGGTTATGTGAGTATTGCTCGTTTGTTCCACCCCTGTAACTGTATTAGTCCTCAGAAGTTAAAAGCTGAAATGCAAGCATGACAGCACAATCCAACAACCAGGTAAACGGTTGAATGCGTAACACGACTTGAAAACGAGTTCACCGCGCCACAACAGAAACATTAAGCTAAAAAAACCTTTATCACTTTTTACTGGTTAAACTGATCAACTGCTCTAATAATGCGTTTTGATTTATCTTAATAGCTTCTAAGAAAACTGTCCAGCCGGATTCAAGTAGTACATGCATTTGGCTAGCGGTTGTTACAAGGGCGGCTAAAATATCCCAATTGGGCATCGGTTGATCAGAGATGTGGAGAATTGCATACAGGAGCTCACCTGGCATCAATTACTACAGCGAATGAAAATAAAGTAGTCAAGGCCTTCTTACGATCAGAATATTAAGTATGTCATCAGAAAGGCTTAGTTTCTTTGGATGCATTACTGCAGAATACCAGAAATGTGCATGATCATTTTTCCTTAGTGGGGATGTTTAAGTCTTTAACCAATAAAAACTTATAGTTAACAGCCGTTGAAGCATTAAGCAAAGGGTACTAGGAAAAACTAACTCCCGCAACTCTCATAATAACCAAAACACATTATGTTAGTCGAAGAACTGCTCTGCACAAACTTACATGGCATAGGCCCACAGGATGGATCTATGCCAAATAGTAATACATTTTTCTAGGCCATGTTTCATACTTCCACCTTTAACAGCTTTTTTATAATATACTATTAACAAAAGTATACGTGTAACTGTAAAGATGAAGTATCTCAAATGCAATGTAAAAGTAAAACAGCAAACCACGTAACTTGCTAATATTGCTCAATTAAATTTGCTCTCAAAATGTATCAGTAAGAATATTTCTTGTCACGTCTCGCATTGGGACTGTACAGATACCTATGGTCCAATTGCTTGTATCATTTGAGTTTTAAAAATCGGGGAAACTTTAAGGTCCTCATTTGAACCACAGCCCAAAAAAAATAAAAACCAATTTACCACAAGGAACTTAAGCCTACATCTAATCTGAAGCAGTTGAAGTTATATAATCAAAATTCAAAGAATTTGTTTGCAAAAATACATCACCATCTATTTTAAAACGCTTACAATTACTCTTTAAAAATACCAGACTCAATTTATCGAAGGATGGGATGATTTGCTTGCTGTTTCTATGTTTTGAGACAAAGCTTTTCCTGATCTCAGTCAGAATAGCTAAATATTCTCCTAAATGAAACCAAAGTTTTAAGACAATATTTCATTTTGTTCAAAAGTACTAAGAAATTCTCAACTTCCAAAAGCGTGGTTGTTGTACCCTAATTCGCAGCAACCACAGGAGAGGGTTTCTTTTCCTAAAACATATTGCCTATATTCTGTTGGAGTGCTGACGATGAATCATTAGTAGATTTATACCACAATATTAGCCATACCATGTTCTTTACCAGAATGTGCGAACTCTTCTTTGACAAATCTACTTCTGAATTCTGCATACTCAGGAAGCTGCTTTAATTTTTCCAAATAGCCCAGGTTTATGCAGCGTAATCCGAAGTTCAAATCAAAAGAATATGCCGTTTTCACTTGGCCAATGACAGCTACCGTGATGCCATAACAACCGCAGACTAAAGAATGAGGAGGCTTGATCAACATGACGAGTTATTCTTTAGCTTTGGTTTAAGGCAATTTCCGTTTTCATTGATCTGTCCTGCAAAAAGACTGCCCTGTCATTAAAAATTAATAAATTCATGTGCTTGCGGTGTAAAACATTGTTGGTTAATTTTTTTAAAGAAATGCTTTGTCATAAGAGCCATAAAATAATATATTATATATTAATGCTATAAAATTACGCGATAAATGTAAACAAGCTCTTTCTTGTTTTATACAGAAAACACAGTTGCAAACTGGGCTAAAGCTGGAAAACTAGTTTGGGCGAGTGGTCAGCGTGGGAACGTGTTGAGTGTGCAGAGCCTTTCGTTTGGAAAGTGTCGAACGATACACAGCTGCCGTTATCTTATACCGATTGGGATTCTTCGGAACCAAAGTGCAGCAATGACGAAGAGCGCTGTCTGTCTCTGGCGCCTGTAACTAACCACCGCTGAGGAATACAACTTTCAAACCCACCATTCGATTTTGCTACACAATTTGGAAATATGATTATGTGTTTCTATATTTTTATGCTAATAAAAAAAGTTGTAAACAAAGGGTCAGTAGCGACTTCTGGTTTCCGAATATACATTCATAATCAGAAAATTAAAAATTATGTGCATCGTTAAGACATGCCACTATATTTTGCATCTACCTACACTTGGTCGGTAGGCCTACAGTTTGCTACAATATTAATACCTAATTTAGTTCGTGCTCACAATGGTCCCCTTTTTATTAATATATGTAATTTTAATGATAGCATAATTATAGTGATAATGTAAGTAAGTAGGCCTAACTAAGTAAGCAATCAAGCAAGTAAATAGCGCAAGGCAAAAGCTCACACTTAGCAAACTATGCGTATAAAACAGGAAAATACAAATAAAACAGGAAAGCAAAGCGTGAGCGAAGATGACGCAATTTTATATAACAGTTTAGAAATATAACTTTGTATAGTCTAAGAGAGAACTAACAACATACAAAATCTTACATTACACAAGCAGCAAATGTTTTCAGTTATTCATCTTTATAAAGCGACTATTGAAACTTCGTGAATCAGATCTACAATGGATCATACTCGCAAACGGGACATAGCAACGTTTCGCACTTCAGATCATTCCAAAAGAAATCATCACTCGAAATCATATGTAGGCACGGTTCTTTGTTTCCCATGCAATTTGGCTCGCCCGGATACCAGTTGGAGTATGAAAGAGGAAGGTGTGCCTCGTTCGATATTTTCCAGACGAACGGTTCTGTGCAGCTGGTCCCGTTTAGTTGTTGCCCGCTCGTCCAAAGGATTTTATCTGTATGTCCCCATGATAGAATTTGGCACAGATTTATATGTGATTTCTCTAAAACATCAAAATCTGATCGATAGAACTCCGATCCGAGCATGAACCTCAGATTGGACCACAGCGCATTATATTAGCGCATCGATGCCGAAACCGACATTTAAGTCGGACAGTGTGGTCGACGGTGAATCATGGAAAGATTCTACGACCAATCGGCCGGATACTGACGAATGCTTGTCCTACATAGACCTAGTGGCTTGTGGGATATCTCGGCGCTGCGGCTTCTACCATCAAAATTTTATTGATAGCACTTTGAACCGAGCATCAACTTCGGATTGGCGCCAAACCCTTTATGTTAATGCAGTTTGTCACAGAAGGCGGAGCTTATTGCAACCTGTACCTCATCGGATTTAGTGGATCCAGATTTCAAATTATTCACTGCATTCCACTTTTTGCCTCTAATGAAACTATGCACATGCACAAGTTTTGGAAGAAGACAATTTTATGACTATGTAGACTTCTAATCTCCCATGTAGAAATTAAAAAAGTTGCGCTATATAAACAGCATATCTTATTATGTGTGCGTAGAACTCGGCGATAACAATTTATCTCTTTTTAATCGACCGACTAATGCTAACTTAACTCAGTACAAAACTATTAAAATGTGTGCAAATAAACAACGAATCTACAAAGCATTCATAGGCGAATGGTAGAGCAGGCTATTGAACAGAGCATCGATTGCTTCATCTTGATTGACTTCGTGCGTCATGTATTAACCGCTTGATCTAGGGACTAATTTTTAATAGCCACAAGTGGAATGGAATGTATACACACTTGCAAGCTCGCGTTTCAAGAAAGCCTTCAAGCCAATGTTTTCGTCATTCTTCGTAATAGCAACCAAGTGGGCATCCGGGTGCAATTCACGACATCTTTGACCAGCTGATGTCCAGTTGTGTTCTTCGAAGACGACCTTGTAGCAACTGCGAGCCAGGTACTCGTACTGGAATCCAGGTGGACATTTCACGTCACCTTCAAGAATAACGCAAAACAATGTTGCATAAATCCAACTTTCATGACATAATTATCTAGTTGAACTTTGGAATTAGAAAACATCTCTTCGAATAAATTTAAGTTATGTTTATAAGGTGACATATCAACGATAGGTTCTAAAATTAATTAAACTTGGAAATATAGAATATTGGAAGTAGGGCATTTTCAATTACATTTGTATCCTTATATATTGATGTATTTACGTATATTCAATAACAATTTAACAAATATAAGTAGGCAAGCAAGTAACTTCAATTGTCATCTGACAGGCGCAAGTGCGTTACAATGTATAGATAGATTACATAAAAGAATTTAAACTAGACTTTAATGGGACAAATATAGCAGACAGAAATATACTGCTATATAAGATTAAAGATATGACGATTCATACTATACTTTGAAGCAGTTTAGATTTTACAACAGGAAATGGTCCCCTTCTTAAGTGAGTAGGGCCTTTTATTACTTTTTTTATTATTAATTAGTAACTTATATGACGCCACCCACCAAAGCCAAACCGCAATGAGGTCAACATCCAGAAGCTCAGTTCGCTAAGACAGTAATTGTCCTCACGAAGAGGTGGCAAGAGCTTATGACGGCATTGCCCGGAAAACTGCGATTTTTGGAAGAGCTTCGAGTTTTCTCGAGCAATCAGTTCTGCGGTATAGTTGTTTTCACATATTCGCCATCTACGGACCTTATGAAGAACTGAATTAATGTTCGGAGCATTACCAAAGATAAGAAATCCAGCATAAACCGGTGCATGAATCATTCTTGATAGAATGATCGACAGACATATAGACCTACATGTGTAATAAAAAGTTTTCTTACGTTAAATAACCAATAGACACACGATTCCACCTGTTTAATTAAATAGAACTGCAGAAATGCAAGTGTTCTGTGTTCCTTCAAAGCGACTATCATTTGGCGCACCTTTCAATAAAGCACTAAATCAAAACAAATGATACAAAACTCACGAGGAGGGGGCCTTTTAAAATCGGGGTCGAGTTTCTGACGAAGACCAACGAGAAGCTCTTGCAGGTTTTTAACCTCCGACTTGATCTCAGCCAGTGCAATCTGAGTCTCAGTGTCACACGTAGGCCTATCCACGTAGTCTTAGTTTAGAATTTGAATGACTTCAGGGGTCTGAATCTGATTGACTTAAGGATTATGTCTCCTCCACTTTGACATGCGAATCCAACACAAATCAGAAAGAGAATGAAGACGCCAATGAGTTTACTCTTAGACATTTCTTCGCCGCTTCGATTCAACAACGTAAGCATAAAATGGTTTTGACAAGGTTTGCCTCCTCGACGCAAAAGCGACTATTTTTTATAGGCGGTTGTCATAATTGAGCTCCATTTCCAAGTAGGCTACGATTACAGAAGACATCTGTATTTTTCACAGAAACGTATTATAGAGATAATCTTATTAATAACCAAAGCCGGAGCGAGGGTTGCTGGAAGGAAGATGTTCGGAGAATATAAGTATAGGCCTAGGTGACGGAAACGATAACGTTTGAGACGGCCTAGCTATACCCTTCCAAAACACTTTAGCATAGGCCACACGTCATGGATTGTTTTTAGTCCTGCTGCGTGATATCAGTCGGAGAACGTTGATACATTTCTACATCTATAAAATGCCATTTTTATACGGCCAGCAACGTATATAATTTTTCTCGGTGAACAATTACCAAATTCCTCGTAAATTGCTTGTGTGCTCTCCAGTAACGGAACATTAACGCCATTTAAGCTATATTACCTATCTATCTATCTATCTATCTATCTATCTATCTATCTATCTATCTATCTATCGATCCATCCATCCATCCATCCAGCCAGCCAGCCAGCCATCCAGCCAGCCATCCATCGATCTGTCCATTCATCCATCCGTCCATCCATCCATCCATCTATCCATCAACTATCCAAGATCGATTGAAATGCAGGAGCGTCTATCGCCCTAAAAGGATGTCGCTCTGAAAACCTCCATGTTTCTACAGTGAAGATTAGGCCTATTTTTCATTTTAACCGCTTGAACTCCATGTCCCTTCAGCGCATTATTTTGGGACCTTAACTGAGTGGAACGCGGTGGTGTATTGGTATGGTCTGTGCCTCGTACCCGGAGGGTTGTGGGTTCGTAGCGACCTTGTACAAGTTGTTCACCCACAATTGTCTGTTAGGAAGGCAACAGGATACCAGCTCAATCGCGTCATCCAAGTTGGCAAAAAGCCAATGGACCTGCCTTTGGGAAGAGGACTCATCATCATCATCATTATCATCATCATCATCATTATCATCATAACCATAGCTATGTGTTAGATACCGCAAAATATTTTGAGAATGTAAAAGATGATAAGGTGTTTAAAGAGGTGCAGTACTGTTCGGATCGCCTGGAACGTAATTGATTTCTAGATATGCGAAACACTAATTCTTATGATCAGTTGTTATGGAAACATTTAGACCAGTGTCAAAAACACATTTTTGGGTAATTGGACTTCGTAAAAAATGCACTTTGTGTTCAGAATATGTGACCATGCCTGAGAAATTTCTCACAAAGTTTTACAAACATCAAAACTATCGTAATCGTATTCGTAATCAAAAACTATGTTTCATCCTGCACTGAATTGGGCTGAATTTTCTGGAAAATTAGATGAAAACAACATGTTTCTATCACAATTAGTAACATGTTATAATTTTAAAAGACGTAGGTCACTGTGGATAATTTTGAGAAATCGTACGTGAAAGTTTGCAATAACTATAACTAGACCAATGTTGTCGTGTCTAGACGTCGTGAATGTACATAAGTACATGTGAGGTAAATTAGAGCTAGGTCTTATACCGGTGAGGCTGCCATAAATAAGATCTCCATAAAAACTGTTTACGACGAAAATATACCTAGTTAAATATACCTTGCCTAGTTAATTTGCAGAATAACTGATGCACACCACTATAAATCAGGGTACCAGAAGGACATGTTAAATTATGGTTTTGTTTCAGAGCATCCTAATTAACTTTAAAGATAAAAAACACTTAGAGAGACTCTACATAAAAGGGCTTACAGCTTGACAGCTAATACAACATGGAATTCATATATATGCATGAAACTTATTTTGAACCATGCTATGTTTACTTGCCTTCTGAACGTCTTTGGAACACACTGATTTTTCCGACTTTGTGATTGTTTTTTCAGGCACTATCGCACGTGATGTTGGTGCATTTTATGCTGCAACATAGAATTGTTTATGTTATTTTTAATTTTCGTTGTAAATAAACAAATGAACGACAGGTGTCACTTCACACGAATACAAATTGCAGGTGACGTAATGTTATGCCTGGCCAAAGGGTAAGATCAACATGACGGTCAAATGTCTAGGCTATGCATGCCTTTTAGAAGCAAGACAGAAGTTATAAATACTGTGGAGTATCCAAGAACCATTGTCAAACATATTTCGACAGCGCAAGAGCCGTAGCTTATAGATTCAACAATATTAGCGTATTGATTCAAAGAAGAATGTTGAAATTTAAGTTTACATGCGTTTTTCTTTTCTGTGCAGCGTTTATGAGAATTGAAGGAGAGGAGGAGGAATACCTTTCTACAGGTGATTTCAAAGCTGCAATGGCGAAGATGGAGTTAAACTTTCAACAACTGAAAGACATGATAAAGCCAGAGACGATGCTTAACCTACAACAGCTGAAAGACATGACGAAGTCAGAGATAAAGCTAAACTTTCAACAGCTGAAAGACATGACGATGTCAGAGATGAAGCTAAACCATCAACATCTGAATGATATGATGCTGTGTCTTGGTCGAAAACTTCAACCAGAGTTTACATGTCCATCTTCGCAGAAAGGTTTCTAAATAACTTTAGAGCTTTCTCCAGTATATAGATTAATATGATAGACCATATCAATAGACTAATGTGTTATTTTCTGCTGTAATTTCTAGCCTGAAATGCTACTCTCTCTTGTGTAATTTAAGATAGAGCTTCGGTGCAAGAATATAATTCTTACAATGTCTTCAGTAGAACTAGGACAAGTCTTCCAGGTTCTACCAATGTCCTTACTCGAAAGCTACACCAACAAAAGCAGTTCGAGAAACACCGTGGGTTTATCTTAAGTCGTGCCTTCTTAGAACTGCTGAACAGCCACATTTCAGAAATACTGTGAGGTTTTTGAAATGCGCTAAATGATGATCAGATACACACATACATACCACCTGCCCAGATTGTTCAGATGCGCTCATGAATCAAATATCGTGTAGGAGATCTTGTCACGAAAAATGGAGAAATCAGCCCTGTCGAACAAGCGGTAATCACGATGTATGCAGTAGGTACAGCTCGTAATCAAAAATCTGGAACTTATTCATTATAACGGTCTATGTAAGCATAAAAAGCTATCAATTTAGCTAGCAATTGGAGATACGGAGAAAGACAAATATAGAAAGCACTGGGCCACACCACGGATAAGTTGATCACTATGGCAACCACATTGAATTGAATTCCATCAGAAATGAATGCACGTGACCAACCATCATTATCGATATCAACCGCAACAAAAACGCTGTCTCCGCCGTCTTCACCTCTGGCATTCTGTCCTGGCTCAAAAATTAACAAACAACCTGATTTTTGCAGATTTGAATTTAAATAGCGACAGTAAATAATTTGATCCTTGGAATGCAGTGTTTTGATGGCGCTAAAGAAATTTCGGAGAACATGCACTAGCACATGTTTGTATGCATGTCGATTCAAGTACAACTGAACTTCTCGTAATAGCGCAAACTTTTGAGATTTGCAGCAGTGCCTGTACACACACGTAAATCTGCTCTATCTACAGACACGTAATGCTGCTCTACCCATCGACGGGCCAGGGTTTCGTTACTTGAAATTGGGTCAGCCGTTACATAAAATTCAGCAAAGGATTTCGGCGGTTAGAACATTCGTGTCTAAATTTCCGAGACACAGGTAGAATTTGTTGAACAAAAGTAGAATTGTTACGAGATCTAACGTAGTCTTAGAATAATAAAGATATACATATTTCAGCATATCCGTTCTCATCATCCTGACTCTTACTTGACTGACTCAGGGAATTGATCGGAATAGGAAATGTCGCACAGTAACACGCAGGTTGGCGTAGATGTGAAAATGTTAGTGAAATGATTTCTCGTGTTAGTTGTGACAAGTCAATAACGATAGATTAGTATGGTGATACTATTGATGTAACATCGTTGATTTTTGTTATTACAGGCGAAAAAATTACGCAAATTAGAATTTTGGCCCACTTTCGCTTCAGCGCCGTCTACTTAAGGGAACATGCCTCACTAAAGAGATGTAGATGTTCCGTCGGTTCATGTCAAGTGCTTAATTACAAAGGCGTTATAAACCCACATTGAGCGAGGCTAAAGTTACTCAGTACTCAAACGGAAGCAGCTTTGAAAGCTCTCTCCAGCGAACGGCAGTCAACAAGACAGTTACTCGCACTTTAAAGATAAAATGTCATAGGTCGCCTTCTCAAGTTCGCAAACGATAGATTGAATGAAGATTCACTGTATTTATGATCAATAAGAATCTTCAGACGCTCTCTCCAATAAACTGATTGCCTCCGAATTTGACAGGATTGGTTATGCTGTAGATAGCGTTAACAATAATTTTTTTAAAGTGGTTGATAAATCCTTTGAATTCAGAAAACAAATACATAGCGAGGGCTGTTTATGCTAACGGAGCTGGACTGTCCTCGAGCATACATGCTTTGATTGATGGTTCATTCAAAGCAGATTGTTGTGTGTAAATATTTCTAAACCCAAAAGTTTTGGCTTTTCAAAATATAGAATATGAAATTTAACCTTTTTAATACAAAATATAAAATGCCAAGTTTTGAAATCCCGACCGGAGATCTAGAACTTTAGTCAATTAAAACGTGTGGATTCCCGTGGCAGCCATCTGCCAGCAGCTAGAAGAGGCATATAACATCCACAAATCATGCATTCGGGGCCAGTCATGGAACAGAGGTTTCCGGTCATACTGATAGCGATTGCAGTCTGCTAAACGAACTAGGTTGTATCTCCGGAAAAGAATATTCGGTCTGTGGATGTTGTTCGCTGGTCTATAGCAATTTCTAAAGAAAACTTTTTCATTAGGCTGCAACCGAATGCAGGTGGAAGTTAAGCTGACACGTGCAACTCGTTCGGTGTGGTATCTCAGGAGAAGTCGTTTGGCCTGGTCAAGTCTGCTGGCATAGTATTCAACTATTCGTGTATAATGAATGACGTGAGTGTTGTTTCCCAGCTGTCTTTTTACTCAGTATACCCAGCCTGAGTTAATAGAGCGCCACTGCTGGGTTAAGTGTATATATTTGCATATTACCCAATAGTCAGGGGTAGCGTGCGAGACTGGCAACCAAAAGGTTGAGGTTTCAAATCCACGCGGGACAGATCGATGTTCCGAAATGTCTGCTCCACCGCGCGCTCTATCAAACTCAGCTATAAAACGAGTGCACTGACCGCACCTTTTGGGTGAGAAGATCATGCGGCAAAGGTGAGGACGGACCTAACTGCCCTCATATGCCGGTACTAAGAAAATGAAGTCACTAGCAATTCATATCTATGGCTGCTTCTCAGAGTTAGCTGAAGGAACTGTTCTTCTTGTTCAATATACCGGAGCGTTGACACCCATAGGTATCATTGTTGTTGATTGTAATCCACATTGCATGTTTCTGGTGATCACCTAACTTCATCAATCTGATGTGAGATATGTAAACACGAAGAGTAAATCGCACATTAATAATTTTCTGAACTGAAGACCAGCACGACATAGAATTGGATGGAAAACGCTGTCGTTTCGTCTTATCGCAACTGCTGAGGGACATCGATCAAAATAAGCGTAGCAATTTGTGACCAATCTCAACTATATATAATGGTCATGAGTAGAAGATAGTTTGAGTTGTCATTTATGTCGATGACATTCTGCACTCACATAGCCCAGTACTGAAAGTAGGCAGTCTTGCAATTCATCAATTATATATTACAATAATTTACAATAGTCATAATTCATGACTTAAATTGCTATTGATTCAGTGACACTGATGAGAAAAAGAAAACGAACTTCTTTATCCTGCTCCTCCTACTCTTCCACCTCATCAACATCATTATCATCATCATTATCATCATCATCATCTTCGTCATCATCTTCTTCTTTTTCATTCATTCAGTTGTAGCGTGGTCAAAACATTTACAACGGCAGCTGGAGCTGCTCGGGAATCTGACCACTAGCCAGAATACGCCTAAAAATTTGCTGGAATGTACATCAAACAAATTTATAAATGGTGTTTTGTATTTCGTTGGTTCTTTCAATTTACTAACAGAGTTTAATGTTTTAGCTAACATGGTGTAACTGATAAACAACCTAATTAAGTACGCCACTTCCAAGATATTGTGGTAGGCATGTGACCTTAGCTTTGTTTCATTTACCTATATTAAAGTGTTTGCTGTTTTAGGTAGCTGTCCTGATGGGTTCATTTATCTACCCTCAGCACAAAGCTGCTATAAGATAGTTTATGAAACTCACACTTGGGCATCAGCTGGCACAAGATGCGGGCAGATACACCGAGGAGCCCATTTGGCTGCCATAACGAGTGAAGATGAAAGCAACGCGTTGAAGTCATTCTTGCGACTTTATTTTGAAAGTAAGTATATGTCATAATTATATAAACAGAACTATCAGACTTTATCTAATTAATTGAATCATTAGTTTCTTTGTAAAATATAAAATAATAGTCATCGATTCCCGGAATGCTGATTTCTGCCTAGCCTCTTGTTTAGGACTTTCGCGGTTCTCTCCCTCGCAGCAACAGAGCAAGACAGGGAAGACAAACATCCTACACAGTTTCAGGTTGATGTTCAGCTGAATGCTTGAACGAAATACCGAGATGCCATACACGACTCCATGCGTAGCCTGACCTCTCAAAATAACCGGCGATGACTGATTGGCTTAAACGGTAGATGAAGGTATCCAAAATAACTCCACTGTCTCCCGTGATCGTTGATATGTGCAAGTGCTATAGTCGACTGTGGTCATTATCCTTGTCTGGCCCCAGTTCAGTTGCATAGTAAAGGCCACTCGGAGCAACTCTAGCATTTCTTTCAGCAACGTGACAAAATACTAATTTCTTAATCTCAGGCCTGTTAGTCGGGAATGAACGAATTTGAACATCCTAGACAAGAAAGAGGTGCATTGCAGGATTTGCCAGTTACTTCTCAGCTGCGTCGTGTCGTCTAATTTCTGCTGTTAGAATTCTTTTAGCAGTCATCTTTGAAACTGAGAAGTCATTAAATGGGTTTTATTGAAATTGTTTCGTCGATTTTGTAAAAGATGTAATCTTTATAGAATTGAGGCATTCGAAGAGTTTACATTCACATGAATACCTGCAATTCAAATAAATACGTTCGTTGACTATACAGTTCTTCAAAAGATTTTTGAGCGAACATTCCTGTTTTATTTCATGGTTGTGTTCAGACTCATTATAAAAGCAAAGTTTTTGCAAAAACTGTTTACAGCCAATCCAGCGTCTGCCTTTTGTGTATATCAAAACACTGGCCAGTGGAAGCCGGGGAAATTGCTTTGGATCAGTGGTCAGCGTTTGTACGAAAACAGCTGTATAGATCCTTTCGTCTGGAAATTATCAAAAGATGAGAATCTGCCATTCACCTTCACAGACTGGAACGCCGGCGAACCAAACTGTGAGTTGAACAAAGAGAAGTGCGTACATCTGGGAAGTTCATTGAATTATCGTTGGAACGATCTGCCGTGCAACATTAGAACCTGCGCTCTCTGCGAATATCAGCCAGCCTAACTAAAGTTTCTTAACGGGCTTCGTATATCTTGGTGTTATTTCCTTCTTCGAATTATTTTAAGATAACTCTCGATTGAAAGTAAAAGGATAATTAGGTATTGCCACCAATACGAATGATCATGTCAATTGAGTTTCAGATATATTATTTACTTTATATATTAGTCAATTGAAATGTATTGCACCTAATCAAAATGTTTCAACAGCGTAATTTGCCTTACGAACATCACAAGCCTTTGAATATTACGGTATCTAAAAAGCAATTTTTAATAAATTAAAAGGCATGGGTTAATCACAGATTGCTCATGAATGAATGATTAAGACAAAATGACTTTGGTTATTTGAGATATTATTTTGCATGGTATTTGTAATTTTCACTGTGTGAATTGCAGCAAATAAAAATGTTTTGTGAAATACTCCGCAATTTGGTTTAGAATTTTCAATCAACCTAATCAGGAAATGTATATATAAAGTAACAGCTAGCCAAATAATATAAAATGCCAATTTTGTGTATCAAAGTCGGAAGTTTGCATTACATCCGTCGTTGAGCCATATACTTTTTAAAAATTGTTTCTCCATTTCCATTTTAATGTATGCATAAATGCATGTGAGTAGGTATGCATGTGTACGTGTGCATGTATGTAAACATTTATAACAGGGCCTATAAAAAATCTCTTAAAGTCGCCAAAGAATGGTTATCTCCAGGTTTAAGGGGTGCCACATAAAAACCAATTTACTGTTGAACAGTTACTCTTCAGTTCATTCTTAACAAACTTAAAAAATATATAGCTTTTAATTTAAGCAGCTTATATTTCCACTGATAAATTAGGCAGCGACAGCATTGTAAATTATTAACTTATTCATTTTATTTTGCTAATACTGTCACAATTGTTACGAACGCTCGCTTTTCCACTTAGTTTACTAGTATAGAATCTGTTTCTGTTACACGGACGTATGTCTGAGACATTTAAAAATTGGAGAATAAGTACTCAAAGTAGGTTAAGAGGTTACAAGTGTGTTGTGTTTGCGCTTCACCAGAAAGATCCTTCTACTTCAAGACCATGCTTCTGAGGAGTTTCTATAGATGCGGGTCTGCATAAGTACACCATTTTATCCACGCGGGTTCAATTTCAATAAAATTTATTGCGGAGTTCTCCGATATCATCTGCAGCGGTCTTCGTCACTACGGCATGTTATTTCTTCTTATCTCGATAACCCTATATTTCACTCAAAGCTGAAAGCTAACTACTTAAATTCCGTTTGTTGCTCATAAAGCTTACTACTGCTGGACATTCAAGTGCACTTCTGAGCTTTTTATGGAGGATAACTAAATTTCAATTATATTTCATCGACCCGTTGCGTTGGTCTGAGCATCAAGAGTCAACAAATTTTTAGCAAGAAACAACCGTAAATTTATATAGCTCATGATGTCGTCTGGCTTTCGATGACTTAAGAGCTACTTGAAGAGCTAACTTAAATCTATATAACTCCAACATATTACTCGTATAAAATATCAAGTGAATCGTTTTGAGGGTTTAAGATTTATAAGGAAGAACGCACTTCTTCGCCAAACAAAGAGAAGTGATATACACGCTGTTTGCGATTATATCTATGGATAGGCCTAATAATACGCATTCAGTTATGTCAACAGACACCACCTTATTTATGCATGCAGTAACATGTATGCAAACAGGTGTTTGCAACTAGGCAACTATCTTTTAGTTTTATAGCATAAACCCTTCTAAGCCTAATTTTTGGGGATGTTTCAATGGGATATTTTAGGATGCCCCGATACTTCGATCGTTACGTCACTTGGTCTCCTATGACATCATGCTCATTTGCTGAATTATCAGTCAATCAGTTAAGGGATTTGAAAAATACAGATTTTCCTATCCCTACGCTTATATTCGATTTGTAAACTGTTAGGCCAAGTTTTAACAAATATTTCCAAACAACTCAAGATTTACCCTAATTTGCAATGAATTTTAATTGTCCCACGACTATGCGATGTGTGTGCATGGCACGGTGATCTATCGGTAATGCGTTTGGTCAATGATCATGCGGTTGCGGGTTCCACTCCATGTAACGACTCTTGGCAAGTTTATTGCGCACACATGCCTCTGTCACCAAGCAGTATAATTTGATACCGGCGTAAGCTGGGAAGTAACCATCAAGTCTTGGCCCCGTGTCCTGGACGTTGGGATTCGTCCATTGCAGGTTCAAGGTGCATTATGGTAACGGCGCTATGGAAGTCATTGGATTAGATTGGATTTAAGAAAAGGAATTGAGCGCCTCCCTTACCTTCTACTTGTGAGATATTTGATACTTTACTTTTACGACTATACATCATAAGTGCAATATTTAGAAATCTCCATAGAAGTTGAAAAGACGTGATAAGTCTACAGTTTCTGTGCATTTGCCTTCGAAGTCAAAGTTTTCAAAAGCGCTCATCCAGAAAAGGACATCACAAGATAATTGGCGCCAATTAAAGAGTCATAGCCTGTAAAAGTGTGGTCCACCCATGGGGCTGAAGGATGCTGAAAGCAATATAAAAGGTATCACAAATACAACAGTATTTAATATTACCCTCCTTCCAAAGTTCAGAAATAAACACACGATCATACGGCAGAGTATCGATGGCGCTAAGCAATTGGGCGTGAAGAGCTTGTTCCAGGTCTCGGCAACGTAACTGCAGCCAGGGAGGCTCGAGTCCGTACTCTCCGTATTGCATGCCGAGAGAGCTAGCCAATAGGCTACCTGGTCTCACAAATACACCGAATTTCTATATGCGACGAGTGGATTGGGGGCCACCAGTGGAGTTATTGGCACTGTATTTACTTCAATCAATTTAAAGTCAATCGGTTCGGAAGTTTCGGATTTATGGAGAATGAAAACCTCTTCAAACTGTTTGCTAAGATTAGGACATGTAGCCGTTAATACATTTTCTCCTTTCATTAGCTACAGTAGCAGCCGTGATGCGTGTGACTTTGCTTGAACTGATGATATATCAACAACCGTAGGTGGAATATTGCCCATTAGAAAAACATGCAATTTGATCCTTTAACCCTTGTTGGCTATTCGCTTTAATGAGGAAAAGAAGATATGTAAATGTAGCAACTGCATGATAGAAAGTATGTATCGGTTAGTAGCAACCGCACATTTAAAGGGCCTATTACTTTGTGCGGTGATTGAAAAATCTTCAAGGTTTCGTCTGTTCTTGTTTTTATAGTCTTTGTAAGTTTCTTCAGAGTCAATGACGTAAATAGTGATGATTGTCGCGTTCAGGCTTTCTTGGAATTCGAAGATTCAAACGCTGTGCATTCAAATGATAGATACTTGCCTTCTGAGTTTCTTTCTCGCAAATTAACTTCGACTTTGTGACTGTTTTCTCAGGCACTGTCACAAATGATATTGGTGTATTTTATGCTGCAACATAAATGTAAAAAACATAAATAACATCATGTTATTTTTCTAACTCTGAATTCAACTATTCCTGCTTTTCATTGTGAATAGAAGAATGAATGATATGGCCTGTCAATTTACACGACGACAAACGGCAGGTGACTTTATGTCATGCCTGGCCAATAGGATAGACCAGTCAGGCAGTCAGCTGTCTCGGCTCTGCGCGCCTTTTAGTCGCATGGTATAAATATTGTGCAGTACTCAAGAACCATCATCAAACATATTTCGACAGCACAAGTGCCGTAGCTTATAGATTCAACAATATTGGCGTATTGACTTAGAGAAGAATGTTGAAATTTACGTTTTCCTGCGTTTTTCTATTCTGTGCAGCATTTGTGAGAATTCAAGGAGAGGAGGAGGAGGAATACCTTTCTACAGGAGACTTCAAAGCTGCGATGGCCAAGATGGAGTTAAGCATTCAAAATCTGAAAGACATAACGATGTCAGAGATAAAGCTTAACTTCCAACATCTGATAGATATACCGCTGGGTCGTTGTCGTAAACAGGAACAAGAGCTTACCTGTCCGTTTTCGCAGAAAGGTTACTATATAATATTATCTTTAGATCTTTCGCCGGTGTATATCTTTGACAGACCGTATCCGTAGACGTACTGTGTGTGTTATTCCCCATTGAGTTATTTAGTATAAAGCTTCCGTGCAACGACATAATTTTTGACATCCTTAGTAGAACCAACCAAGTTAAGTCTTAGATGTTCTGCTAAAGGCTTTCGCGAACTTCACCGCCACAAACTGCTCAAGAAATATTCTCAACTCATCGTAAGCCGGACGTTTATAGAACTGATGAATAGTCATGTTTCAGCACCTTTGTGGTGTTCTTGACATGCTTTACGTAATGATCAGATACAAATATTGCACATACAACCTTCCCAATTGTCCATAGGTTAAACTTTGCGTACGGGGTCTTGTCACGAAAAAAGGAAATATCATCCCGTTCGAACCATCGGTAAGTACGAACGGTCCGTGAAAAACACGTAAAGCCAGCATTCCAGCTACCAGTGAGAAAATGCGAAAAAAGACAAACGTAGAAAGCACTGGGCTCTACCACAAATAAAATAACACTAATAAATTAACCACTATTGCAAATCGAACTCTATTAGCAGAGTAAGGATGCATGCACATAGGCATGACAAACTACCTTCATCGATTTCCACCACAGGAATATGCTGTTTACTCACGCTTGACACCCAGGATCCTGAATTGGCTCCAGAACTGACCAATCAACTTGACTTTTGCGGATTTAATTTGCCATACCGCCGGTAAATAAACTTGTCCATCGAATGCGGTTTTGGTTGGCGTTAAAAATTTAAGAGATTCACTTTACATTACATCATAGTCATATGGAACCGAATCATTATCAATACAAAAACTGAATCAATAACAATGCAAGTATGCATATACACGCAGGCATGCATGTATCCACACATGTTTGTCTACGTATCGATGCAACGACAACTGAACTTATCGTGACAGCGCAATTTTTGAGATTTGCAGGTATGTATTACACATATTTGCACACTACTCTATCAATCGGTAAGATTTTCGCCTATTGAAATTGAGTCAGCGGTTACATAAAATTCAGCAAGCGATTTCGTCAGTAAGGTTAATCGTGTCTAGTTTGGTTCTTAGGTATAGGTTGTACAAAGATTTAACCGCGTGGCCCCAACATCAAAAGGCCTACATATTTGACCATGTTCTCGTTCTCATCACGCTGCCTCTTGGTTGACTAATGAAATTTATCATATTTGGAAATGTCGTACAATAACCCGCCAGGTGGCGTAGATGTGAAAATGGCATTCAATTGACTTCTGGTCTTAGTTTTGATGAATCAGTAACGAAAGGTTCTTTTGATGCTATTGACGTAACATTGTTGATGCTCATTATTACCAGCAAACAACTACCCAAAATAGAACTGCGGTCCATTTTCGCTTCAGCGCCATCTATTTAGGGAGGCATTCTCCACTGAAAACAGATTAGATGTGCCATCAGCTGATGTAAATTATAAAGAATTATAAATTCTATTATAAATTATATTATGTAAGTTAATTATAAAAAGTTATAAACCCACATTGAGCGAAACATAAATCGCTCAGCACACAAACGGAAGGAGACAACAGGTAGTTCTTTTATCGCGAAGGTCAGTCAACAAGAAAGTTAATCGCATGGTAAAGGCAAGACGTCTCCTTATCGCCTTATCGCATTGTCATGACCGCAATCGACAGACTGATAGAAGAATCACTGTAGTGACGATCAGTATAAATATTCAGGTGCCCTTTCCATTAAACTAAATACCTTCATATTTGGCAGAGTTGGTTACGTTGCAGATACCTCTAACAAATTGTTCAATATGCCTATATCTTTGAGATAACTCACAGAAGCCCATATTTATCATTGAGATTGATAGCAACGTTCAGTGTATAATGTACACTGTACAATGTACTATGCATGCTTGTAGTGATAAATGAACTTAATCAAACTAATCCGAGATGTCTAAACCCGAAGAATAAATCACTCAATAGGAGTTTTCTTGTAAAAATGAGACCATCAAACTCTAGAATATGATGGAAAACGCTATCGATTCGGCTTATCACAATAGCTAAGGAACTTTGAGCGAAAGCAGCGTTGCAATTTATGACGTCAATCTCAGCCGTCCTTGTTATGAGTAGAAGATAATGTCTCTGACATTCTGCAGTCATGTTGTCTTGATTTTATCGATTAACTCTTAAGCAGTTTATGATTACGTTAAGCAATAATTTATAACTGGAACTGTTACTGATTCTTTTGCACTCACGAGAAATAGAACCTCCTCCGCCTCTTCTTAATTCTGGATGGAATTAGTCCCTCCTAGGGGAGGGGTCAGCCACACGAATCCTTCTTTTCCATTTGTTTCTATCTCCAGTATCTTCTTTCTTCAGTCTGAGAAGCTTTAGGTCTTGTTGATTCATGTCTCCCCATCTCTTCTTTTGTCTTCCCCGACTGCGGCGTCCATAAACCTCTGCTGTACTAATTCTTTGAATGCAATTTTCTTCTCTCCTCATGACATGACCATACCATCTCAACCTGGCTTCTCGTACCTTGTGGGATATACATGCCACTCCCAATTTCTGTCTGATATCATCTTTCCATTTCTTGTCTTTCAGTCAGATTCAAAGTATAAATCGCAGCATTCTCATTTCCGTTCTCTCCAGCAGCTTCTCCTCCTCTTTCTTCAATGTCCAGGCTTCTGCTCCATATATCATCACTGGTCTTATCATTGTTTTTTACACCTTTCCTTTGAGTTGAACCGGCATTTTGAGACCGCATAACACACTCGATAGGTCTTTCCATTTTTGCCACGCTGCCTTGATACTGTTCTTAACATCATGTTTGCATTCTCCTTTAGCATTCATTATCGACCCAAGGTATTTAAAAGTCTCCACTTGTTTCAGTGCATTTCCTGCAATTTCCTTGACCACAAGTGTCTCATCTATTTTGGAGTATACCATAGTCTCTGTTTTATTGATATTTATTTTAAGACCCTTGCTCTCTAGTGCTCTCTGTCAATCAGCGAAACGCCCATGTATCTTTGTCGCTGCGTCGTCTGCCACTATGAGGTCATCAGCATACAACATATCCCATGGTACTTCTCATCTCACATTTTCCGATATGGCATCCATTACTATGATGAACAGCAGGGGACTCAGGCAGGATCCCTGATGTACATCCACTCGAATCTCAAATTTTACTGTGTTTCCTATATTGCTCCTCACTGAAGTCTGTGCATCTTCACACATTGATTTCACCAGTCGCACTATTTTCTCCGATACTTCCTTTTTCCTCAGACTCCAATATATGACCTCTCTTTGTACTCTATCAAAAGCCTTCTCCAAATCTACAAAAGTCCAATATCTCTTGTTGTTTCCTTCTAGTATTTCCTCCTGCACCTGTCTCAGTATGAATATTGCATCCGTTGTGCCTCTACCTGGTCTAAAGCCAAACTGGTTATCATGTAGCTTAACCCGTTCCCTAATTCTCCTCAGTTAGAATCTTACCGTCATTATTTTTAATTATATTCGCTGATTGCTTATCCTGTTTACTTCTTTGTCTTGCTTTTGCTATTTTATATATCTTTGCCTGTTCTTCTTTGGTGTTAAGTTCTTCCTATACATGATGTAATGCCTTGTTTTTGGCTATTGCTACAGCCTTCTTTGCTTCCTTACACGTTATCTTGTATGCTGCTTTTAGAGCATCATCCTGCTGGTCTGCCTGCCACTTTTTTAAAGGCAGTCTTCTTATTCTTTACCGCTGTCTGTACCTCCTCCGTCCACCTCCAGGTTTCTCGTTCTTGTCTCTTCTGATCTCTTTTCGTGCCGCATATTTTCTTGGCCGCCTCTATCATACTTGTTTTCAGTTTATCCCTTGTTACTTCTTCTGTATCTGCAAGCCGTGTTTGCACTTCCAGTCTGTAGGTGTCTCTTTTATCTCCTTTTAGTTTCCATTTTCCGATAAGTTCTTTTTCTTTGATTTTTCTTTTCTGGTGTCGAATCTGCACTTGTGTATTCATGACCAGGATTCTATGCTGGCTGACTACTGCCTCTCCTGGAATCACCTTGCAATCTCGTATGTTTTTCCTATCCTCACGTCTCACCATCAGGTAATCGATTTGGCTTGCACATCGTCCACTGCGGTATGTTATTCGATGTTCTTCCATTTTCTTGAAGTATGTATTAGCAATGGCCAAATCCAATCCCTGTGCCATCTCTAGGAATCTTTCTCTCTCCTCATTTCTATCTCCAAAACCTTGTCCTCCGTGTACTCCTTCATAACCTGCAGCATCCGTTCCCACATGTCCATTCATATCCGCTCCTACCATTATGTGCTCTGTGCTTGGGATATTCCTGATCAAGGCTTCCATGTCTTCAAGGAAAGTGTCATTTTCCTCCCGCGTGCTTCTGATCTGTGGTGCGTACCCGGAGACCACATTGAATATATGTCCTTGTGTCACTAGTTTTATCGCCATGAGTTTATCACTGTGTCTCGTGACATCCACCTTCTTTCTGTTTCATCTCCAGATCTAGTATTACTCCTACTCCATTTCGCTTATCTTTATCTCCATTATACAACAACTTATATCCATCTCCCAGTTATTTAGCTCCCTGTCCTGTCCACCTAGTCTCCTGAAGACACAGAATGTTTATTGCTCTTCTCTGCATCACGTTGACGATCTCTCTAGACCTTCCCGTGAGGCTGCCCACGTTCCAGGTGGCCAATTTGATTCTAAATTCGTCGCTTACGGGGTACGCCCTAGCAGTCCCTTGCCCACTCCTCACACCGCCCGGGCAACGGTGCGCTTCGTTTCTGTAGAACGCCCTAGCCCTATGCCTACCAGAAAAAGAAGAATCCATGTAAGAACATTTTTGGAGCAGAAGTTTTATGACCGGATGCCCTTCTTGACATCAACTCTATTTTCGGTTGGGATCCTAGCCTTTGGTGCAAGCACCTACTCGCAAGGCAGCGACGGCTTCAGGCTTATTTGGATGGCGGCCTGTACTCGCCATGTCGCAGGGCTGTCAAGGGCATCTGCGGCTTTTACCATGAGACGGGAGCCACCCACGTCCCAAACCGCGCCCTGTTAGCCTTGCCGCGGTGTGTTCCGCGATTGCTATTCGTCAGGGTTAACCTGCTTATTTCGCAGCTGGCCTCTATATCTACAGGTCGTTCCACTATCCGCCAACTGTGGACACGTGTGACAGCAGGACAGCTCTGCCACACAGAACCTCCTCCTCCTCTTCCACCTCCTTATTAGCCTCCTCCTCATCTTCTCCTTCTTTCAGTTCTAGCGTGGCCAAGACATTTACAGCGTCACCTCAAACCACTCGCTAGATGAAACACTAGCCAGAACACGTCTCAAATGTGTCTGAAATGTTCACAAAAAGAAATTCATAGGTAGTGTATTGCATTGGCTGATGCTTTTACTTATTAACGACGTTTATTGTATTCGCTGAAATGGTATAGGTCTTACTGACATTCACACCAATAGTTTATGCAACTGTCCAAAGCTTTGTGAATGTCTCTGACTATAGTTATTGTTTCTTTATCTATCATCACAGTTTCTTTTTTAGGTAACTGTCCTGATGGATTCACTTATCTACCCTTAGCACAAAGCTGTTATAGAGTAGTTTATGAACGTCACACGTGGGAATCATCTCATATAAGATGCCGACAGCTACACAAAGGAGCCCGGTTGGCTGCCATAACGAGTGAAGATGAAAACAACGCTTTGAAGTCATACTTGCGACGGCATTTTGGCCGTAAGTATATGACGGAATAAATCTAAAAGAATGATCAGACTTTATCGTTATTAATTGAATCAGTAGTTCCTATTTAAAATATACAATATACGTAATCGATTCCAGGTATGCCGATTTCCACCTAGCTTCTCCTTTAAAACCCGTGCTTGTCTCTACCTAGCAGTTGCAGATCAGGACAGACAAGACAAACAGCCTTTACATTTTCAGGTTGGACGCCATATGCCACTGTCCATAGATACCATAAACGACTAGATGCGAATCCTGGTCTCTCAAAATCACCCGTAAAGACTGATTCGCTTTAGCGGTAGATGAAGGTATCCAAGATAGCTCCACTGCCTCACGTGATCGTTGATATGTGCACGTGCAACAGTCGACTGTGGCCTTTATCCTTGTCTGGTCCCCGTTCAATTGCGTAATGAAGACCACTAGAAGCACCTCTAGCATTTCTTTCAGCAACGTGATAAAATAATACTTTCTTAATCTCAAGCTTGTTAGTCGGGAATGGACGAATTTTAACGTCCTAAACATATAAAATATCGAGCATTGCAGGATTTACCATTTACTTCTCAGCTGGGTGGTTCGTCTAATTTCTGCTGTTACGAGTTTCTTAGCAGCCATATTTGAAACTAATAAGTCTTTTGATGGGTTTTGTTGAAATTATTTCGTCGATTTTGAAAAAGATGTTATTTTTATAGAATAGAAGCCTTCGAAGAGTTTTACATTTACACGAATACCTGCAATTCAAATAAATACGTTCGTTGACTATACAGTTCTTCAAAAGATTTAAAGATTTTAGAGCCAACATTCTTGTTTTATTTCATGGTTTTGTTCAAGCTCAATACAAAAATAAGCTTTTTGTGAAAACTGTTTACAGCCAATCCAGCGTCTACCGTTTGTGTAAATCCTGAATTTCCGAGTGTAGGACAAATGGTTTGGGTAAGTGGTCAGCGTTTGGACGAAAACATCTGTACAGATCCTTTCGTATGGAAATTATCAAAAAATGAGCATCTGCCATTCACCTTCACAGACTGGAGTCCCGGCGAACCTAACTGCGGATGGAAGACAGAGCGTTGTGTGCATCTGGCAACTGGATGGAACTATCGCTGGAACGATGTCACGTGCAACTTCAGCAACTGCGCTCTCTGCGAATATCAGCCAGCCTAACTAATGTATTTAAGATAAGTCTCGATGAGCACTTTATATTAAATTAAAAGTAAAAGGATAATTAGATATTGCCTTCAATACGAATGATCATGTCAGGTGAATTTCAAATATATTATTTACATGATATATTACTTAATTGTTATGTATTGCACCCAATCAAAATGTGTTTCCAGCGTAATTGCATTACGAACATCACTAGGCTTTGAATATCATGGTTTCTTTCAGATAAGTGCCAAAAGAAATTTTTAATAAATTAAGAGACATGGCTTAATCACAAATTGCTTAGGAATTGATAAATAAACCAAAATCAGTTTGGTTATTTGAGTTATTATTTGCTTGCTATTGGTAATTTTTACTGTATGAATTGCAGAACATCAAAATGTTTTTTGAAATACTGATTTTTCCGCAATTTGGTTTTAGAATGCTTAATCAGCCTAATGACGAAACGTTTTGATCAAGTAACGGTTAGCTGAATCTTTTAAAATCCAATTCTCTGTACCAAAGTCTGTCGTTAAAGTATATATTTTAAAGAGTCGCTCCAATTCCATTCTAATGTATGTATGCATGCACGTGTAGTATATGCATGCATGTGTACATGTGCGTATATCTGGACATTTATGGCAGCGGGTTTTAGAAATCTCTCAAGGGCGCTAAAGCATGATTATCTACAGATCTAAGGGGTGCAAATTTAAAATTCAATTTACTGTTGAAAACAACTACTCTTCATTGTCATTTCTTAACACACTTAAAAATGTGTAGCTTTTAACTTAAACAGCTTATATGTTCAGTGCTGAATTTGGCAGTGACAACATTATAATTTATTAACATAATTTTTTATTTTGTTCATATTGTCAAAATTGTAACAAACTTTTTTTGCTCGCTTTTCCACTAAGTTTACTAGCATTGCAACTGTTCCTGTTAAACAGACGTGTGGCTGAGATATTTAAGGGTTGGAGAATAAGTACTAAAAGTAGATTAAGATGTTACAAGTATAATGTCATTGCGACGGTCGTGTTTGCGCTTCAGCAGAAAAATCCTTCAACCTCTTTCTATAGACGCGGGTTCACAAAAGTACGCCATTTTATCCAAGCGTGTTCAGTTTCAACAAAAGTTATTTCCAAGTTCTAATATATCAGCGCTCTTAATCATAGTAGTCACGATGATATGTTAAATCCTCTTATATCAATAGGCGTGTATTTCACTCATAGCTGAAAGCTATCTTCTTTAATTCTGTATGTTGCTCACAAAGCTTATTACTGTTGGGCGTTTAAGTGCACCCCTGAGCTTTTTATTGAGGATAACTAAATTTCAATTATATTTCATTGACCCAGGCAGTATAATTTGGTAACGGCGTTAGTTGGGAAGTAAACTACAAGTCCTGCGGTTCACTGGCTCCGTGTCCAGGACCTAGAGATTCGTCCATTGCCGGCTCAAGAACCTTAAGGAAAGGAAATAAGCTCCTCCCCTGCGTCTCATTTGTAGGATATGGGATACTTTTATGACTATGCATCGTTTAGTGCAACATTTAAAAATCTGTACAGAACTTGGTAAAACGAAATATGTTTGCAGTGTTTGTTAATTTTGCGTTGAAAGCAAAGTTTTCAAACGCGCTCACCTAGGATAGGACATCCCAAGACAATTGACTTCAATTAATGAGTCACAACCTGTAATAATTTTCTCCCCATGTGGCTGTAAGATGCTAAAAGCCACAAAAAGGTCTCACAAATAGAAATACGAAGGTAATCAATATTTTACCATGTGGCGCTTCCTAGTTTTTGTGTCCTTGGTGAAGCAAAGATGCTATACAAGTTAAACGAGTTTAGTTCAACGACTTCGCGTTGTGATGAAGATTCACAGTTCCTACAGTCACACTTTGGCTACGGATTACATCCACAGTTCGATTTTCAACCGATTCAACGAACTTTCGATCGGTGATTCATTGGACTTACTTTGTCGCAATTAAGACTCGATTATCCGCGAGTTACACATTAATTAGTTACCCTTAAATTACTGGAAAAACTCGACTTTTCCACAAGAGTAATGTGAAGGCAGTTCAAACTCCGTTGCCCAACACAAGACTGCTGATTTTCAACGTTCTTTCATTTAAATACCCGTCATAGTTCGTCTGCTCGAAGCGTGACGTAAACATCAGAAAATAAGCGCCTCCCCTACACGAAAACACGATCACCCGATCTGGTTTCCATGGTAAACAGCTTTTTTTGAAATCAATGCCGTTCTTCAATTCTGCAGAATCGCCTTTTATGGTTTCCCCATTGAACGTTTGACTTGCACCGAAACGCTCGGCCAATACAATTTAAACGCCAAGCTAAGCTAACTAAAATCTAACTATTTACCTAAGCTGACCATTTATTAATGTTAAAATCCTACCTATTCTATAGCTGGCCGGATATTGTTAAGTCTAAAATCTTAATCAGCAAATATATCTCGTCTGTACACTAAACTTAACACTAATAAGTATGTACACACAACGCAAGATAACCTAATCAAATGCGCAATAAATGGAGGTTTGCTACATACCCTTCTTCCAATATTCAGAAGTACACACGCGATCATACGATAAACACCTATGGCGCTAAGCAATTGTGCGTAAAGAGTTTATTCAAGGCTTCTACATAGTAACTGCCTCCGAGGACGCGTCGAACCCGTACTGTCCGCGTTACAATGGAACGCGCTGATCAATCGGGTACCTTACCCACAAAGACAGGGTATGTATATGTGACGATAGGATTGGGACACCACCGGTGAAGTTATTGGCTACGTATTCACTTCAATCCAATTTCAAGTTAATCGGTTAAGAAGTTTCGGATTTATAAAGGGAAAAGCCGCTTCAAACCGTTTTCTAAGCGTAAGACATGGAACCGTTGATACATTAGCTGCACTACCGTGGTAGACTGTTATAAGTGCAAAGCTCCTCCTCTAGAATTTCAGAGTGATATTTAAAAGCCCATACATGGGTCCGCTAAATATACCGCACTCACTGGCGCTTAGAAGATCTACAGTAGTAGCCGGTGATGCCTATCACTTGGCTTGACTTGGTGACACATAACCAATCTTAGCTGGAGCATAGCCCGCTAAGCAACAAGGAATTTGATCCTGCACACCTTGATGGCGCTTCGCTTCAATGAGGAAAGCATGATATGTAAATTTAGCGACTGCATAAGATAGGAAATGTCATCCCAATTTATGCGATGAACAACTGTAAATTTACAGGACACATTAAATTCGTGCAGTGAATGAAAATGTTCAAAAATACGTTTGTTCTTGTTTCTCGTGGTCTTTTGATGTTTATTCTGAGCCCAGGAACGTAAATAGCGGTAATTATGGCATGCGGGCTTCCTTGGCAGTCTGAGATTCAAATGTTGTAGAATCAAATATCTGTCGAAATTTTTAACCAAGATTTAAATTGCAGTCCTCTAGTAGGAGAAATCGCGAGATGGCATGGTCATGTGATGAGCAGAGAGGAGGGAAACTCCTTTAAAGGAATTATGAGAGCAGAGATTTACGGACTCCGCTGTCGGGGACGACAAAAGAAGAGATGGGGAGACATGATTCAACAAGACCTAAGGCTCCTCAGACTGAAGGGAGATATTGGAGATTGAAACAATGGGAAAGAAGGGTCCGTGGAGCTGATCCGTCCCCTAGGAGGGATTTATTCCAGCCAGAAGGGGAGAGAGAAAGAAGAGGTTTGTACATGTTTTATGTTACTAGTCTTCAACTTTCAGAATAAGCATTGATGTCCTGTAATCTGAAGATCTATAATCACCTG
Source organism: Norana najaformis (assembly GCA_964023275.1). Taxonomy (NCBI): domain Eukaryota; kingdom Metazoa; phylum Annelida; class Clitellata; order Crassiclitellata; family Hormogastridae; genus Norana; species Norana najaformis. Next base: position 10,307,181 of record OZ029920.1, read on the forward strand.
TGCATTTGGGATATTTGTGAGGACGCTACGTAAATGTACAGATAAATTGGTCTATATAGTTGCATATTAAACATCTGATTAGGATCCATGATCAACTTTAGTCGATTAATACTACTTCGAAACGTTTATGGTTCGCTAATCAGTATTATAGACTGTAAAGTATAAATTGCTCATGATGAGTTTACACTTTACAATCTTACCGTTTTCCAATAGTAGGCTCTGATTTATCGATTTAAGCAAAACTTGACACAAATAACTCAGCAGAAAATTTACTGATTAGTAATTTCCTTTAGGCCTTTTAGTCACCGACGTTTGGATCAAGGTAACGAAGCTGTCCTGGTTTAGACCCCATATAATTTCCTCTCTGGAGTACAAGAGCTCTAAGTGGGGCACGGAAAGGTTCGCTTGATCCTCGTGGCTTTCAAAATCGGGAGAGCGCAGATCCCCCTCAGAACACGGCGAGATTCGACCATTTTCAGGTTCGTAACAGCTATTAGTAGCTGAACAACCACCGCCACCTGAATTTCGCTCAGCTGAAGACCCCTCGGGCCTCGGATAATAAATCACTCCGCGACTTCAAGAAATAGTACGACCGCAATGACTCGCGGCAGTCGTCAAGCCAGGTGACCCCCATCGACTTTGTTGATCTCTTCCGATCTTCGTCCGTTCATTCTATCCAGCTCAAGATCGACCTCAACACGGCAGTCTCGGCTAACACAACGGTATACACAGTTTTAATCAGCGACCGACTCCTATGCCTCGAATGGGATGGAAGCAAGTTCAACGCCGTATAATAAGAGGTATGGTTTTGCTTTCAGTAAAGCGACCGTTCAACGAATATCGACATGGATTTTTAAAATGGACCAAGCAAAAACTGTCGTATTCCAGTCAGTGAAGGGCCAACGACGACATTGGCAAGGACTGCCACCGATAGTGTTGGTGTCAGGATAAGGTTGATACCTGACCAGCCTCATGTGGAGGACGAACTCGCGCTGACAAGGCGGCAAGTTGCCCATGTCACGAAGGGGAAAGTGTTAGGCGCCGGTGCGGAGCTGAAACTCAGAAAAATCCCGATAAGAGCGATGACCAAGGAGGGATGTGGCTTCCTCCATCTGCTGTCGCACATCCCAAAGATCCTCGAGAGCCTGTCTGCGGCGGGCGCTTTAGTTGCTGGGGATGCTAATGTTCTGTAGGACAAGCAAGCTACCAAAGCGCTCCAGACGAAAGAAGAGAGCCATAACCCTGAGGTAAAACTCCAGCTCCTAGGGTTGATACTGTATCTACAGCGCGAGTCTCCGAGTTGTGGTTGTCCAAAGTGTAAGGGCTACGGACTACACCTTGCTCACTTACTTATATGTGAAGGAGTATTCACAAAATTTCTGGTCTGTGTTTTGACAAATAAGCAATTACAGATTCACATGAAAATATTGACGCAATAATGTTATTGTTCGTTTGCTTGTTTCTCGCTAACAAATCGTCTAAAGCAGAATCTTACTTAGGCCCTCTTTCACTCCAGCGTCATCTATCGAGAGTAGTAGAGAATTCCAGGTGTTGCATCGGTTGATGTGAAGTGCTTAATTATAAGGACGTTGCTAGGGGACCTCAAGGATGTCGCTTAAACTGGAATACTATAGGGCCTCAAGGAGGTCGCTTAAACTGGAATACTAGGGGACCTCAAGGTGTTCGCCTAAACTGATATACTAGGGCGTCAATGTGAATGTGAATATGAACTTAATTCTTTATAAATGCCGTATGGGTCAGAATCTAACCCTAACCCTAATCCTTTCATTCCAACAGAAAAGTCAGATTGAGCCATTTTGACTGTTTATAATAATTACGCGAGAGTCTGCGAGATCTCGCGCACTTGAGGCTCCCTAGTCCGCGCAATTACGGGGCCTCCTTGAGGTCTCCTAGACACTTTGTAATTATAAAGAAGGTATAAACCTACTTGAGCGATACATAAATCAGCAGACCTTAGGCAGTTGTTTATCGCTAAAGGCAGCCAACAGTACAATTAATGGCGTCATAAACGCAAGAGGTCGCCTTATCGTCTTATTAAGACCGCAAACGACAGATTGAATGAAAGATCAATATAGTGACAATCAGTATAACTCTTCTGGTGTTCTCTTCAATAAACTGATTGCCATCAGATTTGAAAGGTTCCTTTTACGCTGCGGATAGCTCTAACAACCCCGGTAACTCGATCCTTAGCTCACTTGCTCTAATTTGAGGTCTTGCCCATATTCCATATTCTCAGTCAGTCATTTAAGGGGTTCAAAATGTACAGATTTTCATAGCCCCATACTTATATTTGTATTGTGTTTGAGATCACTCACAGAAGCCCACGCACACGCACACCATATATATATAGTTTTAAATTGCCGGTTTATGCGGACCCGAGTATATATATATATATATCATTGCGACTGATTGCATCGAGCAAGTTTACATTGCACACTGTACAATGTACCGAGCATGTGTCTGGTGATCAATTAACATAGTCAAACTGAATTGACATATCTAAACACGAAGAGTAAATTATTCAATAGTAGTTTTATGATAATGAAGACCAGCAATATATAAAACGAAGTAACTAAGGAAGCTCAAGGAGGCCCCGTTAGTTGCGCGGACTAGGGAGCCTCAAGTGCGCGAGATCTCGCAGACTCTCACGTGATTATTATAAAAAGTCAAAATGGCTGCGGACTTAGAATCTGAGTTTTCTGCTGGAATGAACTTTTTGTTTGAAATTAAAGAGTTACAAACTGCAAAGAAAGCATAAGAACAGCATCATTATGTTCGGTGACAAAATAATAGATCCAAACTGTCCTTTTTCTGACTTTGACCAACTGTAAATGTTTCTGAATGTGGTTGCACAGGACGCGAAAAATCGACCGCAAAATGAATTAGGGTTAGGGTTTAGGATTAGGGTTAGGGTTTAGGGTTAGGGTTTAGGGTTAGGGTTAGGTTTAGGGTTGGATTCTGACCCATACGGTATTTAAAAAGAATTAAGAATAAATTATTCACATTCACATCGACGCCTTAGTGTATCAGTTTAGGCGATCTCCTTGAAGTCTCCTAGCAACGTCCTATATAAAATCGGATTGAATTACTTTGCTTATTTAATAAAGTAATTGCTTGCTATTGGTAATTGTAACTGTATGAATTGCAAAACATCATAACAGTTTGTGAAATACTCATATTTCTGCTTTTGGTGTTAGAATTCTCAATCTAAAGAGGAAATGTTTTAGTCAAGTAACGGTTAGCTAAATTATTTAAAATGACAACTTTCTGTATCAAAGTTGAAAAACCTACTCTTCAGTGTCATTTCTTTACAAACTTCAAAAGAATAGTAGCTTTTAACTTATACAGCTTATAATTAATTGCACTGTTAATTTCAACCGCGAAAACATTGTCAATTATAAACTTTTTTCTTTTGCTCATATTGTTCAAATTGTAACGAACATTTTGGCAGTGTAACTGCTCCTGTTACACGGAGGCATGGCTGAGACCTTTAGGGGCTGAAGAATAAGAACTCATACTAGGTTCACAGATGTATTTTCATTGCATTGCCAGGTCGTGGTTGCGTTTCAGCAGGAAGGTCTTTCTACCTCAAGACCACGTTTCTGAGAAGTTTCTATATGCGATGGTCCCCAAAAAGAACACCTTTTTTCCACGCGTGATTAGTTTCAATAAAATTTGTCACCGAGTTGTCCTATATCAGCTCTGTTTGTAGGTGATGTCGTCATGCCATGTTAGTTGGATTCTACCACTTATCTCATTAAGCCTGTATTTCAATTGATTCGGAAAGCTTACTTCTTTCAGTCTATCCGTGGCTCATAATGTCAATACTGATGGGCTTTGAAATGCATCACTGAGCTTCTTATGGAGCATAACCAAATTTGATTCATATTGCAGTGACCCATGATGTTGGTCTGTGCATCCAGTGTCAACACGTTTTTAACGAGAAGCAACCGTAAATTCACAGACCTAATTAATTACTTTTTCCTTGTTTTGATGTCGTCATGCCTTCGATGATTCAAGAGCTACTTGAGGAGCTAACTTCATACGATTGATATGCCTAACATATCACTCGTACAAAATTTCAAGTGAATCGCCTTAAAGATTTCAAATTTATAGAGGTGCATGCATTTCTTCGCCAAATACCGAGATTCACTACCCTCGCTGTTAGATAGGCCTAATACAATACAATCAATGTAAACGGACCCCACCCTCATTTGTGCATACAAACATGCAAACAGGTCTCTGTAAATAGGCAACTGACTTTTGCTTTTAGAAATACAGGCCCTTCCAAGCCTAATTTTTAAAAATGTTTTAATGTGATGTTTAGGGTTCCCTGATATTTCTATCATTATATCACTTGACATCTTGCTCATATCCCAAATTATCAATCAATGAGTTTAGGTGTTTAAAATGTACTTTTCCAGATGCATATATTTGTTTTGTAAAATTCTAGGCGAAGTTTTAGCAAATATTTCCAAACAACTCAAGATTTACCCTAATATGGAATGCATTTTAATTGCCTATTAGGGATTGTGCGTCATGGTATGCCGGAGCGGTGTGTGCGGCGCGGTGGCCTATCGGTCGCTTCACCTTAAGTGCAATCCAAACAATGTTGTTAACTTGAACGTTCATCACTAAATTATCTAGTTAAACCTCTTTAAGTTTGAAGTAAACATTTCTCAAGGTTGATTTAAGGTCTCTTTGTAGGGCAGCTAGTTTAAGACCTGCATTTATCCGAGTAGCTTCACGAAAGATAAGAAAACCAGCATAAGAAGGTTGTGCATAACTGATTGTCGAGAGAATAATGGCTTGATATATACGCCTACATGCTCCTCAAAAAGTTTTCTTACTACCTTAAGAGAGTACTAGTCACTCCAGGCCGTTGCCCGTCGCTTTTTGAATTTCTTCACTTTGATTTATTCAGTTAGCACAGGGCAAAACCTCCTCCCTCTCGGGAGTGGCCCGGAGGTGGACTCGCGCATATTGCACTCGTCCATCAAGTGTATCGATACAGTTTCCGTCACCAGTTCAGAGTCTGCTGTAGTGCCCTCGCCCGTCGACCCTGGGTCGGGGGTTCCGGGTTTTCACACTGCACGCAACAGGGCGACACACTTCGAGCCCATCACTTGCTTTACAGGCGGTCGCTCCGACACCCTCCAGTTCGACCAGGGACCACCAGGCACCGATCCCCAGACGGGCACAACTGCGCAGCCCCCACGACCATGGTATGTGCCAGTTTCACGCCCCGAATTACATACTCTGTCACAGTGACGACCACTGAGGAAGTTGCAATCACTACTGCACCGACCGGTTGGCACTCAACCCGACTCTTTTAATATTTCCGCATTAAGTTGGCAGCGGTGGGCCCATTCCCCTCCGTCCTGTACGGTAATTGTCCCCTCGCAGAACGCGGTCACCGACGGGACTCTGTTCTGCTCAGAGCACCGGTCGCAGGCAGGGCCACTGAAAGAACCCGAGTTGCCTGACAAGACGGTAGAGCAGACGGGTGTTGCGGCACCCCGCTCCGGGAGTCAAAACTGACCTCACCACTCGTTTCCAAGCCTTTCGCTTTCGCCACGACGAGATCACGCAGCTACTAACTGCTAAGCCTTTCCGCTCATGATATCCAACCAGCCAGCCTCTGGTAAGGCGGAACACCTCAAATGCCATCTAACGATTGACCGACCGCCCCAAGCCGCGAAGCTCTGAGGAGTAGACTCACCGGGAATAGACCAACGAACTCGCCACCAAAGAGTCATGGTTACTCCCGCCGTTTCTTAACTTAAGTATGACCATGAAGCTCACGATTATGCCTTTTTAATCAAATTCCATTACAGAAATGCAAGCGGCCGTAATTACTTCAATAAGTACATATAAACAGCGTAAATCTGAACCAATGAAACAAACATTCAAAGAGGTGGTACTGTATTTTAAAAATTCTGAGAAGAAGAAGACCAAACAGAAGCTTTTACAGGCTTTGAACTTCCGCCTTGAACTCAGCCACTGCAATCCGAGCCTCAGTTTAACACGTGCAAGGCTTAACAAAATAGTTGCCAGCATCGTAGTTGAATCTGTATCTCAATGGCATTGTTCTATATGTCTTCCACTTTGACAATTGATTCCGACAAAAGTAAGAAGGAGAATGAAGACATCAATATGGTTTAGTCTGAAACATTTCCTCACTCTTTCAATTCGGCAACATGAGCATAAAATGGGGTTGATCAGTGCTTGAATGAGGTAGCCTACTTTAAGGGTTTTATGTTAAGTGCCCGATACTTAAATACAGCAAGTTCGCTTTCTCGACGCAAAAACCAGCTAATTTCTATAGGTAGTTTGAACAATGTATGCATGTTTTCAAGTAGGCTAGGATAACAGAAAACATCTGTTATGCATTATAGATACGATTTTTTTATGATCAATGCCGGAGTAAGCACTGTTGCTGGGAGGTGGATGCTAGAAGAAAATTATGGCAGGCGTAGGAGATCGAACCGCTAATTTTGTGAGACTGCCCAGCTAAACCACTCTTGGCTATTTGGCATAACGTCGTAGATTGTTTTTGCCGAACTAGTCCTGTTGCATGATATCAGTCAGTGAAAGTTGACACATATCTATGTTTATATAACGACATTTGTAAAATCCAGCAGAGTAAGTAATTATCTTGATGAACCAATCAACACAATATCATTACAGACTTCCTTGGTAATCTCGTTTAATGGAATCTGAATCGGAACGCAGGGTTTATTATGACTTCTCAATCAATCAATCAATCAATCAATCAATCTATCTATCTATCTATCTATCTATATATCTATCTATCCATCTATCAATCTATCTATTTATCCATCAATTCATCTACCAACTATCCAAGGTCGACCGAAAGGCAGGAGCGCTTATCGCCCTAAAAAGTCAGCGCTGAAAACCTCCACGTTTCAGCAGTAAAGTTCAGGCCAATTTTTCATTTTTAACCTTGAACTCCATGTTCCTTGAGCGTATAATGTTTGTATCACATAACCTTAACTGAGTGGGACTCGGTGGTGTAGAGCTATGGCCTGTGCCCTGTAACTGGAGGACAAGCGGTTCACCCACAATTGTCTGTGAGGAAGACAACGGGAAACCACCTAACTTATGTCATCCCGGTTGGCATAAAGCCAAAGAACCCGCCTTAGGACAGACAACTCATCATCACCATCATCATCATTACCAGCAACTTCATCATCATCATCGTCATCATCGTCATCATCATCATCATCATCGTCATAGCCCTTGCTATATTTGAGATACGTCAAAACGTTTTTAGATTACATCACATAGATAAAAGTTGTAAAACTGTTAAAGAAGTGCAGTAAAGTTCGGGTCGCCTGGAACAAAAATGACTTCTGCATTTGTGAAACACTAATTTTTATGATCGGTTGCTATGGAAACATTTAGACCAGTGTAAAAATACATTTTTATGTACCTGTACTTCGTAAAATTCAATTTGTGTCCAGAATATATCATCGTGCCTGAGGAATCTCTCACAAAGTTTTAAAAAACCAAAATTTTGTTTCAAACTGCACTGGACTCGGCTGGATTTGCTGAAAAATTAGGTGAAAACCGCAAGTTTCTATCACAAATAGTAACACGTTGTAATTTTAAAAGACTTAGTTCTATGTGGATAATTTTGAGAAATGTGCGTAAAAGTTTGCCATAACAATAACTAGACCAATGTTGTCGTGTCTAGACGTCGTGAATGTCCATCAGTACATGTCAGGTAAATTAGAGTTAGCTCTTATACCGGTGAGGCTGCCATAAATAAGATCTCCATAAAACCTGTTTACGACGATAATACGCTTGTCTTGGTAATTTGCAGAATAACTGATGCACACTGCTTTAAATCAGGGCACCAAGAGGACATTTTAAATTATGGCTTTGTTTCAGAGAATCATAATAAACTTTGAAGATAAAAGCAATTAGACCGAGAAACTCTGCATAAGGGCTTACAGCTTGACGGCTAATACAACAAGGAATTCATACATATCCATGAAACTTATTTCGAACCATGCTATCTTTACTTGCATTCTCAACGTCTTTCTCACTCAATGACATTTCCGACTTTGTGATTGTTTTCTCAGGCACTATCGCACGTGATGTTGGTGCATTTCATGCTGCAACATGGAACTGCTTGTGTTATTTTTATATCTACGCATCGCACTGTTTTTAAATTTCGTTGTAAATTAACAAACGAACAACAGGCCTGTCACTTCACACGAGTACAAATTGCAGGTGACGTAAGGTCATGCCTGGCCAATGGGTAAGATCAACATGGCGGTCAAATGACTAGGCTCTGCGTGCCTTTTAGAAGAAAGACAACAGTTATAAATACTGTGGAGTATCCAAGAACCATTGTCAAATATATTTCGACAGCGCAAGAGACGTAGCTTATAGATTCAACGATATTAGCATATTGACAAAGAAGAATGTTGAAATTTAAGTTTACTTGCGTTTTTCTTTTCTGTGCAGCGTTTGCGAGAATTAAAGGAGAGGATGAGGAATACCTTTCAACAGGAGATTTCAAAGGTGCGATGACAAAGATCGAGATAAAACTTCAACATCTAAAAGACTTGATGCTGTGTCTTGGTCGAAAACTTCAACCAGAGTTTACATGTCCATCTTCGCAGAAAGGTTACTAAACATCTTAAGAGATTTCTCCAGTATATAGATAAATATGATAAAAGTAGACAAATGTGTTATTTCTAACTGTAATATCTTCGCTAGAGATGCTACTCTTTCTTTTGTAATTTAAGATAAAGCTTCGGTGCAAGAACATAATTTTTACAAAGTCTAAAGTAGAACCAGGACAAGTCTTCCAGGTTCTACCAATGTCCTTACTCGAAATCTACAGCAACAAACAATTCGAGAAACACTGTCGGTTTATCTTAGGTCGTGCCTTCTGAGAACTGTTGAACAGCCACATTTAAGAACCATTGTGAGGTGTTTTGAAATGCGCTATGTGATGATCAGATACACACATACGTACCACCTGCCCAGCTTGTCCAGATGCACTCATGAATCAAATATCGTGTATGAGGTCTTGTCAGGAGAAATGGAGAAATTAGCCCTTTTGAACAGGCGGTAATCACGATGTATGCAGAAGGTACAGCTCGTAATCAAAAACCTGGAACTTATTCATTACAGTAGTCCATGTAAGCATAAAAAGCTATCAATCTAGCTAGCAATTGGAAATACGGAGAAAGACAAATACAGAAAGCACTAGGCCAGACCGCGGATAAGTTGACCATTGTGGCAACCATACTGAACCGAATTCCATCAGCAATTTGAGGGATGAATGCCCGTGACCATTGCAACCATCATTATCGATATCCAACGCAACAAACTCGTTGTCTCCGCCGCCTTCATCTCTCGCAATCTGTTCTGGCTCAAAAGCTGACCAAACAAACTGAATTTTGCAGATTTGAATTTATATAGCGACAGCAAATAAGTTGATCCATCGAATGCAGTGTTTTGATGGGGCTCAAGAAATTTCGGAGAGCATGCACCACTACATGTTTGTATGCATGTCGATTCAAATACAGTTGAACTTCTCATAACAGCGCAAACTTTCGCGTTATGCAGCAATGCATGTTCACACATGTGATGCTGCTCTATCGATCGGCCAGGGTTTCGTGACTTGAAATTGAGTCAGCGATTACATAAAATTCAGCAAGTGATTTCCTCGGTTAGGACTTTCGTGTCTTAAATTGCGAGACATAGGTTGAATTTGATGACCAAAGTAGAATTGTAACGAGATCTAACGTAGTCTCAAAATAAGACAGCCATAGATATTTCAGCATACCCGATATCATCTCTTACTTGATTGACTCAGTGAATTTATAGGAATTGGAAATGTCACAAAATAACCCAGTAGGTCGCGCAGGTGTGAACATGGTATTCAAATGACTTCTTGTCTTAGTTTTGACAAGTCTATAACAATAGTTTCATATGATATTATGTTGATTTTTGTTATTACCGGCAAACAAACTACCCAATGTTGAATTGTGGCCAACTTTTGCTTCAGCGCCATCTAATTAAGGGAGCATATCCCGCTGAAGACAAATGTAGATGTGCCATCGGTTGATGTTAAGTGCTTAATTATAGAGACGTTATAAACCCACATTGAGCGAGACATAAATCACGCAGCACTCAACCGGAAGCAGACAGCAGGTAGTTCTTTTATAGCGAAAGGCAGTCAACAAGATCCTTAATTGCATTGTAAAGAAAAAAGGTCATAGGTCGCCTTCTCAAGACCGCAAACGACAGATTGAATGAAGACTCGCTGTGTTTATGATCAATAAGAATCTTCAGACGCTCTCTCTAATAAAGTGATTGCCTCTGAATTTGACAGGATTGGTTATGCTGTAAATAGCGCTAACAATAAATTTTTTAAGTGGTCGATAACTCCTTTGAATTTAGAAAACAAACACATAACCAGGGCTGTTTATGCTAGCCGAACTGGACTGGAGTGGCATGGAGCACGTACGCTTTGATTGGTGGCTCATTCAAAGCAGATTTTTGTGTGTGCACATTCTAAAACGCAAAATTGTTGGCTTTTCAAAATATAGTATATGAAGTTTAACCTTTTTAGTACAAAAAATAAAAAGGCCAAATTTTGAAATTTTAACATTAGTATTTTTCTAAGGTGACTCAAACCTGTGTGTCTATTTAGAACACACTGCACGAATTAAAATAAATTTAACTTAGCTGGGTTGTTGTAATAAGTTTTAGACTTACCTGTTTAGACATTATTACCAGTTACGAGCTCAATGTCACGTTATTTGAAATCCTTCAAACTTTTACACAGATTCTTACATTTAAATGTACTCTATTTTAAAAAAGTTATCCCTTAAGCCTAAAATTCTCTTAAGATTAAAATCAGTTCAGCAGAAATTCAAAGTACACTACGCGTGTGTTAGTTGTGAAACTTCGATGAGTTTATTGGTCGATGACTTCGTCGGTCGATCTCTACGTGTCTGCACGAGACCGTCGGCGTAGATCTTCTCCAGCTACCCAAGTATATAAGTTATAAAAACAAAATGTGTTGAAACTTAATTCACACCAATTACCACTAATTAAATGACCAAATACTGGATATGCAAATAGGTCAATAGGCCTATGAAACGTATATTTCTCTGCAGACACGTTGGCGGAAACTATTTGTGAGATTCTATAAGATACTTTAAGTTGCTTCTTGTACCTGTATGACCGAGAACCAATAAGCGATAAAGTTATAAACTTAAAGCCACCGGGACTAAATAGAAAGACAAGGCTTGTGTAGGGGCGTTTCTCGTTGATTTGTATTGTGTAGGGGCGTTTCTCGTTGATTTGTATTGTGGATTAATTAAAGATTGACCTGAGATCTAGAACTTTAGTCAATTGATGCGCATGGATTTCCGCGGCAGCCACCTACCAGCAGTCTTACTGATAGCGATTGCAGATTCTGCTATACGAACTAGGCTACCAGTTTCTATCTTCGTACCAGAATATTCGATCTGTGGATGTTGTTCGTTGGTCTATGGCAATGCCTACAGACAACCTTTCCATTAGGGTGTAACCGAATGCAGGAAGAAGTTAAGCTAATACGTGCAACTAGTTCGATGTGGTATCTCAACAGAAGTCATTTGGCATGGTCAAGTCTGCTGGCATAGTATTCAAGTTTTCGTGTATAATGAATGACGGGAGTCTTGTTTCCCAGCTTGTTTTTTAATCAGTATAGCCATCTTGAGTTAATGTAGCGAAACTGCTGGGCTAAGTGTGCATATTTGCATATTACCCAGTAGTCAGGGGTAGATTGCTGGACTGTCGACTAAAAGGTTAGGGGTTCAAACCCATACGGAACAGGACGATGTTCCGAGATATCTGCTCCACTTCGCGCTCTAGGATACCCAGCTATAAAACAAGTACACTGACCGAACGCTGTCGGTAAGAAGATCATGCGATATAGGAGAGGACGGAACTTACTATCATCACATTCCGATACTAAGAAAATGATGTCACTAGCATTTCATACCCATGACTGCTTCTCATAGTAAGCTGAAGAGACCGCTCTTCTTGTTCAAAATACCGGCGCGTTTGAGATCATTCGTTAACGCCCATATGTATCATTGTTGTTGATCGTGATGTACAGTGCATGCTTCTGGTGATCAGTTAACTTTACCAAGCTGATGTGAGATATCTAAACGCGAAGAGTAAATAGCACAATAATCGTTTTGTGAAATAAAGACCAGCTAGATTAAGAATCGGATGGAAAACGCTGTCCTTTTGGCTTACCGCAACTGCTGAGGGAGATCAAGCAAAATGAGCTTAGGAATTTGTGTGCTGTCGCAATCGTAATGGTCATGAAAAGAAGTCAGTCTGAGTTGACATTTATGTCGATGATATTCTGCACTCACATGGCTCAGTTCTGCAAGGAACTAGTTTTGTAATTCATCAGTTAAATATTACAATAGTTTACTATCCTCATAATGCATGACCTAAAGTTTTATTGATTCAATGTGACACTCAGGAGAAAATGAAACTTCTTTCTCCTGCTCCTCCTTCTCTTCCACCTCATCAACATCATTGTAATCATCATCATCATCACCTTCTTGTTATTGTTCTTGTTCTTGTTCTTCTTGTTCTTCTTCTTCCAGTTATAGCGCGATCAAAACATTAAGAACGGCAGCTGAAGCTACTCGGTAATCAGATCACTAACCAGAACACGCCTCAAACTTTTTTGAAATGCACATCAAAGAAATTTATAAGTGGTGTTTTGTATCCGTTGATTCTTTCACTTAAATACGAAGTTGAGAGTCTTAACTAATGTGTTGTAACATAACCAACTAATAAAATACGCCACTTCCCAAATCTTGTGGCATGCTTATGACCCTAGCTTTGTTTCATTTACCTATGATCCAAGTGTTTACTGTTTTAGGTAGCTGTCCAGCTGGGTTAACTTATCTACCCTTAGCTCAAAGTTGCTGTAGGATAGTTTATGAAAGTCACTCATGGGCATCAGGATTTACAGATGTGGGTGTGCCTTCGTTTGATGTCAACTGATTAATTACATGTATACAGAAGTCATAAAATCACATTGAGCGAGACATAAATCACTCAGCACTCAAACGAAAGCAGTCATCAAGTAGTTCTTTTATCGCGTAGGGCAGTCAACAAGATAGTTAATCACATCCTAAAGACAAGACATCTTTTGATCGCCTTATCGCATTGTGATGACCGCAAACGATTGATCGAATGAAGGTTACTGTATTTATGAGCAATAAGAGTTTTCAGACGCTCTCTCCAATAAAATGATTGCCTCCGAATTTGACAGGATTGGTTATGCTGTAGATAGCGCTAACAATAAATTTTTTAAAGTGGTCGATAAATCCTTTGAATTCATAAAACAAATACATAGCCATGGTTGTTTATGCTAGCGGAGCTGGACTGTCCTCGAGCATATATGCTTTGATTGATAGTTCATTCAAAGCAGATTGTTGTTGGCTTTTCAAAATATAGAACATAACGTTTAACCCTTTTAATAAAAAATATGAAAAGGCCAAGTTTTTAAATTCTAATTTTACTCATTTTTTCTAAGGTGACTCAACCTGTGTGTTTATTTAGAATACGCTGCACGAATAAAAATATCTTTCTTAGCTGGGTTGTTATAATACGTCTTAGACTTTCCTGTTTAGATGTTTTACCAGTTACGAGCTCTATGTCACACTATTAGAAATGCTTCAAACTTTCACACAGATTCTTACATTTAAATCCATTCTGCTTTTTAAAAAAAAAGATTATACTTATGGCCTGAAATCCTCTTAAGATTAAAATCAGTTAAGCAGAAATTACAAAGTAAACTACGTTGATATCAGTTGTGGAACTTGGATTGCAATTCGTAGATCTATCTCTGCATGTCTGCGCGAGGTCGTCGGTGGAGGTCTTCTTCAGCTACCCATGTATATAAGTTTTAAACAAAAGATGCTAAAACTTAATCACACCAATCGCTACTAAGTAGTAAACCAAATACTCGATACGCGATTAGATCAATAGGCCTATAAAACGTACAATTCTCTACAGACATGCTGGCGGAAACTATTTGTGAGATTCTACAAGATAATACATTAAGTTGCTTCATATTTCTATATAACCCAGAAATAATAAGCGATAATTTTTTTTTCTGAAAAGGAGGTCACATAGGTTACTTTCAACCGTAATGGTCATGAGTATAAGATAGTATGAGTTGACATTTATATTGATGACATTCTGCACTCACATATCCCAGTACTTCAAGTGACTAGTTTTGTAAATCATCAATTAACTATTACAATAATTTACTATCGTTATAATTCGTGACTAAAATTGTTATTGATTCAGTGACACTCAGAAGAAAACGAACTTCTTTCTCCTGCTCCTCCTACTCTTCCACCTCATCAACATCATTATCATCATCATCACTATCATCAATATATCATCAACTTATTATTCTTCTTTTATTCATCGTCTTCTTCTTCTTTTTCCTCTTCTTTCACTTGTTGCGTCGTCAAAACATTTAGAATGGCAGCTGAAGCAGCTCGGTAATCAGAACACTAGCCAGGACACGTCTCAAAATTCTCTCAAATGTACATAAAAGAAATTTGTAAGTGGTGTTTTGTATTCCTTGATACCTTTACTTTACTAATAAAGTTTAATGTTTTGGCTAATATGTTGTAAGGATAACCAACCTAATAAAATACGCCACTTCCCAAATCTTGTTGGATGTATATTACTCTAGCATTGTTTCATTTAGCTGTTATCCAAGTGTTTACTGTTTTAGGTAGCTGTCCAGCTGGGTTCACTTACCTGCCCTTAGCTCAAAGTTGCTACAAGATAGCTTATGAAAGTCACTCGTGGGCATCAGCTGGCGCAAGATGCCGGCAGCTACACAGTAGAGCCCACTTGGCTGCCATAACGAGTCGAGATGAAAATGACGCGTTGAAATCTTTCGTGCGAAATCAGTTTGCTAGTAAGTATGTGTCAGAACTATCCTAAAAATAATCAGACGTTATCGTCATTAACTGAATCAGTAGTTTCGCTGCAAAATATACACCAACTGTCACCCATTCCAGGTACGCTGATTTCTGCCTAGCTTCTTGTTTAGGGCTTTCTCGGTTATCCCTGCCTCGCAGCGGCAGATCAGGATAGACAAGACAAACAGCGTATACGGGTTTATATTCAGATGAATGCTTGAGAGCCTCATGTGACTGTCCAGAGATACCATGAACGACCTGGCGATTTCAATATGTAGACTGCTTTCTTAAGACCGCTGCTAAAGACTGATTGATTGACATGCTAGATGATGGCATCCATTAGAGCTTCACTGCCTGTCGACATCGTCGATATGTGCCCAAGCGAAAAAGTCGGCTGTGGTCTGGATCCTTGTCTGGCCCCTGTTCAATTCTGTAATGAAGGCCACTGTTAGTACTTTTAGCATTTCTTCCAGCAAAGCGGCAAAATAATTTCGTTATCTCGGGCCTGTTAACCTGGAATCGCGAATCTTAACGTCTTAGACAAGTATCCAGTCCGTCGCAGGATTTGCCAATTACTTCTCAGCTGGGTTGTGTCGTCTAATTTCAGCTGTTACGATCCTTTCAACATTCATATTTGAAAGTGAGAAGTTTTTAATGGGTCTAATTGAAAATATTTGTCAATTTCGGTTAAAGGTTTATATTTATTGAATTAAGGCCTCCGAAGAGTTCTCGTTCAAATGAATACCTATAATTCAAAGAAAGGCTTTAAATAACTGTACAGTTCTTCAAATGTTTTTGAGGCAACAATCTTGTTTTACTTCATGGTTGTGTTCATGCTCATTACTACACTGAAGGTTTTACTAAAACTGTTTGTAGCCAATCCAGCTTCTGCCGTTTGTGGATATCCTAGCACTGCCCGGAATGATTTCGGGAAAATGCTTTGGGTCAGTGGCCAGCGTTTGAACGAAAACAGCTGCATCGATCCCTTCGTCTGGAAATTATCAAATGATGAACAGCTGCCATTCACCTTCACAGACTGGTATCCCGGCGATCCAAACTGCTACCTCAACGGACAGCACTGCGTGTTTCTATCAAGTTTATGGGACTTACGTTGGTTCGATGACACGTGTAGCTATAAACTCTGCGCTCTCTGCGAATATCAGCCCGTCTAACTAATGTTGGCTTAAGAGCGTCGTATGCTTTTGCATATCTTGATTTTCTTTTCTTTTGCACACTAGTTTTAAATTGGTCTCGATTAACATTTATGTTGAATTAAAATTAATGGGATACCTACTGTACATATTACTGCAAAAATGTATGATCATGTCGGTTTCATTTTTAACTATATATTATTTACTTGATTAATTTTACTTAATTTTTATCTACTTCAGGCAATCGCAATTTTTAATCAGCTTAATTTTGCCGTACGAATAGCGCAAATCTTTGCATATCATGGTTTTTCCATATAAGTGTCACAAGCAATTTTTAGTAATTTAAAAGAATTGGGTTAATCACATATTGCTTAATAATTAATGACTAATTCAAAATTGGTTTGGCTATTTGAATATTAATTGCTCGCAATTGGTAATTGTAACTTTAGGAATTGCAGAACATCAACATTTTGTGAAATACTGATATTTCCGCTCTCTGGTGTTACCCTTCTCAATCAGTCTAATGAGGAAATGTGTTAATGAAGTAACATTTAGCCAAATTATTAAAAATGAGAATTTTCTGTACCAAAGTCGAACGTTTGCACTACATTTATGGTTAAACTGTATATTTCAAAATTGGTGCTTCATTTCCATTCTAATGTGTGCATCATGCTAATGTGTATGTATGCATGTATACGTGTGTATATATATATATATATATGTAGACATTTATAACAGCGTCTTTTAGAAATCTCTCAGGGGCGCTAAAAGCAAGGCTATCTACAGATTTAAGTGGCACTACTTAAAATCTAATTTACTGTTGAGATAAGCTACTCTTCAACGTCATTTCTTTACAAACTTCAAAAATTGTGGCTTTTACCTTAAACAGCTTATAATTAATTGCATTGATAATTTAAACCGCGAAAACATTGTCAATTATAAACTTATTTTTTATTTTGCTCATATTGTTCACATTTTAACGAACACTTTGGCAGTGTAACTGCTCCTGTTACACGGAGGCATGGCTGAGACCTTTAGGGGTTGGAGAATAAGAACTCATAGTAGGTTCACAGGTGTATTTTCAATGCATTGCCAGGTCGTGTGTGCATTTCAGCAGAAAGATCCTTCTACCTCAAAACATGTTTCTGAGGAGTTTCTGTAGACGAGGGTTCGCAAGAGAACACCTTTTTATCCACGCGTGATCAGTTTCAATCAAATTTATCGCCAAGTTCTCCTGTATCAGCTCTGTTTGTAGGTGTAGTCGTCATGATTATCTCATTAAGCATACATTTCACTTGAACCTGAAAGCTTACTTCTTTCAGTCTATCAATGGATCAGTATGCCACTACAGGTGGGTTTTAAGTGCGCCTCCAAAGTTCTGATGGAGCATAAAAAAATTTGATTTATATTGCACTGACCCATGGTGTTGGTCTGTGATCTAGTGTCAACACATTTATAACGAGAAGCAACCGTAAATTCACAGACCTTATCAATTACTTTTTCCTTGTTTTGATGTCGTCATGCCTTTGGCGATTCAAGAGCTACTTGAGGAGTTATATATATACGACTGATGTGCCTAAAATATCACTCGTATAAAATTTCAAGTGAATCGCCTTAAATGTTTAAGATTTATAGACGTGCATACATTACTTCGCCAAATAACGAGATTCACTTCCCGTGAAGTTAGCTATATATTTTTAGGTAGGCCTAAAGCAATACAATCAATGTAAACAGATCCAGCCTTTATTTGTACACGCAATGGCCTGTATGCAAACAGGTGTCTATAAATGGGAAACTGTCTTTTATGTTAAAAGTATGGGCCCTTCCAAGGCTAATTTTATAAGACGTTTTAATTAGATGTTTTAGGATCCCTGATTTTCGATCATTATATCACTTGGTCTTATTTGAGATCTTACTCATATCAATAAATAAGTCAAGGGATTTGAAATGTACTCATCCATATGCATACATTTGTTTTGTAAAATTCTAGGCCAAGTTTTAGCAAATGTTTCCAAACAGCTCAAAATTAACCCTGATATGCAATGCGTTTTAATTGCATATTAGGGACTGTGCGGTACTGTGTACCGTCACGGTGTGTGCCGCGCGGTGATCTATCGGTAAAGCGTGTGGTTAAATGAATATGCCGTTGCGGGTTCGACTCCGTGTAGCGACCCTTGGCAAGTTACCAAGCAGTATAATTTAGTACCGGCTAAGCTGGGAAGTAAATATCAAGTCCCGCGATGCATTGGCTCCGTGTCCAGGACATTTGGATTCATGCACTGCCGGCTCAAGGGACTAAAGAAACGGAAATGAGCGTCTCTTATATCCCGTATCCTCACTTTTGGGATATGGGGTACTTTTACTCTAACGACCATGCATAATTAGTGCCATATTTAAATATCTGTGCGTAACTTGATAATACGAGATAAGTTGGCAGTTTCTGTGCATTTTTGCCTCGAAAGTTAAGTTTTCAAACGTACTCACCCAGTAAAAGACATCCGAAGACACTTGGCGTCAATTATTGAGTCATGGCCTGTAAAATATGGTCCACCGATGGCAATGTAGGATGCTGAAAGCAATAAAAAAAGGTATGACAAATACAATAGCATGTAATATTACCCTTCTTCCACAGTTCAGAAATACACGCATTCTCATAAGAGAGACCATCGATGGCGCTAAGCGAGAAGAGCTTGTTCAAGATCTGTGCAAAGTAATTGCCGCCGGTGAGGCATTACAAGCCGAGCGAGCTAACCAATAGGCTACCTTGCCCCACAAAGACACAGCGTTTGTATATGCAACTAGTGGATTGCAGAGCCCCGGGGGAGTTATTGGCAACGTATTTACTTCAATCCATTTTAAGTCAATCGGTTCAAAAGTTTCGAATTTATAGAGTAAAAACGTCTACAGACTGTTTACTAAGATTAGGACATGCCGCCGTTAATAAGTTTTCTCCTTTGATCGGCTACAGTATAGAGTAGCAGCCGTAACGCGCATCGCTTTGATCGACTTGATGACTTATTATCAACCATAGTTGGAATATAGCCCGATAGAAAACAAGCAATTTGGCCCGTCACACCTTGGTGGAGCTTCGATTCAATGAGGAAGGGACAATATGTAAATTTAGCAACTCCATAAGAGAGAAAGTATGTGTCAATCCAATTTTAGTGAGGAGCAATCGTAAATTTACAGGGCCAATTACTTTTTTGCAGTGATTGAATAATGTTCACAGTTACGTTTGTTCTTATTTACATGGTCTTTTAAGTTTCTTCGTAGCCAAACACGTAAATAGCAATGATTGTCGAGTTCAGGCTTTCTTGGAAGTTGAAGAAAATTCAAACGCTGTGCATTCAAATGATACGTATTCTTCAGAAATATGAAACTAGATTATAATTTACCGCCCTATAGGAGAGATTTATGCATATTTTAAGTTACTAGCCTTCAACTTTCAGAATAAGCATTGAAGTCATGCTATCTCAAGTTCTACAACCAGCTGCGCATTTGGCATGTTTGTAAGGACGCTATGTAAATATACAGATAAATAGGTCTATATAAATGCATACTAAATACCTGATTAGGATCCACAATAAATTGTAGTCGATTAACAGTTAGTTCGAAACATTATGTTTCTTTAATCGGTATTAAGAACTGTAAAGTATCAATTGCGTATGATGAGTTTGCACTTTGCACTTACTGTTAACCAACAGTAGGGTCTGATTTGTCGTTTTTAAGCTAAACTTGACACAAATAACTCAGCAGAAAATTTACACCGAAATAGCTACTGATAAGTTATTTTTCTTTGGCCTTTTAGTCACCGACGTTCGGAACACGCTAACGAAGCTGTCCATGTGATTCACTCTCTGCAGTACAAGAGCTTTAAGTCGGGCAGGGAAAAATCTTCGCTTGACCCTCGTGGCTTTCCAAACCGGGCGAGCAGCAGACCCCCTTCAGAACCCGGCAAGGTTCGACCATTTCCATGTTCGTAACATCTACTAGTTGCTATATAACCTCGTTACCCAGTTCCCAACATAAACCAGAACTTTACACATCTGAAGACGTCTTGCTCCTACAACATCTTTCCGCTACTTCAAGAAAGAGTACGACCGCAATGACTCGCGCGAGTCGTCGAAGCCAGGAGACCTCCCATCGACTTTGTTGATCTCTTCCGATCTTCGTCTTCGATAAGTGCCTGCAGTCAGGGCGCCTGAAGAGATCCGTTCAGGATATCCAGGTCAAGGTCGACCTCAACAGGGCAGTTCCGGCGAACACAACAACGGTTTACGCAGTTCTAAACAGCGACCGATTCCTATAACCCTAAATGGATGGAAGCAAGTTCAACGCCGTATAATAAGAGGTATGGTTTTGCTTTTAATAAAGCGACCGTTCAACGAATATCGACATGGATTTTGAAATTTGGAGCGAGCAAAAAGTGGCGTATGTCGTATTCTTACATTCAGCGAAGGGCCAAAGGCGACTCTGACAAGGGTTGACACCGATGGTATTGGTGTCAGGATAAGGCTGACACCTGGTCAGCCTCATGTGGAGGACAAACTCGCGATGAGAAGGCGGCAAGTTGCCCATGCATGTCACGTACTGAAAAGGGTTAGATGCCGATGTGGAGCTGACACTCAGAAAAACCTCGATAAGAGCGATGACCTAGGTGGGATGCGGCTTCCTCCGTCTGCTGTCAAACATCCGAAAGATCTTCGAGGGCCTGTCCGCGGTGGGGTCTTTAGTTACTGTGAATGCCAGCTTTGCTAATGTTCTGCAGGACAAGCTAGCTGGCAAAGCGGTCCAGACGAATGCACATAGCCATAACTGCGAAGTACAAGTTCAGCTTCGAGAGTCGAGACTGTATCTTGAGCGCGTTGCTCCGGGTATTCGTTGCCCAATGTGCAAGGGCTACGAACTAAACCTTTTAAAAAACTAACGCCGATAAGCAACTTCGACATCGAGAAGCCTATAAAACTCATCTGGATCCTAGTTGTTTGTGCTTGTATGCCAGTGTCTAGCAGATCAGACTTTTTAACAGGCGTGGCCCCAAAGCAATTATGGCGCTCATCGTTCTTGCTTTCCTGAAAAATTTACTTCCAAACCTGCTGGTCTATTTAGCTACATAAAGTGGGTGTTTACTTTTATGTTTCCAAATTTTATCTTCCACTAAAAAACTGCGCTCAAACGGTAAGTAGCGACTTCTCACTAGCGAATATGCCATCATAGTCTTGCATGTCCAATAACGTGTATCGTTAAGACATGTGGAATGTCTTGTGTTGTGAACTGACCTTTTGGATATTGAACTGATCGTGGCTTGGCTTTCATCGCTATCGATTGATGCCTTGTGAATTAGACATTGGTGTAATTATTACAATTTCAATTCCAATATAGTCTAAATAATTAAAATGGTCTATTGGCCTACAGTTTGGTCGAACAAAAATATGTAATACAGTCTGTGCTCACAGTGGCCTTTTTATTAATTGATGTGAGTACAATGATAACGTAAGTAAGTAAGTAAATTAGGCAAGCGAGCAATTAAGAAAGTGATCAGTATTAGCGCGAGACAAAGGCTCATTCTTTGCAAACAACGAGTACAAACAGGAGAATACGAAAGCAAAGCGTATTTTCGAATATATTTAACAGTTTAAATATCTAAGTTTGTATAATCTGAGAAAAATTACCAGCATACAAGCCATAGCTTGCTTTTAGTTAGTCAAACATTGATTTAAAGACCTCTCGAAACAGATCTACAACGGATTATACTCGCAAAAGGGACAAAGCACTTCGTCGCATTTCAAATCATTCCAACGGAAATCACGATAACCCGCAATCATATGTATGCACTGTTCTTCGTTTTTGGCGCAGTTTGGCTCGCCTCCATCCCAGTAGGAGTATGAAAGAGGCAGCTGCATGTCCTTCGATATTTTCCAGACGAACGGTTCTGCGCAGCTGGTCTCGTTCAGTCGTTGCCCACTCGTCCAAAGGTGTTTACTTTGATCTCCATACCAACGATTTTTGCACACAGTTATATGAGAATTCTCTAAAACATCAAGCGTCATTTAAATTAGTCGAGGGTGTCCATCCGGACACTGTCGTCGACCGTGAATCACGGAAAGGTGTTGCGACCAATTGGCCGGACACTAAAGAATGCCTGTTCTGAGTATAGTTGGTGGCTTTCGGAAAATCCGGGGGCTTCCCCTTCTACCATCAAAATTTTATTGAGAGAACTTTGAAATCGTGAATCAATTTCACAGTGGCTCTAAAAATTTATATCAATGCACTTTGTTACAGAAGACTCAACTTTTTGCAATCTGCACATTCAACCGATTTAGTGGAACAGAATCTCAAAGGATCTATGGAGCACAGTTTGAGTATCAATTTATGCCCATGGTCAAAGCCACTATGAACATACGCAAGTTCTGCTCCAAGAAAATTTCAGTCCCATTTAGACTTTAATCTCCCGCGAACTAGGGTAAAAATGTGAGCTTTATAAACATTATCGCTTGCTATTATTGCCTAGAACTCGGCGCAACACATAAAATCGACTTACCCTCTTGTTATCGATCGACAAAATGCCAACCTAGCTCAGTACAAAAGCATTGTAGCCTATGTATATAAACAGATAATTATGTATATATTCTAATGCGAATGGTAGAGTAGGCTGTTGAACGGAGCACCCAATTCTACGTCTTTAGTGATTACGTGCGTCGTGTTTCAAACGATTGATCTAAGAACTACTTATATAAGAGCTATATGTGAAATGGCATGTATACGCACTTGCAAACTCTTGTTTCAAGTAGGCCTTCAAGGCAATGTTTTTGTCTTTCTTCGTAATGGCAACCAAGTGGGCTTCCGGGTGCAATTCACGACATTTTTGATCAGCTGATTTCCAGTTGTGTTCTTCGTAGACGACTTTATAGCAACTGCGAGCCAGGTTCACGTACTGGAATCCAGGTGGGCATTTCGAGTCAACTTCGAGAACAATTCAAACAATGTTGTATAACTTCAACTTTCATGAAAATTAACTAGTTAAACTTTGGAGCTAGTAAACAGGTCTTAAAATAGGTTTAAGGTTTCTTTGTAGGGTTGCTTATCGTCGATAGGTTCAAACAGCAAATAAAAGATATAAAGCAGAAATATTAGCAATGACCCTGTAAAAGAAATCGCAATACAGAGGTTTGATTTTTGCTGTCATAGGTGCTACATATAGCTTAGAATATCAATTTGATCAGTGAAAAAATAGATTTTAAGAGTAGCTTCAAAGACGATAAACTGGTCAGCAAAGCAAAGTAGATATTTCGCGAAACACTATAGCCGATTGTATAGAGCTCTTGGCTTGTAATACGGAGTGTATGGGCTTAATCCTCCCTCGAGGTGGTTACTGTTTAGGGACTTTGAGCAAGAATAATATTATAATTATAATTGATCAGCATCGTAGATGCCCTGTCGTATTGTGATGTGTGTACTTCTCACCTTTGGAAAGAGGTTAATACAGTCGTATCTGTCTATTTGCATATACAGTATTACACTGGTCATAGCCAAGACGTTTCGGTGATGAAATGAGTAATTTTTGACCAGTCATAACCGCCCCTTCAGTAGGGAATCTCCATGAAGACAAAATGTACTGTCAACAACCCTGATTTACAGTCTGCAATTCGCCCAGTACTTCCTAAAGAAGGACATGCACTCCTGAGCAACCAGCAGACTATTCACTGGAATATGAAGGTAAAAGCGACCTGATCAGAGACCTAGATAATCAGATCGTGACAGAGTAAAATCACCTGAGCCTTCAACATAAGATCCTGTTTTTCTTGCATTTTTACCATCTGCAGAGGCATATAGTATTATAGAGAATGAATTGAGATCTAGAATTGGCAAAAAGGCAGATATTTTGGCCTCCAGACTGCAACAATGAAATCTGCTTCAGGAGAATACAAAAATTTCAGTATTCCGTCAACGCCAGAAAGACTTCTCTCAGTTCTTCACTATAGAAAATGACCTTGTCTTCTGCCAATGAGCGCAATGGTTCAATGAAATCACTCAATAATGAGCACAAAACCGAAGAGTGAAGACTCTTCTTTGACTTTTCAAAGCTACTGCATAAAGGGAATAACAGTCATCAATTACTGTAGGAAATACTGTTCACTTGAAAGATTCATACTTAAGCATGAATCCTCTTCTTGACTCTATAAACTACAAGAACTTGGATTGGCGGATCTGTGGGGGTTCTAAACGTAATTGCACTTTGCTGGGAATGCAATAGAGATACATCAAACTTTGCTGCTTTCTCTGAGTGGGATATTAGAGCATGTTCTTCCAATTATCAAAAAAATATGGCCTACACCGAAGTCACTTGATTAGGGAACTTAAAGTGTACAGTATAGCCCAGTTGTGGACCATGAAAATTTTTTTGTTTGCACCATTGCATATGAAGTTGGGTCTTATAAAGAATTTTGTAAAGGAAATGAACCAAGTGCCTCAAAGAAAATTTCCCAAATCTGAATGAGGCCAAAATAAATTATGAAGTTTCTGTTGATACGTGAACTTCTCAAAGATGAACATTTTGACCAGATCCTCCTCTGTTATGACAGAACAGCTTGGGAATAATTCAGACTTGTAGCTGAGAACTATTTAGGAAGCAAAAGAGCAGATAATTACAAAGAACTTGTGACTAAATTTCCCTCAGCCTAGCGGAAATTAGGCTGCAATATGTCGTCGAAGATCAACTTTCTACACCCTCATTTGGACGTTTTCCCTGATATCTGTAGTGCAGCTGGTGGTGAACAGGGGTGAACGTTTCCATGAGGACATCTCGACGATGGAAAGCAGATATCAAAAGCTGCATTATTGGTAGCACCATTATAAAAGTTGGTACATCCAGAATATTCGGTGTGAATCACATATGAATTTTGATAGAATGATCGATTGACATATAGGCTAACAAGTGTTATGAAAGTTTTCTAACTTTAAAATGACAATTGAACCTTCTTAAAAAATAAAATTGCAGAAATGCTAGCGGCCGGTATTACTTCAAAATGACCATCACAGTGCTCAACTTTCAATAAGGCACTAAATCAGAACAAATGATAATAACTTACGAGGAAGTGGTCTTTTGTAATCGGGATCAAGTTTCTGACGAAGGCCAACCAAAAGCTCTTTCAGGTTTTGAAGCTCCGACTTGACTTCAGCCAGTGCCATCCGAGTCTCAGTGTCACAAGTACTCCTATCAGTGTAATCATAATTGTCGTAGTTGACTAACTGATGTCTTCCGGATCTGAATGGTTCTATGGCCGTGTCTTCTTCTCCACTCTGACAACTGATTCCGACACAAGTCAGAAAGAGAATGAAGACGCCAATGAGTTTAGTCTGAGACATTTCTTCGTCGTTTCAATTCAGCAACGTGAGCATAAAATGGATTTGATCAACACTTTTAAGAGATAGCTCACCTAAAAGGCTTTATATCAAATACCCTGATGCATACATGCAGAAAACAAGGTTTATCTCTTCGGTGCAAAGGTGACTAATTTATGTAGGCAGTTGCCATAATTTGAACTCTGTTTCCAATTAGACTAGGATAGCAGAACCCGGCTGTTTTTTCAGGAAAGGCATTATGTAATTATATAATTGTATTTAATAACCAAAGCCTTAGTAAGGTTTTACGGGGTAGGGGAATCTCAAAGAATATAGCGATAGGCGTAGCCGAGCAAAGCGATAGTATGTGAGATTGTCGAGCTATACCCCTACCAGCACTTTAGGAAAACGTCACGGAATGTATCGTCGAATTAGTCCTGCTGCGTGATATTGGCCAATTAACGTTCACACATTTCTAAGTGCATTAAACGCCATTTTAAACGGCGGTAATCGTAAATAATCATCTGCATGAACAATCTATTTTCTGGTAAATTGCCTGCGTGACCTCGAATTTCGGGGTCTAAAACGTCATCTAAGCTATATTATGAGTTTTTTTATATATCTGTTTGTCTGTCTGTATGTCTGCCGTTAATCAATCAATCTATCTGTCTTTCAAACCTCGTTTCTTTGTTTCTTTCTGTCAGTCTGTCTGTGTCTCTATCTATCTAACTAGGTATCTGTCTGTCTTTCCATCCATCCATCAACTTTCCAACAACGGTGAACGGCAGAAGCGTTTATCGCTCCCCGACATGGGCGCTCTGTACTATTACATGTTTATTTTGTGAAAATCGTCGGGCAGACTTTCTTTTTAACGTCTGAACAGCGATAAGGTATTCGTTTTGTATAATGTAGTTTATGTAGATTTATCCTGCCCTTGGTTCTGATCTAGGCACTGTAATATAATCACTATCATTGACATTTGTAACTGATAACTAGGCTGGCGGACATGGAAATTCTTAATACGGCGTGATGGATTGCAGTAGAGTTTTTAGATAGTTGACCTTCTAAGGTCAAATAAGTTGCAATTATGATGCTGTAATTGGTGCACACTGCAATTACCTTCTATTTAGAAAACAATTACAGCCTACGTATTGTATAAACATGTTTTCATTCTGAGGTCTAAGTTCATATCCTCAAAAATATGCTACCAACCATATGCATTTGTGACATCACGAGTTCCTCGTATCTTAATTATATGACAAGTTAATGGAACTATTGTTGGAACGATCAGTTGTCCAACACCAGTATCTGTGCTCTCTGCGAATATCAGCCAGCCTAAAGTTGCCTTCGGGCTTCGTATGCCTCTGCATATCTTAGTGTTATTAACTTCTACAAACTATTTTAATATAAGTCTAGATAAGCAATTTATATGGAATTAAAAATGATAGAATAATTACATATAATAACAATTTACTTTAAAATGAATGATCATATAAAAATCCGTATGATTTTGAAATGTTATTTATTTGACACAATTACTCAACTTTAATGTAATAGAGCCGATCATATAGACTTTGTAGGCATTTGCAAATCGTGTTTAATTTAATTTTATATATCATTTTCAGTTAAGTGCCAAAAGGAATTTTTTATAAATTGAAGGACATGGGTTAATCACGAATTTCTTAATAATTAATGACTAAGTCAAAATCAGTTTGGCTATTTGATTTGTTAGTTGCTTACTTCTGCTAATTTTCACTGTATGCTATGCAGTAAATCATGATGTTTTGTGAAATACTGATATTTCCGCATGTTGGTGTTAGAATTCTTAATCATTCTAATGAGGAAATGTGTTAATCAGTTAACTGTTACCCGAATTTATCAAAATCTCAATTTTTCTGCCGCAGTCGGACATTTTAGACTACATCTGTCGTTAAACTATATATTTAAAAATTGTTGCTCCATTTCCATTCTAAAGTTTGTATAACATGTATGTGTGCGTGTGCATATACATTTACGCTTATAATAGCACCTTTTAGAAATATCTCAAAGGCACAAAAGCATGTTTATCTACAGTTTTAAGGAGGTGCTGCTAAAAATCCATATTTGTTTTAAACGCCTAACTCTATAACTTTGGGTGTATTCATTTTGGATCACATCGTTTGTGTAGATTTTTATTGCACTTGGTTCTGCTGTGAGCACTGTGAATATGAGCATGATCACAGAAAATTGTCACCGATAACTAGCCTGGAGTTCACAAGGCATGGGAAATTCTAAAAAGGCGTGGCGTATTTCATGTGATTTGTTTTTATTCTAATAGTCAACCAAGTTGCAGTTATATGCTTTAACTGTTGCATACTGCAACTGCCTTCAATTTGGAAAAGAAATTACAGCCTACATATTTCATAAACATGTTTTCATTCTGGTAGTAAGGTATATATAGGTATATAATAAATGTTTTCATATTGGTAATTAGTTCAAATCCCAAAGAATAGGTTACCAAACAGATGTGGTCATGACATCACGCCTTCTTCGTGGTTCAATAATAACCCTATAAATTACTGTTTCACGAAGCAAACACCGAATAAACGGCATGAGACGATATATAATCCGCAATCGCTACTCCAGCGATCCTACAACAGGATGCATTATCGCATCCTAAATTGCTTTGTTACTCACAAATTAACCCTGTAAAATATATGGCCCAGAGGTTCTTGTTTTAATCACGGACAGTTATTCATCCTGGTCCTGGCTGTTGCTTAACTTTACTCTGCTATAAAACGCAATGTCCGGGTAAACAGTTCGTTATGTCTGGCTACTGCGACTGTTTTTTGTGTGTGTTGTGGATGTAGACTTATACCTAATTGCAATAATTATATTCAAATAATTATGTTGCTTAGCTAATCCGACCATTATCTATAACAAGATACTTAAACACATGATGTCTTCCCATACAAGCTTGTAGAATGACAGTTCCAAGAAATTGAGTATGAACTCTTTCAAAAGTAACAACTGTTCAAATAAATAGGCTTTAAGGCCTTATGTAATGGGTCATATGCACAGCACAGATAATTACACACTGTATCAATTGCGAAGCACACAGTATGCGAAAAACTAGAGTATTCTGGGATTGTTTCATACTCTGGCCTTTTACAGGTTGGTTAAAATATTCTAATATAAAAAGTCTAGATGCGAATTCAATAGAAGTAGGCCTATATCAGATGCAATGCAAATGTAAACCAGCGCAGAGTTGCTTGTAAGAGCAAACCACATAACTTGCTAAAATTGTTCAATGTGATTTGCTTTTAAAATGCATCAGTAGGTCTATATCTTATAATAACTCGCAGAGACACTATAAGCCCCCTACTGACACTATGGTCTAATTGCTTTTATCTTTTGAGATTTAAAAATCGGAGAATGTTTGCCGCACTCATTAAGCCAACAACTTAACCAAATAAAAACCAAATTACCACAACTTACACAGGCTTACTTAATCTAATCTGAAGCAGTTGAACTCACGTACTCTATGTTCGTAGAATTTGTTTGCAAAAATATATCATCATCTTTTTTCCTAAACGCTCATAATTTCAAAATAACAAACTCATATTGACGAAGAATGGATAAATGTGCTAGCTCTTTTTCAGTTTTTAAACAAAATATAACAAGGTCAAAATTGCTCAAACATTCACCTACAGTGAAATAAAACTTTAGGAAAACTTGGGTATAATCAGCATACAAATAGTGGTCAGGAGAGCCTTTAGTAAGTAGTGAACCGAGAGGAGTGGTATATAATATAAATAGGATATATATCGTACAGATGAATCATATCATATAGTATATATCATACAGATAAATGTTTTATCTGAGGAAACGGGACTCTTTAGTAGAGATGCATGGTTGGTCAGGCCGGCTGGACTCGAATAGATTACTGTATAAACGAGAAACTAATTTACATTATCGCGTTGCTAAGAGAACAATTAAAACCGTGTCAGTAAAACATGGTTCATGGGTGGTGCTTTTGCAATCATACATATTTTGTCCAAAAAAAATCAAATTTTGTTTTGATTCTTCACTGATGATTGGGCTGGAGTCGAAAGCCGCATATTTCTATCACAGATAGCAAAAATTTGTAATTTTAAAGATGTAGGTGTTTTTCTAGCTAGTTTTGAGAAATCTCGAGTTAAAGCATACCGTATGTATAACTAGACCTAAGTTTGCTGTCCCTAGAGGCTGTGAATGTTAATGAATAAAGTATAATAGAGCATATTCCTACGCCTGTGAAGCTACTATAATTGAAATCTCCATAAAACTGGTTAAGATGAACATACTTAACTTGGTCATTTACACAATAATTGAACCACACCACTTCAAATTAGGGCATCAAAAGGGCATGTTAAATTATATTATTTTGCAGGATATCGTAATAAACTTTTAAAATAAAAATACTTAGACAGTGAAATTCCACATGAGAATC
Source organism: Norana najaformis (assembly GCA_964023275.1). Lineage (NCBI taxonomy): Eukaryota > Metazoa > Annelida > Clitellata > Crassiclitellata > Hormogastridae > Norana > Norana najaformis. The sequence continues at coordinate 10,337,183 of OZ029920.1, forward strand.
TCCATTTAGACAGCTAATACCTGGAGGCATTTACATATGCATGCATGGAACTTGTTTTGAACTATTCTGTTTACTCGACTTCAGAGCATGTTTCTGGCAAACTAACTTTCTCACTATATGAGTTTTTTCTCAGGCACTAGCACATCTGATATTGAGGTTTTTATGCTACAACATAGAGTTGATCACTTTTAATTTTTTTCTAACACTGCATCAAACTACTCCTAAGCTTCTTTGCAAATAAACAAACGAAGTGTTAGAGCATGTCTCTTCACATGGCGACACGTGACATAATTGCAGGCGACGTAATGTTATGCCTGGCCAATGCGCAAGAGCACCCAGGCGATATAAAATTTATATTAAATTAGAATAATGGGATAATTACGTATAATTATAATTTACTTTAAAATGAATGATCGTAAAAAATAGTTTGATTTTTAAATATGTTACTTTTTTAATAATTGCTTAATTTTAATGTGATACAGCCAATCATAATCTTTTAGTGTAATTTTTCCCATAAATAATAACGCATTTCATAAATCTCTCAAAGGCGCAAAAGCATATTTATCTACAGATTTAAGGAGTTGCTGCTAAATATCCAATTTACTCTTTGAAAGATCTACTCTTCTGTGTTCTTACTTAAGAATCTTTAAAAAATTGCAGAGTTCAACTTAAGCAGCCAATATTTGCAGTGATAAATTACGTAGCGACAACATTGAAATTTATTAGCATATTTTTTTTATTACTCAGTGTCCAAAATAAATCGAACGTTTTGGCTGGTTTTGTCATGTAGTTTACACACATTGTAACTGTTCCTGCTACATGGACGCGTGGCTGAGACTTGGTGCTTAAATATGCCTTTCGAGGTCGGGAAATGTGTAGTCGTGGTAGGTTAAGAGGTTACAATTGTATTGTCGTTGCATTGTCTTGGTCGTTTCAGCGCTTCAGCATAAACATTCTTCAACCACAAGACCATTCTCTGAGGATTTTCTTTAGACGCATTATTATTCAAATAGGCCTGTTTTATTTATATATATTGTTTACGCGTGAGCAGTTTCAATACATTTTATAGGCGAGTCCCCCAGTATCAGTACTGTTTGTCGGAGTAGTCACCATGCCATGTTAATTTCATTCTACCCCCTACCTCGGTAAACCCATAATTCACTCGAAGCTGAAAGCTAACTTCTTTCACTTTGCCTATGGTTCATAATACTTACTACTGCTGGGCTTTGAAGTCCACCTCTGAGCTTCCTAAGTAGAACAACCAAATTTCAGTTATATCGCATTGACCCATGGTGTTAGTCTGTGCATCCAGTGTCAACCAATTTGCAGCAAGAAGCAACCGTAAATTTACAAGGCTTGTTACAGACTTTTTCTTGTTCTGATGTCGTCATTCTTTCGACGATTCGCGAGCTGCTTGAAGGGCTATCTTCGTTTGACTGATGTGCCTGACATAGGGCTCGTATAAAACTTCAAGTGAATCGGTTTAAGGGTTTCGCATGTACAGAAAAGAACGCAATTCTTCAACAAGTAATGGGGTGTGCTGCCCAATCAGCCATATATTTGTAGATAATCCTAATACTATGCAATCGTTTTCACCAGACCGCGCTCTTTTATATATATGCAGTGGCCCTTGTGCAAACAGGTGGTCGCAAATAGGCCACTGTCATGGGTTTAAAAGTAGACTATAGAACCTTCGAAACCTAATTTTATGGGAATTTTAATAGGGTGTTATAGGATGCTCCGATATCTCGTTTGTTTCCTTACTTGTTCTAATTTTAGGTCTTGCCCATATGCCAACTTCTCAGTCAATCAGTTAAGGGGTTCGAAATGTACAGATTTTCATCTCTCAATGCTTATGACTGATGTAAAGCTCTATTATTAAATCCACAATCTTCTGGGGTACAGCCCGAGGGAAGTGAGCAGGTTCCAGTGAAAAGTGCGGCCTACAGAATCGAAAGCCGCCTTCAGATCTACATACGCAATCCACAATGGTTGCTAATATTCCCTTCTTGTTTGAATCAAGCTATTAAGCGTGAAAATTCAATCCACTGTGAATCTACCAGGATTGAAGCCGCTCTGTTTAATACGCCTTAGTTGTATCAGCTGATCCTTAATCCTTGCTAGGATGACACCTGCAAAAACCTTCCTTGGTACGGATAGAATGGTAATGCTGCTGTAGTTCTTGTAATCCAGGGGGCTACCTTTGCCCTTGTAGAACGGAAGGATGATACCTTTGGTCCAGTCATCTGGTGCAGAGATAGTATTCCAGACGTTCTGGAAGACGCGAGTGAGCCACTTTATGCCAGCCCTATCCCCTGCCTTAGGTAATTAAGCTAAAATGCCGCAAATTCCAGGGGCTTTGCGGCTCTTAAGTTTCTGGACTGTAGCTGCAACTTCATGCTCTGGGGGAGGAAAGTAGTCGATCGGCTGATCCGGGATTAATCGAGAGTACTGTCCTGGATCTGCTGGAATCGACGGAGGAGGTCGGTTTAAAAGGTTGGAATAGTACTCCTCCCACCGCTCCATCTTTTGGCTCTTGTCGCTAAGCAAATGTCCATCGCTGTTTTGATGGGGCTAAAGACACGCGGCAGGGCAGAGCACAGACTACTGAAGTTGGAAAAGGCATCTTTGAGTGGGGCCTTGGAACGGCAGTTTCGGTCTCGGTTGCCAAATCATCCGCCCAGAGTTGACGGTAATGTTTCAAGGAAGTTCTGCACTCCCTCTGTAGGCTTTTATATTCATCTGGTTTTGCGTCCAGTCTGGCCTGGCGTTTTTTCTGGACCAACTCCCAAGAGTAAGATCTGATCCATTCTTTCTTAGTTGTTCTAATTGTGCCTTGATCTTTCCTCGGAGCAAATTGTTGCGGGTCTCCCAGCTGTTGTCGGTTGGTGCCAGAATCGTGAACCTATCGCCAATATCATCAGCAATTCACGCTCTGTTGAAGGATTCCTTAGTTTATTGGTATTAAATCGAGGATTCGGCGCAGATCTTTAATTACGTCCACTTAGTCTAAGCTCTAGTCTGGCTGTAGGAAATTGACATAGGTAGCTGTCTGTCGCTCGATATTTTCCAGACGAACGGTTTTGTGCAGCTGGTTTCGTTCAGTGTTTGCTTTTACTTTTATCTTGCCACGAATTCACTTTGCACAGATTTTTACGCGAATTCTCTTAAACATCAAAATCTAGGCCGATGGTGCACCAAAGCGAAGCCACAGTAACGTCAATATTCTTGAAGGTCAGTCCGCTGAGACAGTACATTCACTGACAACCAGATGGCAAGTGCTGAAGAAAGCAGTGCCCTGTAGCTGCGATTTCTGGAAGAGCTTCCTGTCTGCTCGCACAAACAGCTGCTTTCTATAGTATAGTTATTTCCACATATTTGCCATCTGCGACCCTTATAAGAGCTGCATTAATGAGCACAGCATTATGAAAGATTATAAATCCAGCACGAGCCGGTAGAGCATAAGTGATTCCTGATAAAATGATTGCCTGATATATCGCCCGACATGTATTATAAAAGCCTGATATATCGCCCGACATGTATTATAAAATGTTTTCTAAGCTTAAATGGCCATTAGACACACGATTTGACTTCTTAAATGAAACAGAATTACAGAAATGCAAGCGGCTGGTATTACTTCAAAATGACCATCAGTTGGCACATGTCAATAGCGTTCTAACTCAGAACATCTGACAGAAACCTGCGCGGGGGTGGTCTTTTATAATCTGGATCGAATTTATGACGAATCCCAACCAGAAGCTCTTGCTAAGTTGGAACTTCCGATTTGACCTCATCCAGTGCTATACAAGTCTCAGTCTCAGGCGTACGCTTATCTATGTAGAGGTAAGTGTCGTATTTGAATGAGTCTAGATCTTTGAGTGGCTTTGGGACTATGTCTTCCCCACTTTCACATCTGATTCCGATACAAGGCAGAAAGAAAATGAAGACGCCATTGAGTTTTGTCTGAAACATTTCTGAACCTTTTATTTCAACAATCGTGAGCACAATATGGTTTTAATAAGCCCTTCTGAAAGGTAACCTACACAAAACGCGTCATATTAAGTGCCTTGAGACATACATGCATACATCGAGGTCAGCCTCCTTGGCGGAAAACCGTATAATTTTTTATAGGCGGCCGGAATAATGAAGCTCCGTTTTCCAGTAGACTATTATAATAGAAAACATCTGTCTTTCACAGAAACACATTTTGGGTACAATTTTCTTTTTTGCAAAACCAAAGCCGGAGTAAATATTGCTGGGAGGGGGAAGCTCGGAGAATATAATGGTAAGCGCAGGCGAGCTAAATGATGATGCGGAGAATGTCCAGATGTACCGCTCTCAGCGCACTAGTATTTAGTCGAATTAGTCCTGACACGTGATGTAGGCCGGTGAACGTTGACGTAATTCTTTATTTATAAAACGCCATTTATAAACGACCATCATCGTAAATAAACATCTGGATAGGCAATTAATTTGCTCGTAAATTGCCCGCGTGATCTCGAATAATGGGATCTTAATCGCCTTTATTGCCTGCTAATATTTATCTGTCTGTCTCTGTCTGTCTCTGTCTCTGTATCTATTTATCTATTTATCTATTTATCTATCTATCTATCTATCTATCTATCTATCTATCTATCTATCTATCTATCTATCTATCTATCTATCTATCTATCTATCTATCTATCTATCTATCTATCTATCTATCTATCTATCTATCTATCTATCTATCTATCTATCTATCTATCTATCTATCTATCTATCTATCTATCTATCTATCTATCTATCTATCTATCTATCTATCTATCTATCTGTCTATCTGTCTATCTATCTATCTATCTATCTATCTATCTATCTATCTATCTATCTATCTATCTATCTATCTATCTATCTATCTATCTATCTATCTATCTATCTATCTATCTATCTATCTATCTATCTATTTATCTATCTATCTATCTATCTATCTATCTATCTGTCTGTCTGTCTATCTACCTATCTATCTATCCATCCATCCATCCATCCATCCATCCATCTATCTATCTATCTATCCTTCTATAGTTCTATCTATCTATCTATCTATCGATCAATCAATCAATCTGTCTATCTATCTATCTATATATATATATATATATATATATATATATATATATATATATATATATATATATCTGTGTGTCCTTTGAGTGTATTCATTTTGGATGAGATCGTTTGTGTAGATTTTTCCTGCACTTGATCCTGCTATGAACACTTTGAACATGCTCATGATCATTGGAAATTGTCACCGATAACTAGCCTGGAGTTTACATGGCTTGGTAAACTCTAAACAAGGCGTGATGTATTTCATGAGATTTTCAGATTGTTGGCCCTCTAATGGGCAACCAAGTTGCAGTTATATGCTTTAACTGTTGCACACTGCAACTGCCTTCCATTTGGAAACATGTTATCATATACGTAATATAGTAAATATGTTTTTATATTGGTAATTAGTTCATATCCCAAAGAATAGGTCACCAAACAGATGTGATCTTGACATCATGAATTCTTTGTAGTTTAATAACAACCGAATAAATCACTCTTCTTACGAAGCAAACACCGAATAAACGGCTTGAGCAGACATGTAATCCGCAAATACTACTCCAACAATTCAAGCAAAGGATGCTCTTTGACCTCCCAAATCGCGTTGTTACTCATAAATTGACCCTGTAAAATATATGACCCGGAGTTTCATGTTTAAATCACGAACGGTTATAATTATTAGTCCTGGTCCTGGCTGTTGTTTAACTTTAATATGCTATAAAATGCAATGTCCGCGTAAGCAGTTATCATGTCTGGCTTCTGCAAATGTTTCTTGCGTGGGTGTTGAGGATTTAAACTTGTATCTAACTGGAATAATTGTTTTCAAATATCCGACCATTATCTATTGCGAGACACTTAAACACGTGATGTCTCTTACACGCCTGCAGAATGACAGTTCCAAGAAACTGAATATAAACTCTTTAAAAAGTAACAACTGTTCAAATAAAATGACAAAAAGGCCTAATGCAGGGGGTGAATCGCACAACACAGATCTGTACATACTATATCAATTGCACAAGACACAACATGGTGCTGCAAAAAACTGAAGATTAAGAGAGGTAATGTGCGATGGCAAAATGTTTGACTAACATCTCTTTGAGGTCTTCATTCTTCTCCTGCTTGTGTTGGAATCTGTTGCAACTACTATTCGGATTACGATGACCATTCCACATTCTACGATCCGTGCAAGAACGAAGCATAAACTGCACCGACGGAGCTAAAATCGGAGGTTAAAACCCTGAAAGATGTAGTTTTGGCTAATTGCCAAAAGTACGACTCATACTTTAAGTGACCGCCGCTGCATACAGTTTAGTAACGTTGCATATTCTTAAAGAGATACCCAATGATGAATCGTGAAATCATTTGAAAATTCAAATAAGTCCTTATAATTCGGTTATGATATGTATTCAGGTCAGAGCAACCATTTTAAAGCAGAGTTCTGTAGCTAGATACTATTTCTGTAATAGATTTGTCGTTCTTTTCTATAGATCTATTTGAAAAGTGGGCTCAGGTCGGGAAACATAATTCATTACAGCATATGCGAAAAACTAATTATTATGATCGGTTGCTATGGAAGCATTTAGGACTGTGTCAAAAACACATTTCTGGGCATGTGTACTTCGTAAAAATGCACTTTGTGTCAAAAATACATGACCGTGCCTGAGATATCTCTCACAAAGTTTTAAAAACATCAAACCTATTTTCAAAGTGCACGGGATTTGGCTGGATTTGTTGAAAAATTAGGTAAAACTGCACGTTTCTATCACAAATAGTATCATGTTATAATTTTTAAAAGACGTAGGTAATTTTGAGAAATCATGCTTAAAAATTTGCTATAACTGTAACTAGACAAATGTTGTCGCATATTGACGTCGTGAATGTTCATAAGTACATGTGATGTAAATTAGAGTTAGCCTTTATACTTTTGAGGCTGCCATAAATAAGATCTCCATAAAACTGTTTAAGACGAAAATATAAATGCCCAGGTAGTTTGTAGAATAACTTACGGACACTACTTTAAATCAGGGCACCCAGAGGACATGATAAATTATGGTTTTGTTTCAGAGAATCATAATTAAAATTGAACATAAGAAACACCTAGACAGAGAAACTCTACATAAGGGCTTGTAGCTTGACGGCTAATACAACGAAGGCCTGTCACTTCACACGAATACAAATTGCAGGCGACGCAAGGTCATGCCTGGCCAATGGGTAACATCAACTTGGCGGTCAAATGACTAAGCTCTGCGTGCCTTTTAGAAGCAAGACAAAAGTTATAAATACTGCGGAGTATCCATGAACCATTGTAAATCATATTTCGACAGCGCAAGAGCTGTAGATCATAAGTCCAACAATATTACGGTATTGACTTAAAGAAGAATGTTGAAATTTAAGTTTACTTGCGTTTTTCTTTTCTGTGCAGCGTTTTTGAGAATTGAAGCAGATGACGACCTTTCTACAAGAGATTTCAAAGGTACGATGACAAGGATCGAGTTAAAACTTCAACATCTGGAAGACTTGATGCTGTGTCTTGGTCGAAAATTCCATCCAGAGTTTACATGTCCATCTTCGCAGAAAGGTTACTAAACATCTTTAAAGATTTCTCCAGTATATAGATAAATATGATAGGCCATATCAGTAGACAAATGTGCTACATAAGGGCTATTTTTTTCTGTAATTTCTAGCTCGAAATGCTACTCTATAGCTTGTGTAATTTAAGATAAAGCTTCGGCGCAAGAATATAATGCTTACAACGTCCTTAGTAGAACAAGGACAAGTCTTCAAAGTTCTACCGATGTTCTTACTCGAAATCTACAGCAACAAACAGTTCGAGAACACTGTAGATTTATCCTAAAACGTACTTTCTTAGAACTGTTGAACAGCCACATTTCAGAACCATTGTGAGGTTTTTGAAATGCGCTAAATGTTAATTGCATACACAAATACATACCGCCTACTGAGTTTGTCCAGATGAGCACATGAATCATATCGTGTAGGAGGTCTTCTCACAAAAATGTTTAATTAATTAGCCCTGTCGAACAAAAGGTAAGCTCGTAAACAAAAATCGGGAACTTATTCATTGCAATGGTCCATGTAAGCATAAAAAGCTATCAATCTTGTTAGCAATTGGAATTACGGAGAAAGAGAAATACAGAGAATGCACTGGGCCAGATCAAGGATAAGTTGACCACTATTGCAACCATATTGAACCGAATTCCATCAGCAATTGGAGGGATGAATGCAATTGACCAATCGCCATTTTCGATATCTACTTTTGCGTTATGCAGTAATGCATGTACACACATGCAAAGCTGCTCTATCGATCGGCCAGAGTTTCGTTACTTGAAATCGAGTCAGCGGTTACATAAATTCAGGAAGTGATTTCCTCGGTTAGGACTTTTGTGTCTAAATTTGCGAGACACAGGTAGATTTAGTTGAACAAATATAGAATTGTAACGAGATCTAACGTAGTCTCAAAATAAGGCAACCATACATATTTCAGCATACCCGATCTCATCGTGCTGCTTCTTACTTGAATGACTCAGTGAATTTGTAGGAATTGGAAATGTTGCAAAATAATCCGCTAGGTAGCGCACATGTGAAAATAGAATTCAAATGACTTCTCGTCTTAATTTTGACAAGTCTATAACAATAGGTTCATTTGATATTACTCAGGTAATATTATTGACTTTTTTATTACCGGCAAATAAACTACCCAAAGTAGAATTGTGGCCCACTTTCGCTTGAGCGCCATCTAATTAAGGGGTCAGACCCCACTAAAGACATATGTAGATGTGCCATCGCTTGAAGTCAAGTACGTAATTATAAAGACGTTATAAACCCACATTGAGTGAGACGTAAATCACTTAGTACTCCAAAGAAAGCACCTCAGAAAGATCTTTGTAGCGAGCGGCAGTCAACAAGAGAGTTACCCGCATTATAAATAAAAAATGTCATAGGTCGCCTTCTCAAGACCGCAAACGATGGACTAAATGAAGTTTTAGCGTATTTATGATCAGTAAGAATCATGAGACGCTCTCTCCAATAAACAGATTGCCTCCGAATTTGACACGATTGGTTATGCTGTATATAGTACTAAAAATAAATTTTTAAAGTGATCGATAAATCCTTTGAATTTAGAAAGCAAACACATAAACAGGGCTGTTTATGCTAGCGGAAATGGACTGGACTGGACTGGTCTGGAAAACGTACGCTTTGATTGCTGGCTCATTCAAAGCAGATTTTTGTGTGCACATTCTAAAACGAAAAATTGTTGGCTTTTCAAAATCTAGAATATGAAGTTTAACCTTTTTAATACAAAAAATAAAAAGGCCAAGTTTTGAAATCCTAATAGGCCCTATGTGTCTTTTTCTATGGTGACTCAAACCTGTGTGTTTATTCAGGATACACTACACGAATTAAAATAAATTTAACTTAACTGGGTTGTTATAATAAGCTTTAGACTTACCTGTTTAGACATTTTTACGAGTTACGAGCTCTGTCACATTATTTGAAATCCTTCAAACTTTCGCACAGATTCTTACATATAAATGCACTCTTTTTTATAAAAAAATTATCAATTAAGCCTCCAATTCTCTAAAGATTAAAACAAGTTAAGCAGAAATTACAAAGTAAACTACGTTTGTTTCAGTTGTGAAACTTGGATCCCGATTCGTTGGTCGAACTCTACGCGGGGCCTTCGGTGGAGATTTTCTCCGGCTACCCATATATAAAAATTATAAAACAAGAGGTGCTATAATTTAATCACACCAATTACTACTAACTAATAGACCAAATACTCGATAAGCGAATAGATCAATAGGACTATGAAACGTACATTTCTCTACAGGCACGCTGAAGGAAACTATTTGTGAGATTCTAGAAGATGATACATTAAGTTGCTTCATATATCTAAATGACCCAGAACCATTAAGCGATGAAGGTTTTTGTCTGAATAGGAGGTCACATAGCAGGAAAATCCACCTGGACCAAAGAGAAAGATTGGACTTATTTTTTGGTGCGGTAACTAATTTGTTGATCTACATCAGAAGGCCAGCGGGCAGAACAAATTGTGTTTGGGCTTTTCTCATTGATTTGTATTGTGGATTAGTTGAAGATTGACCTGCGATCTAGAACTTTTGTCAACTGACGCGTGTGGATTCCCGTGGCAGCCATCTGCCAGCAGCTACAAGGGCCCATATATTATACACAAATCATGTATTCGGGGCCAGTCATAGAACAGTGATTGTCTGTCATACTGGTAGAGATGACAGATTCTGCTAAACGACCTAAGCTACCAGCTTGAATAACCGGACTGGAATATTCGGTCTGTGGGTGTCGTTCGTTGGTCCCTAGCAATGCCGACAGACAACTCTTTCATTAGACTGTAACCGAAGGCAGGTAGAAGCTAAGCTAAAAAGTGCGAATCGTTCGGTGTGGTATCTCAGAAGAAGTCGCTTGGCCTGGTCAAGTCTTCTCAGGCATAGTATTCAACTATTCGTGTATAATGACTGACGTGATTGTTGATCCCCAGATGTCTTTTTGCTCAGTATAGCCAGCCTGAGTTTATATAGCACAACTGATTTTGAGCAAAACAAGCTTACAAATTTGTGACCACTTTCAACCGTAATGGTCATGAGTAGAGAATAGTTTGAGTTGACATTTATGGGATGACATTCTGCACTCACAAATCACAGTACTGCAAGTAACTAGTTTCGTAATTCGTCAATTAAATATTGCACTAATTTACTATCATTATAATTCATGAATTAAATTGTTATTGATTCAGTGACACTCAGGAGAAAAAGAACTTTCTCCTGCTCCCCCCACTTCTCCCCCTCATCAACATCATTGTCATCATCATCACTATCTTCATTATCATCATCATCGTCATCTTCTTTTTTTCTTCTTCTTTCTCTTGTAGCGTGGACACAACATTTAGAACGGCAGCTGAAGCTGTTCGGCAATCAGAATACTAGCCAGAATATGCCTCAAAATTGTCTTAAATGTACATCAAAGAAATTTATAAGTGGTGTTTTATATTCGTTGATTCTTTATATTACTAATGAAGTTTGATGTTTTAGCTTTTGTGCTGCAACGGATAACCATCCTAATAAAATACGCCACTTCCCAAATCTTGTTGAATGTATATTACTCTAGGATTGTTTCATTTACCTATGATCCAAGTCTTTACTGTTTTAGGTAGCTGTCCTGGTGGGTTCACTTATCTACCCTTAGCTCAAAGTTGCTACAAGATAGCTTATGAAACTCACACGTGGGCATCAGCTGGCACACGATGCCGGCAGCTACACAGTGGAGCCCACTTGGCTGCCATAACGAGTCGAGACGAAAATGACGCGTTGAAGTCTTTCGTGCGAATTCAGTTTGCCGGTAAGTATTGTCAGAATTATCTTTAAAAATAATCAGACTTTATCGCCATTAACTGAATGAATAGTTTCGATGCAAAACATACAGTAATTTTCACCCACTCAAACTATGCTGATTTCTGCCTAGCTTCTTGTTTAGGACTTCCGCGATTATCTCTTTCTCATAGCAGCAGATCAGGACGGAAAAGACAAACAGGTTATAGAGGTTAATTTTCAGCTGAATACATTGCTTGAGAGTCATTTGTAATTGTCCCTAGATACCATACATGACCTGGTAGTGAACCTCGATTATTTCATTACATAGCCTGCTCTCTTAAAATCGGCGTTAAATAATTATTGGCTGACTTGGTAGATGAAGTTATCCATTATAGATTCACTGCCTGTCGACATCGTTGATATGTTCCCAAGTGAAACAGACGACTGTGGTCTGGATCCTTGTCTGGTCCCTGTTCAATTCTATAATGAAGGCCACTACGAGCACCTCTAGCATTTCTTTCAGCAACGCGGCAGAATAGTTTCATAATCTCAGGCCTGTTAACCTGGAAAGGACAAATCTTAACGTCTTAAACACGTACCCAGTGCGTCGCAGGATTTGCCAATTACTTCTCAGCTGGGTTGTGTCGTCTAATTTCTGCTGTTATGATTCTTTTAACATTCATATTCGAAATATGCAGTAGACAGATTTCATCTTATATGCACAGCACTATGGGAAGATGGAGAATGGCCAGAGGATTGGGCGGATTCAATTTTTGTACCCATACCAAAGAAAGGAGATGCCAGGCAATGTACAAACTATAGAACAGTGGCCTTGGTCGCACACGCAAGTAAGATTATGCTGAGGATCATTTTGGAAAGAATAAGGAATCAGACGGAAGCAGAAGTGGCGGAAGAACAGGCGGGTTTTCGGAAGGCTAGAGGGACAAGAGACCAGATAACAAATCTGAGAATTATTATGCAAAAGGCAAATGAACATCAACAAAATCTTTTCATGTGCTTTGTAGACTTCAAAAAAGCTTTTGATTCAATAGCACATGAAACATTATGGACAACAATGATAGAAATGGGATTTCCTGGACACATAATAAAGTTGTTATCCAAGCTGTACAAGAAACAAAACGCAAGGATCAAAGTGGCAGGAACACTATCTGGAGAGTTCAGAGTCAGGAGAGGGGTGAGACAAGGATGCGTGTTGTCTCCAAGTTTATTTAACATTCTGGCGGAGAGGGTAATGAGAGAGGCTTTGGAGGGTTTTGACGGAGGAGTGCAGATAGGGGGAAGGCGGTTGACAAACTTAAGATACGCAGACGACATAGTACTAATAACAGAATCTGAGAAGGAATTACAAACACTGGTTGAAAGATTAGACAGAGCAGGAAGGAAATATGGAATGCGGATTAACACGGATAAAACAAAGGTCATGACAACAGCAGAGACCAGGTGTCAGATCAGCATAGGTCAGGAAACAGTGGAGCAGGTGAATACTTTCATGTACTTGGGCTCGAGGATCGATAGGGACAGCGATTGTGGAGCAGAGATAAGGGTACGACTTGCAAAGGGATATGCAATGGCTGCAAATCTTAAAAAAATATGGAAAAGTCATGGCATATCACTGGTAACAAAGATGAGGCTCTTGATGACATTAGTATGGCCGGTGGCACTATACGGATGTGAGAGTTGGACTTTGAGGAAGGAGGAAGAGAGGAGGATAGAAGCATTCGAGATGAAATGTCTAAGAATGATCATGCAAATATCGTGGATGGAAAAGCGGTCAAATGAATGGGTACTGGAAGCGGCTGGAGTAGAGAGAAATCTTTTGAAGACAGTAAGGAAAAGGAAATTGATCTATTTTGGCCACGTCATGAGGAAGGAGGGAACATGCATCGAGAAGGAGATAATACAGGGCACAATACCGGGAGGACGGAAAAGAGGAAGACCGAGAATAAACTGGTTGGGCAACATCAGGGCATGGACTGGGCTAACAATGGAGGAGATGCTCAGGCTGGTGGAGGACAGAGGACACTGGAGGAACATTGTGCATGATGCGGCCGAATCTCGGAACGAGGAAGGCTGAGAACGGAACGGAACGGATTCGAAATTGAGGTCTTTTATGGGTTTTATTAAAATTGTTTGTCAATTTCGGTTAAAGATTTAGATTTATAGAATTTAGACCTAAGAAGACTTCACGTTCAGATGAATGAATGCAATTCAAATAAATGCGTTAATTAACTGCACAGTTCTTCAAAATATTTTTGAGACAACAATCCTGTTTTACTTCATGGTTATTTTCAATCTCATTACAACATTGAAGTTTTTACGAAAACTGTTTATAGCCAATCCAGCGTCTGCCGTGTGTGGATACCCAAACAATATCTATCCACAGGAAGGCAAAATGATTTGGACCAGTGGCCAGCGTTTGCGTGAAAACAGCTGTAATGATCCTTTCGTCTGGAAATTATCAAAAGATGAAGGGCTGCCATTCAACTTCACGGACTGGAACGCCGGCCAACCAAATTGCTGGGGGAACAAACAGCACTGCATGTATCTGGCAAGTGCATGGGACTATCGTTGGAGTGATCTGTCGTGCAGCGACAGTATCTGCGCTCTCTGCGAATATCAGCCAGCCTAACTAATGTTGCCTTACATATGCTTTGGATGCTTTGATGTTATTTTTTGTACACTATTTTCAGATTGTTCTCGATAAACAATTGATATTAAATTAAAATAATTGGATATTTACATATTACTACAAAAATGAATGATCGTGTCAGTTTAATTTTTAAGTATATAATTTACTTGATTAATTTTACTGAATTTTATGTGCTACACGCAATCGTAATCTTTTTTACCAGAGTAATTTTGCCTCACGAACGTCGCATACCTTTACACATCATGGTTACTATCCACAAACAATTCTAAATAAATTAAAAGACATGGGTTAATCACAGATTGCCTAAGAATTAATGACTATTTTAAAATCAGTTGCGTTATTTGAGATATTAAGTGCTTGCTATTGGTAATTGTCACTGTATGAACTGCAGAGCAATATAATGTTTTGTGAAATACTGATATTTCCGCTTTTTGGTATTAGAATTCTCAATCAGTCTAATGAAAAATTGTATTAATCAAGTAACGGTTAGCCAAATTATTTGAAACGACAGTTTTCTGAATCAAAGTCGAAAACTTACTCTTCAGTGTCATTTTTTACAATCTTCAAAAGAATTGTAGCTTTCAACTTAAACAGGTTATAATTAATTGCACTGATAACTTAAACATGCAAAAACACTGTAAATTTTAAATTTGTTTTTTATTTTGCTCATTTTTTCAAATTTTAAAGAACGCTGTGGCAGTGTAAATGTTCCTGTAACACGGAGGCATGGCTGAGAACTTTAATGGTTTAATAATAAATACTCATACCAGGTTCATAGGTGAATTTTATTTGTTTTGACATTTTGTGTTTGCGTTTTAGCAGAAAGGTCCTTCTATCTGAAGACCATGCTTCAGGGGAGTTTCTATAGACGAGGGTCCGCAAAAGAGCACCTTTTTATCCACGCGTGATCAGTTTCAATAAAATTTGTCACCGAGTTGTCCTGTATCAGCGCAGTTTGTAGGTGTTGTCGTCATGCCATGTTAGTTGCATTCTACCACTTATCTCATTAAGCCTGTATTTCAATTGATTCGGAAAGCTTACTTCTTTCAGTCTATCGTTGGCTCATAATGCCACTACTGATGGGCTTTGAAATGCGTCACTAAGCTTCTTATGGAGCATAACAAAATTTGATTTATATTGGAATTACCCATGGTGTTGGTCTGTGCATCCAGTGTCAACACATTTTTAACGAGAAGCAACCGTAAATTCACAGAGCTTATCAATGACTTTTTCTTGGTTTTGATGTCGTCATGTCTTCGATGATTCAAGAGATACTTGAGGAGCTATCTTTGTAGGCCCCACGACTGGTACGCCTAAAATATCACTCGTATAATCGTCTTAAAGGTTTCAGATTTATAGATGAGAATGCATTTCTTCGCCAAATACCGAGATTCACTACCATCACAGTTAGCTATATATCTTTAGATAGGCCTATAAGAATGCAATTAAATTCCATAGACCCCGCCCTTATTTATACACGCAGTGGCTTGTATGCAAATAGGCAACTGTATGTAAATATGAAACTGTCCTTTAATATCTTCCAAACCTAATTTTATAAGATGTATGAATGGGATGTTTTAGGATGACCTGATATTTCGATCGCTATATCACTTGGTCCTATTTGAGGTCTTGCTCATAGGCCGAATTATCATTCAATCATCTAAAGGATTTGAAATATATAGATTGTCATTTCCAGATGCATACATTTGTTTTGTAAAATTCTGGACCAAGTTTTAGCAAATATTTCCAAACAAATCAAAATTTACCCTAATATGCAATGCATTTTAAATTTCATAATAGGGACTGTGAGGCACGGTGTGTGCGGCGCGGTGGTCTATCGGTAATGCGTTTGGTCAGTGAATATGCCGTTGCGGGTTCTACTCCGTGTAACGATCTTTTGCAAGTTACTAAACAGTATAATTTGCTACTGGCGTAGGCTGGGAAGTAAATATGAATTCCCGCGATGCACTGGCTCCGTGTCCAGGACATTGGAATTCATCTACTGCCGGCTCAAAGGAGTATAGAATTGAAGGAAATGAGCGCCTCTCATCTCCCATATTCTCACCCTGTGGGATATGGGATACTTTTACTTTAACGACTGTGCATAATTTGTGATATATTTAAAAATCTGTACATAACTTGACAATGCGAGATAAGTTTGCAGTTTCTGTGCATTTTTGCCTTGAAAGCTAAGTTTTCAAACGTACCCAGTAAAAGACATCCGAAGACAACTGGCGTCAATTATTGAGTGATAGCATATAAAAATGTGGTCCACCCATGAGGCTGTAGGATGCTGAAAGCAACATAAAATGTATCACAAACACTAGAGTATTTAATATTACCCTTCTTCCAACGTTCAGAAATACACACAATCTGATGAGAGAGCATCGATGGCGCTCAGCGAGAAAAGCCTGCTCAATGTCTCTGCAAAGTAACTGCGCTGGGGAGCCAAAATACGTACTCTCCGCATTACAAGCCGAACGAGTTAACCAAAAGGCTACCTTGCCACACAAAGACAGAGTTTGCATATGCGTCGAGTGGATAGGGACGCCCCCGCTAGATATTTTGGCAACATATTTAGTTCAATCCATTTTAAGTTAATCGGTTCAGAAGTTTCGGATTTATTGAGAGTAAAAGCCTCTTCAAACTGTTTACTAAGATTAGGACATGCCGCCGTTAATAAGTTTGCTCCTTTGATCAGCTACAGTAGCAGCTGTGATGAGAAAGGCTTTGCTCGACCTGATGACTTATCATCAGCCGTAGTTGGAATAGAGCCCGCTAGAAAAACAAAGAATTTCGCTCTTCACACCTTGATGGCGCTTCGCTTCAGTGTTAAAGGGACAATACGTAAATTTAGCGACTCTGTCAGATAGGAAGTATGTGTCAATCCATTTTTTGTGAGGAGCAACCGTAAATTTACAGGGTCTATTACTTTTGTGCAGTGATTGAAAAATTTCACAGTTATGTCTGCTCTTATTTTCAAAGCCTTTGTAATTTTTCTTCAGAGCCAAGAACGTAAATAGTGATGATTATCGCGTTCAGGCTTTCTTGGAGGTAGAAGAAGATTCAAACGCTGCGCATTCAAATGATAGATATCCGTCAAAAATATGAACTAGATTATAAATTACCGCCCTCTAGGAGAGATTTGTGCATATTTTAAGTTACTAGTCTTCAACTTTCAGAATAAGAATTGAGGTCATGCAGTCTGAAGATCTACAACAAACTGCGCATTTGGCATGTTTGTAAGGGCGCTCTGTAAATGGTAAGTAGGTCTATATAAATGCATATTAAATGCCTGAATAGCATATGTGATAAATTTTACTCAATTTATAATTACTTCGAAGCATTAAATGGTTCTTCAATCAGTATTAAGATGTGTAAAGTAACAATTGCGCATTTTGAGTTTGCTCTTTGCACTTACTATATAACAACAGCAGAGTCTGATTCGTCATTTTAAAAACCAAACTTGACACAAGTAACTACTCAGCAGAAAATTTACATCAAAATGGTTACAAATCTGTTATTTGTCTTAGGCATTTTAGTCACCGAACTTCGAAGCTGTCTTGGTTTATGCCCCATGTGATTCCCTCTCTGCAGTACACGATCTTTAAGTATGGCAGGGAAAATCTTCGCTTGATCCTCGTGACTTTCCAAATCGGGCGAGCATCAAAACCCCTTCAGAACCCGCGAGGTTCGACCATTTCCATGTCCATAACATCTACCCGTCGCTGAACAATCCCACTACCCAGTTGTCGACATAAACCCAAACTTCGCTCAGCTGAAGACCTCTCGCTCTTACAAAATCACTCCGCGACTTCAAGAAAGAATAAGACCGCAATGACTCACTCGAGTCGTCAAGCCAGGTGACCCCATCGACTATGTTGATCTCTTCTGATCTTCGTCTTATATAAGCGCCTGCAACCAGGGCGCCTGCGGACATCCGTTCAGAATATCCAGGTCAAGGTCGACTTCAACAGGGCAGTCCCGGTGAACACAACAAAGGTATATGCAGTTCTTAACAGAGACCGACTCCTATACCACTAAATGGATGGAAGCAAGTTCAACGCCGCATAATAGGAGGCAAGGTTTTGCTTTTAGTAAGGCGACCGTTCAACGTGGATTTTTAAATTGGAACGAGCAAAATGTGGCGTATGTCGTGTTCTAACATTCAGCAAAGGGCCAAAGGCGACGTTGACAAATGGCCACCTATGGTGTGGGTAACATTGTAAGGCTGACATATGGCCAGCCTCGTGTGGAGGACAAACTCTTGGTGACAAGGCGGCAGGAAGAAAATAGTGTTAGACGTCGATGTGGAGCTGAGACACAGGAAACCTCGAGAAGAGCGATGACCAAGGAGAGATGTTCCTCTATCTGCTGTCACACATTCCAGAGATCTCCGAGGGCCTGTCCGCGGTGGGCGCTTCAGTTGCTGGGGATGCTAATGTGGGACATGTAAGCTAGGGAAGCGGTCCAGACGAAACAAGAGAGCCAAAACCGTGAGGTGCAAGTCCAGCTCCTAGGGTTAAGACTGCATTTAGAATGCAAGGCTCCGGGTGTTAGTTGTCCAATGTGCAAGGGCTACAGACTGAACCTTTTAAAGAACTAGAGCCTCCGAGCAACTTCGACATCCAGAAGCCCATAAAATTCATCTGGATCCTAGTTGTTTGTTCTCGTACTTCAGTGTCTAGCTCATCAGAATTTTTGACAGCGTGGCTTTAAAGCAAATATGGCGCTCAGCACTCTTGCTTTCCTGAAGAATTTTACTTCCAAACCTGCTGGTCTATTCAGCTACAAAATTTGGATGCCTGCTTTTGTTTCTACATGTTATACTGTTGGAATTCAGAGTTTAGATTCAGGATTTATTAGCTTAAGAAAACGTTCTTTTTAATGTCGTGACAGAAATCCGAACTACAACAAAGAGAACCGGAAATACACTTTAACATAGAGCTAAGAAGAGAGTTCTTTTCTAGCGCCACCTTCGTGTAAATTGTGTATAACATGTCAATTCTAACATATACACTACTAAAAGCTGCGCTGAAACGATGAGATGCGACTTCTCACATGCGAATGTGCAATCATAGTCTTGAAATGTCCAATAATGTGTATCATTAAGACATGTAGAATGTCTTGTCTCGTGAACTGACCTTTTGGATATTGACCTGATCGTGGCTTGGCTTCCATACACTATCGATAGATGCCTTGTGAATTAGACACCGGTGAGCTAGAAGTAATTATTACAATTTCAATTCCAATTACAATAATATTCCGGTTAATGCCGCATCTATCTATGGTCTAAATGGTCTGAATGGTCGATAGGCCTACAGTTTGGTCGAGTAAAAATACGTAATATGGTTTCTGCTCACAATAGCCTTTTATTAACAGCTGTAAGAATAGTGATAACGTTAATAAGCAAGTAAGTAAAATAGGCCAGCGAATAAGTAAGAAAGGAATCTTTGTTAGCGCGAGACAAGCGCTCATGCTTTAGAAACAACGAGTACAAACAGGAGAATACGAAAGCAAAACGTCAGTATTTTCGAATATATTTAACAGTTTAGATATTTAATTTGTATAATCTGAGAAAAAACTACCAGCATATTTTAGCTTATTTTTTAGTTAGTCAAACATTGATATAAAGACAACTAGGAACCTCTCGAAACAGATCAACAACGGATCATACTCGCAAAAGGGACAAAGCACTTCGTCGCATTTCAGATCATTCCAACGGAAATCACGATAACCCGCTATCATATGTATGCATTGTTCGTTTTTGGAACAGTTTGGCTCTCCCCCATCCCAATAGGAGTATGAAAGAGGTAGCTGCATGTCCTTCGATATTTTCCAGACGAACTGTTGTGTGCAGCTGGTCTCGTTTATTAGTTGCCAAAAGCATTCGTCCAAAGCATTTTAACTGGATGTCCCCACGAACGAATTTTACACAGATTTATATGCGAATTCTCTAAAATATAAAATATTCTCATTGATAGAATTCAAAACCTATCATGGACCTCAGATTGGGCCACAATTCCTCATGTTAATGCATAGATGCCCAAACCGCCATTTAAGTCGTACAATGTCTTCGACCGTGTATCAAGGAATATTCTACGACTAATCGATATCCAGGCGCTGTGGCTTCTACCATCAAACTTTTATTGAGAGAACTTTGAACCGAGCATCAACTTCAGATTGATTCTAACATCTTTGTTGCATAAGGCTGAGCTTATTACAACATGCTCTTTCAACGGATTTAGTAGAGCCGAATCTCGCATTCGAAAAATAATTATAACTGGGATCAATTAGCCTATTGTTCTCACTAACCAACCACAGAATAAACAACGTTAAGGCTTTTGTAATGCACGAACGCTACCGCAACAATCCAAGAAGATCATACGTTTAATTACCAAACTGCACTGCTAGGGTCTGGAAGATTGTAGAACCCGGAGTTCTCTGTTTAAATCACGGACCATTATTCATCATAGTCCTGACTGTTGCTTAATATTATTGTGCTATAAAACGCCATATCCACTGAATTATTTTGTCCTGTTTGACTACTGCAAATGTTTTTTTCATGGGAGTTGCCGATATAGACTTATAGGCCTATCTAATTGGAGTAATTGCTTTCAAATTTTGTTTTATTGCCAAGCTGACAATTATCTGCTACAAGACACTTACTACATAATTTCAATCCCACGGCTGCAGGATGACTGTTCCAAGAAAATGAGTGCAAATTGTTTCAAAAGACTGCTTGATTATCTGGGCAAATGTCCTAACATACCGGGTCAATTGCACATCACTTATTATTACACAATCCCATGGTGTTGTAAAGTTGTATCTTTTCACCTGCGAAAAAAGGAACTGAGAGAGGCCATGTAAGACAGCCAAAATGTATGACACTGAACTCCTTAAGGTCTTTCTTCTTCTTCTTCTTCTTCTTCTTTTTCTTCTTTTTCTTCTTCTTCTTCTTCTTCTTCTTCTCTTGGCTTGTGTTGGAATCCTTTGGGACTAATCTTAGCACTACTATCCGTGTATGAACAAAGTTCAAACTGCACTGGAGGAGATCAAGTCAGAGATTCAAAAGCTCAAAGATGTAGCTGTAGCTATTCGCCAGAAGCTCGACCCGAACTTTAAGTTACCGCCGCTGAATATTCCTGATTTCAAGCGTTTATACTTTTAAAGAAACGTCTGCGTCGGAACGTTTAGAGCTGTGCAGAGCCTATCGTTTAAAGGATGTCGAACGACACACACCTGCCATTATCTTATACTGACTGGAATTCATGGAGCCTAATTGCAGCAATGGCGAAAAGCGCTGCTTGTCTCTGGCGCCTGTAACCAACTACCGCGAGAATGATTTGTCGTGCGATGTTACCACCTGCCCCCTCTGTGAAAATAATCGTAATCGTAATTCCGAGATTTCTACAGCGCCCAACGAAAGCCGCGCCGTGGGGACCAGCTTATTCAAAGGCATTCAGTCAAAGCAAATTCGATAGGTAAAAGGGTTCGGTTCCAGGTCACGATCCAAAAGTCAGACGAAGAGACAGCGCGGCATCTAGGTGGTGGTGTTTGGGGTTGGAGAGCAGAGAGAGATAAGAGGAAGAAGGGGTGTTCAATATAATCTGTCGCGATATTAGATGACAGTAAGGTGTTCCGCCTTCCAGAGGTCGATTGGTTGGATACCGTATGAGGAAGAGCCTAGAAAACTGCGTCGTGTGATCTCGTCGCGGAGTGGGTGAAAAGCTTGGAATCATGTGGTGAGATCGACTTCGACTCCCTGAGAGGAGTGCCAGTCTGCTCTGTCCGTCCTATCAGGCAACTTACAGGCTGTTCACTGGCCTTGTCTGTTGGAATGGTCAGTTCGAAACGGAAGGGGAATGGGCCCACTGCTGCCCACATAATGCAGAAATATTAACAGAGATGGGTCGAATGCCGACCAAAAGATGCAGTGGTGATTTGCATCCTGATCACTGGCCGTCATCGGGACAGAGAATATGATCCGGGGCGGAGGGCCTTAGTCGATGGTTACCACGAGTGCACCTGAGGGGCAGGTGCCGGTAGCCCGGTTCGTAACAGAGAGTGATATGCGGCGGTTTGTAAAGCAATCGTCTTGGGCTCGGAGTGGATCGCCCTGTTGCGCGCAGGGTGAAATCCTGACCCCGGGGCAGAGAGAAAGGGCACTAGAGCAATCTTTGAACTTGTGACGGAAGCTGTATCAATAAACTCCATAGACAAGTGTGTACCTTGGACCAGCCCCTCGTGGACAGCCTCCTTGCACGTGTCCCTCTCCGGGCCACTCCTGTAACAGAAAGATGCCTTACGTATGTCGTGACTGAATATCAAAGTGCAGAAATTCAAAAAAGCGCAAGGGTAACTGCCTGGAGTGACTAGTACTCTCTTACGGTAGTTGCAAATAAATATTCTTGACTCCTATTCTTTGGATGTTTCAAACGTATTAGAAAATTTTAGAATCGACTGTTTTAGATGACATCGTGTCTATCGTGATATACATATTCTTTAGGTCCACGTTGAACCAATAGCCAGCTACCAATTGTCATCAGTGGCACAACAAGGAATTTATAAGTGCATGAAATTTATTTTGAACCATGCTATGATTCCTTGTTTTCTGAGGGTGTTTTTCGCAAATTAACCTTCCGACTTTGTGACATTGTTCTCAGGCAATGTCACATATGACATTTGTGTATTTTGTGCTGTCACATATCTATGATCAGGCTATTTTTTTCTTATTCTGCATCGCGTTGTTCCTAATTTTGTAAATAAACAAATAAACATTTGGCCCTGTCACTTCACACGAAGACAAATTGCAGGCGACCTAATGTTTAGGCGCCAACTGTCTGGGTTCTGCGAGCCTTTTAGTCGGACTGTAGAAGTTATAAATACTGTGAATTATCTAGAAACCATTGTCAAACACATTTCGACAGCACAAGATCCGTAACTTGTAGTTCCAACAATATTGGTGTGTTGACTTAGAGAAGAATGTTGAAATTTAAGTTTACATGTGTTTTTCTTTTCTGTGCAGCTTTTGTGAGAATTAAAGGAGAAGATGAGGAGTACCTCTCTACAGGAGATTTCAAAGATGCGATGGCAAAGATGGAGTTAAACTTTCAACATCTGAAAGACATAACGCTGGGTCGTTGTCGTAAACAGGAACCAGAGGTTACATATCCGAAAGGTTACTCTATAATATTATCTCTAGATCTTTCGCCGGTATATAGCTTTGATAGACCATATCCATAGATGCATCTGTCATTCACTACAGTGATTTCTCTCAAAATGCTATTCTCTATTGTGTTATATAGTATCAGGTTTCCGTGCAAAACCATGATTTTTATAACGTCCTTAGTAGAACCAAGAATAGTCTTCCAGGTTCTAATAGAGTCTTTCGCGAACTCCAACGCCACAAATAGCTCGAGAAATATTCTCAGCTTTTCTTAAGTCGTACCTTAATCCGGTAAAATTGTTCATTTTGGCATCTTTGTGAGGTTCCTGAAATGCGTTATATAATAATCAGATACGTATATACATAGAAACTGCCCAAACGTCTCCAAATGCAGCCATAGGTTAAACTGTCCCAACGGGTTCTTCTCACGAAAAATGGAAACATCATCTCTTTCTAATAAGCGATAAGCAAGGCCGTGCAGTACATATCGTGTTCGTAAATCGGGAACTGATTTATTTAGGGCGGTCCATGAAAAACACATAAAACACGCGATCTAGTCAACAGTATGAAAATAGGAAGTGAGGCAACATAGGAAGCACTCGTATAATAACTGGCTATAGGTCATATATGTGAATAAGTTGACCACTATGACAAACATAACGAACCGAATTCTATCAGCAATAAGGCATTAATGCAAGTATGCATGACCAGCCATCATCAGCGATGTCCATCGCAACAAAACTCTGTCTCTGCCGGTTTAACCCTCCACTCGGATCCTAAACTGGCTCCAAAACTGACAAAAGAACCTGGCTCTTGCGGATTTCATTTGATATAGCGCAGTATATGAGCTCTTCCATCGAATACGGCTTTTGATTGGCGATAAAAATTTCGGAGATTAGTTTTACATTACATTACATTACGCTACAAAAATAAATAAAGAAGTATGCATGAACTTTTGTGTAATAGCATGAATTTTGAATTTGATGTTATGCATGCACACATATGTAATGCTTCTCGGCCAGTTTCTCGTTACTTGAAATTGAGTCAGTGGTTACAGCAAATTCAGAAAGAAATTTCGTTGTTGAGAGTTTTCGTGTCTAAATTTGCAAGAAGCGAATAGTGTGGCTGTTGGATTTAGTTTTAATTGTAACGAGACTTAACCACGTGGTCTCAACATCATAAGGCGTGTATATTACAACATACTAATTCTCACCATACTGCCTCTTAGTTGATTGACTTATGGAATTTACCGGAATCAGAAATGTCGTATAATAACTGGCTAGGTGACGTATATGTGAAAGTGACATTTACAGTACGTGACCCTTCGTCTGTGTCTGACAAGAAAACTTTGATAGATTCATATGAAAATCTTGACGCAATGTTGTTGATTTTCGTTATTACCGAGAAACGAACTGCGCAAAGTAGAATCATAAGCCCGATTTCACTCCAGTGTCATCATTCAGGGTGGTATACCCCATTGCAGAGAGTGACAGGTGTGCCATGTGGATGTCAAGTGTTTAATTACAATGAAGTTATAAACCCACATTGAGCGAGACATAAATCAGTAATGCTCAGTAGTTGTTTATCACGAAGGACAGCCAATAAGACAATAAATCGCATCATAAAAACAACAGGTCATAAATTGCCTTTTAAGACCGGGAACGATAAATAAAAGATAGCTGAATTTAGGATTTATATTCCTTCAGACGCTCACTCCAACAAATTGATTGCTTTCGCATAGGACAGGTTTGGTTAGATAGCTCTAACAATAAAATTGTTAAGTGACCGATAAATCCTTTGAAGTCAGAAAACTAATACATAGCCATAAATAATTAAATTAATTAATTAATTAATTTACGTTATGGGAACTTGACTGTTTTATCAGATTTTTGTGGGTGCACATTTCGCAAACGCAAATATTAGCTTTCCAAACCTTAAATATGAAGTATAACATTTTAAATGCAAAATATAAAACGACCAAGTTTTGAAATCCGATTTCTAGTCTTTTTCTTAGATGTCCAAACTTGTGTGCATATTTAGAACAACTGCAGGAAATTAAACAATTTTAACTTAACTGGCTCATTATAAAAAAGTTTTAGATTGACATGCTGTGATGTTTCTACCTGCTGGTAGCTGTATGTCATGTTAGTTCAAATGTTTCAGAATTTAACACATATTCTTACATTAAAATGCACTCTGCTTTATAAAAATTCTTTCTGAAGCTTTGAATTCTACCTTATTACTCTTTTTATAATATGCTCAGGTTATTTTATTTTAAAATGTGATGAAACTTACATCTGATGAATAACTACAAATTTACAGGTCAAATACTCGAAACGCAAATAGATTAGTAAGCTTATGAGTTCTTCTTGTTCTATAGTCCTATACCTACATGTTTGAGATTACGCAATGACTTTCATATAGATCATTGTGATTGATACTGCTGTAAAGTGCATGTTTCAGGTGATCAGTTAACTTTATCAAAGTTACCTGAAATAACTAAGTACGAAGAGTAAATCACTCAACAGCTGTTTTGTGGAAATGAAGACCACCAAGAATTGGATATAAAAAGCTGTCGTTTCGGGACCTCGAGCAAATTAAATGTAGCAATTTATAATAATTCCAACCGCCTTTGTCATGAGTAGAAGATAGGCCTAATTCTAGTCGAGATTTATTACATTCTGCAGTTATATAGCCCAGTACTACAAATAACTAATCTTACAATTCCGAAGTTAACTATTGCAATATTTTTACTACCGCTATATTTGATGACTTAAATTGCCGTTGAATCAGTGACAATCGAGAGAAGAACTTCTTCCTAGTATTCCTCCTCCTCTTTTTTATCACCTTATTTCTATTCTTTCAGTTGTAGGATATTTAAAATATTTACAACGGTAGCCAAAGCTATTCGGTAATTGAATCACAAGACAGAACACGCCTCAGCATTGTTTGGGCTGTACATCAAAGTAATGCATAAGTGATATTTGTATTCACTGATTGTTTACTTATTAGCAAAGTTCATTGTTCTATCTAATATCGTGTAATAGATAACCAACCAAGTAAAATACGCAACTTTGCAAAGCTTTGTGATGGTTTGTGAATATACTGTAGTTAATGTTTCTTCTACCTATCAGCTAAGTTTCTGTTTTAGGTAGATGTCCTGATGGCTTCATTTATCTACCCTTATAGCTCAAAGCTGTTATAGGGTAGTTTAAGAAGGTCACACGTGGGCTTCAGCTGACGCAAGATGCCAGCAGCTACACAAAGGAGCCCACTTGGCTGCCATAACGAGTCGAGATGAAAACAACGCGTTGAAATCATACTTGCAACTTCATTTTGTGAGTAAGTAAGTGTCAAAATTTATTCTAAAAGAATAATTACTGTAAACTTAATTGTCTGAATCAGTAGTTCCTTTGTAGACTATACCATAAGCATCACTGATTCTAAGTAAACCATTCTTGCCTAGATTCTTGTTTAGGACTTCTGCAATTGCCTCTGCAGTTAGCTCATTGGTTAAGGCATACGTCAAGATGCCTCTGTGCGTTAGGGTGCCAGTTCGCATGCCGATCGTGGTTTATTTCAGAGATTTTATTCTCGGGTTAATACGGTCCGTACATATATACAGTACCTTAAATGGCGTGTCCCTCATGGAAACGGGCAGCGGTGATGAAGGATCTGGCCAGACAAATTCGTTGAAAACTGTTAAGGGTCGAGGCCATACGACTGCTATAGAAAAACATGTGCATTTTACATTTACATTTTTGCCTCCCAGCAATACATCTGGAGAGGCATAATCAGCCAATACAAGTTCACGTTCCAAACTTCGGCTTGGTTTTGGAGCGTCATCGGTCAATGTCTTGTGTATTAGACACCGGCTCTATAGAAGTTGATAATTACGTTTTCTTTCAGCAACGTGACATAATAATATTCTAATCTGAATTTTGTCAGTCGGCAACTGACCAACCATGAAGAACCATTTGGATCACACGATTTTCCGTTAAGTTCTCGGCTATCGCTTGCACCACATTCTGCTGTTTGGGGACAGAGGTCCCTGTGCGCAAACCTGTCCAGGATCTGTGTTACCTGTTCGACGGCTAACGATCGTAATACTGAGTCCGCTCAGCCAGCTTGAATCTGTATTACTTAGATTGCACATCGAAGCGCTCTACCAAATAGAACACCGCGTGCAATGTTCTAGAGGAGCTAAGGAATTGTGACTAGAATTATATCGACGCTATACGAGCTTTACACGAGTTCTGACAAACGATTTGTTTAATCTGTTATCTTAAATTAGTGTAAGGCGCATCTGCTAATTGCTCCTTTTTCAAAAGAATTATATTTATAAAAAGTAAAAATGCTAGATACTTCGGAATATTAAAACAGGCCTGTAGACGGGTTTTATTGTTATAAGCGCATAAATGCACTTGCAGCTAAGACTCACTTTTCATTAAACATTTTTCAGCAACTTTAAAATAATTTCAAAGCTAATAAAAAGAATGTTTAGCATTTCTTGACAAAAATGTCGTTATATTCCTTGAACTCATTCTGAAATAGAAGCCTATAATTTCTGCTGCTGCGATTCTTTTAAAATTCACTTTTTGAAACTGCGAAGTCTTTGAATAGGTTTCATTGAAAAAGTTTCGTAAATTTTTGTACAATAGCTATCTTTTTGGAACTAACTGCTCTCGTTCAAATGAATGCCTGCAATTTACTTAAAAAATTTAATTACCCACGCAGTTCTTCAAACGGATTTTGATCCAACAACCCTGCATTATTTATTGGTGGTGTTCATACTCATTACAACAGTAAAGTTATAACGAAAACTGTTTATAGCCAATCCTGCGTCTGCCATTTGTCGAAACACAGCAGTTACGTATGTAGGAAGACAGCTATGGCTTAATGGTCAGCGTTTGGACGAAAGCAGCTGTATAGATCCTTTCGTTTGGAAATTATCAAAAGATGAGCAGCTGCCATTCGCCTTCACTGACTGGTACGACGGCCAACCAAGCTGCAGCAATAACAGAGAGTTTTGCATGCATCTGGACACTTCATGGAACTCACGTTGGAACGATGTTCCGTGCAACTTTAAGATGTGCCCGCTCTGTGAATATCATCCAGCCTGAGGTTGCCTTACGGTCTTTGTACGCCTTTGCATATCTTGGTGTAACTTATATGTGCAACCTATTTTTAGATAAATCTTGATGAATAATTTATGCTAAGTTTAAAATAAAAGAATTATAATATATTGTTTCAAAAGTGAATGATCATTTAAAGATCAGTTTGATATATAAGCTAACATTTATTTCGTATACTTAAATAATTTTCATGTATAACAGCCAATCATAATGTCTTCATTAGTGTAATTTTGCTTGAGACAATATGCATACCTTTGCATATCCTGATTTATTTCATTTTAACATTTTTTTCTAATAGGTCTAAATGTCAAGAACAATTTTATTAAATTAAGTGACAAACGCTGATCACATACTGCTTTGAGAATTATTGACTAAGTCATCCAGTTTAGATATTTGAGACATTATTTGCATGCTATTAGTGATTTTCACTGTTTCTATTGTAGTAATTCTTAATGTTTTGTGGAATACTGATATTTCAGCAGTGCTATTTTCTCAATCAGTCTAATGAGGAAAGTATGAATCAATTCACCGTAATACAAATAACTTAAAATTTTAAATTTTCTGCACGGAAATCTGACGTTTAGGCTACATCTGTTCTTAAACTATATATTTCAGATTTGTTGCTTCATTTCGATTCTATTTCTATTTCTTTTTCTATTGTATACATGTGTGTGCGCGTATATGAATGTATAATTGGGGGTGTGTGCTTAGATATTTATACAGCGACTTTTCGAACTCTCTCAAAAGCGTTAGAGCGTCACTATCTACAAATTTAAGTGGTGTTACTTAAAATCCAATTTAATCTTGAAGCCATCTACTCTTTTGTGTCCTTTCCAAAGAAATTTCAAAAATGTTTTTGCATTTAGCTCAAACAGTTTATTTTATGAGTGATAAATTAAGCAGCGACAACATCGTTAATTATTAGCTTATTTTTATATTGCTCATAGTGTCCAAAATGTAACCAATATTTTGACTCGCTTTTCCACGTAGTTTACTAGCCTAGTAACCGTTCATGTTTCATGGACGATTGAGTTAGACATGATACCTCATTAATCTTCCTTATGGGGTTGGTGAATGAGTATTCATGGTAGGTTGAGAGGTAACAAGTGTATTGTCTTTGCATTGCCAAGTTGTGTCTACGCTTTAGTAGAATGATCCTTCAACCTCAAGACCATGGTTGTGATGACTGTCTATATTCGCCTGTCCATGCAATTGGGACGCCATAGCTACTTGTTAAAGCGCTCGCTTGTAACTCAGAGAGTACGGGTTCAAGCCTCTCCTGAGACGATTACTATGCAATGACTTTGATCAAGTTCTTTACTCACAATTGCTCAGTGTCATCGATTGTTGGTTAATCATTAGATGGTGGCGGTCAATAAGTGGAGAAAATAACATGATTATAGCAAGTACACCTCTCTAAAAATATAAGTTTCAATAAATTTTTACATCGAGTTCTCATGTGTCAGCGATGTTCGCTGGAGTTTTCGCCGCGCCATGCTTGTTCAATTCTACCTGTTGCCGAAATAACTGAAAGTTAACTTCTATCCCTCTGCCTATGGCTCAAAAGGCTTACTACTGCTCGTCTTTGTAGTGGATCTCTAAGCTTTAATGGAGCTGAACTATATATCAGTTATATTTCATTGACCCACAGTGTTGGTCTGTGTATTCAGTGTCAATTCTTTTTCAGCGAGAAGCAACACTAGATTTACAGAGCTTATGACAGATGTTTTCTTGTTTTGCTGTCGCCATGCCTTCGGTGATTTAAGAGCTACTTGAAGAGCTACTTTTACTTGAATGTTATGTCTAACATATCAGTCGTATAAAATTTCAAGTGAATCGGCTGAAGGGTTTCAGATCTATAAGGAAGAACGCATTTCTTCACCAATTAAAGAGAAGGACTGTTTACTAAGTTAGCGATATATTTATGGATAGGCTTAACAATTCGCCGTCTATATCAACAGACCCTGCCCTTATTTATACATGCATTAACAGGTATGCAAAAAGGTTTTTGCAAATAGGTAAATGTCCATTTTGAAAATACAGGCCCTTTCAAGCCTAAATTTTTATGATGTTTCAATAGAATATTTTAGGATGCCCCTATAATTCGATCGTTATGTCACTTGGTCTTCGTTAAGATCTTGCTCATATGCCGAATTATCAGTCAACCAGTTAAGTGATTTGAAATGAACTGATTTTTATATCCCTATCTTTACAATCGTAATGTAAACTGCTAGACTAAGCATTAGCAAATTTTAAAAAAATAAGATTTTCCTTAATGTGTATTGTATTTTAATTGTCCAGAAACGATTTATTTTAAAAAGCGATTATTTATCTATAAACAATTTGCACATATATATATATTGCCTCGGAAACATTTTCAAACTCATTCACTCTGGAAAGGCGTCCCAGGGTAATTGGCGTCAAATAATAGGTTGTAAGAATTAGTCCACGTGTGGTACTGGAGGATGCTTAAAGCTACAAGATGGTGTCACAAATACAAATACACTTATATTTATAATTAGTCAACACTCGATCATCTGATGTAACATTGATGTCGTGGTTTACCTTCTTCTGAAAAGCTATCTCTTTCTCCTGATGATCTATCAAACTATCACCCCATCTCTGCTCTTAATTTTATTTCCAAAATCCTGGAAAAAGTAGTATGCATACTTGAATATTTCTGATAAGTGCCAAAAGCAATTTTGTAATGCGTTGGTCTGAGCATCAAGAGCCAACAAATTTTTAGGGAGAAGCTACCATAAAGTTATAGAGCTCATGATGTCGTCTTGCTTTCGATGATGTAACAACTACTTGAAGATGTAACTTTATAAGACGGATATGTCTAACATATCACTCGTATAAAATATCAGGTGAATCGGTTTGAGGGTTTCAGATTTATAGAAAAGAAAGCACTTCGTCAATTAAAGAGGTCCACTATCCACGCTCTTAGCGAAATATCTATATATAGGCCTAATAATACGCAATCAATGTCAACAGACACCGCCCTTATTTATGCATGCAGTGACATGTATGCAAACAGGTGTTTGCAAATAGGCAACTATCTTTTACTTTGAAAGTATGGTTGCTTCCAAGCCTAAAATTTTGGGAAGTTTCAGTGGGATGTTTTAGGATGCCCCGATACTCCGATCGTTACTTTGCTTGGTCTTCTATGAGATCTTGCTCATATGCTGAATTATCAGTCAATCAGTTAAGGGATTTGAAATGTACAGATTTTTCTAAAACTATGCTTTCATTCGTTTTGTTAAATGCTAGGCCAAGTTTTATGAAATATTTCCAAACAACTCAATATTTGCCCTAATTTGCAATAAATTTTAATTGTCCCTCGACTATGCGGTGTATGGCACGGTGGTCAATCTAGCGGGTCAGTGATCGTGCCGTTGCGGTTTCCACTTCTTGTAACGATTCTTAGCAAGTTATTCGCGCACACATGCCTCTGTCCCCAAACAGTATAATTTT
Organism: Norana najaformis; assembly: GCA_964023275.1. NCBI lineage: Eukaryota > Metazoa > Annelida > Clitellata > Crassiclitellata > Hormogastridae > Norana > Norana najaformis. The sequence continues at coordinate 10,369,073 of OZ029920.1, forward strand.
TATACCGGCGTAGGCTGAGAAGAAAATATCAAGTCCTGGCCCCGTGTCCAGGACGTTGGGATTCGTCCATTGCTGGCTCAAAGTCCTTAAGGAAATGAGCTCCTCCGTAACCTCTCACTTGTGAGATATGGGATACTTTACTTTTACGACTATACATCGAAATGCAATACATAGAAATCTATATAGAAGTTGAAAAGACGAGATAAGTCTGAGGCTTCTGTGCATTTTGCCTTCGAAAGCAACGTTTTGAAACGCGCTCACACAGGAAAGGGCATCCCAAGACACTTGGCGTCAAGCAATGAGCCATAGGGCTGTAGTATGATGAAAACAATATAGAAGGTATCACAAATACAACAGTATTTATTATTACCCTCCAAAGTTCAGAAATACACACCCGATTTTACAACAGAGTATCGATGGCGCTAAGCAATTTTTCCAGGTCTCTGCAAAGTAACTGCCGCATTACAAGTCGAGCGAGCTAACCAATAGGCTATCTTGACTCACAAAAACAAGGAATGTGCAAATGTGACAAGTGGATTCGGGCGCTGCAACGGTGGACTTTTGGGAATGTATTCACTTCAGTCAATTTAAAGTCAATCGGTTCAGAAATTTCGGAATTACAGAGGGTAAAAACCGCCTCAAATTGTTTGCTAAGCTTAGGACATGACGCCATTATTCCATTAGCTCTGTTGATGAGCTACAGTAGCAGCCGTGTTGCGTGTGGCTTTGCTTGACTTGATGACATGTCAACAACCGTAGGTGGAATATTGCCCATTAGAAAAACAACCAATTTGGTCCTTCACACGTTGTATTTTGATTCGCTTTAATGGGGAAGGGATCATATGTAATGTAACGACTGCATAAAATTGGAAGTATGTGTCAATCCAATATCAGTGAGGTGCAACCGTACATTTACAGGGCCTATTACTATGTGTGGTGATTGAAAAATTCTCTAAGTTACGTCTCTTCTTGTTTTCATAGTCTTTGTTAGCTTTTTTGAAGCCAAGGACCTAAATAGCGATGATTCTTCAGTTCAGGCTCCTTGGAAGTCTAAGATTCCAACGCTGTGCATTCAAAATACAGATAATTGCCTTCTCAGTCTGTTTCTCGCAAATTAACTTTTCGACTTTGTGACTTTTTTCTCAGGCACTGTCACATATGATCTTCGTGTACTTTAGGCTGCAAAATAAGAAGGATCATGTTATTTTTTTCTTACTTTGAATTCCAATATTCCTGCTTTTCATTGTGAATAAAAGAATGACTGATAGCCTGTCAATTTACACGACGATAAGTGGCAGGTGACGTAATATCATGCCTGGCCAATGAGACAGACAAGTCCAACTGTCTCTGCGCGCCTTTAAGTTGCATGGTATAAATATAGTGCATCATTCAAGAACCATTGTCAAACATATTTCGACAGCGCAAGAGTCGTAGCATATAAATCCACCTACATTGGCGTATTGACTTATTGAAGAATGTTGAAATTTAAGCTTACTTGCATTTTTCTTTTCTGTGCAGCGTTTGTGAGAATTAAAGGAGAGGATGAGGAATACCTTTCTACAGGAGATTTCAAAGCTGCGATGTCAGAGATGAAGCTAAACTTTCAACAGCTGAAAGACATAACGCTGGGTCGTTGTCGTAAACAGGAACCAGAAGTTACATGTCCGTTTTCGCAGAAAGGTTACTACAAAATATTATCTTAAGATCTTTCGCCGCTATATATCTTTGACAGACCATATCCGTAGACGTCCTGTTTGTGTTATTCTCTATTGTGTTATTTAGTATCAAGTTTCCATGCAATGACATAACTTAATAATGTCCTTAGTAGACGAACCAACTAAAGTCTATTCAAGTCTTTCGCGAACTCCAGCGCAGCAGACAGCTTGAGAAACCTTCTAGACTTATCTTAAGTCGTGCCTTTATAGAACTGTTGAATAGCCTTGTTTCAGCATCTTTGTGGGGTTCTTGAAATGCGTTATATAATGATCAGATACAAATATTGTACATACAACCTTCCAAAACCAAATTGTCCATGGGTTTAACTGTGCGTAATGGGTCTTGTCACGAAAAATGGAAATATCATCCCGTTCGAACGAGCGATAAGCACGAACCGTGCAGTAAAGCTCGTATTCGTAAATCGGGAAATTATTTCTTCATAATGGTCCATGGAAAGCACATAAAGCCACCATTCTAGCTAACAGTGAGAAATACGAAGAAAGACAAACGTAGAAAGCACTGGGCCCGATCACAAATAAAAAAGCCCGTATAGGTTAACCACAATGGCAAAATAATCAACCGAATTCTATCAGCTATCGTAGGCATGACCATCGTCATCGATATAGAACTTGATATCCACCGGAGGAATACGCTGTTTAGGCCGGCTTGACATCCAGGATCCTGACTTGGCTCTAGAAGTAAGTAAGTAAGTAATGCATTTTTTAACACGCCATAATTATGTCCATCGACTGAGCGAGGAATCGTAGGCGTGGGTGGGTCGGAACAGTCAGACAACAAAAGCAAGACGATACAAATAGGTCTTTAGCCTCTTTACAAATATGTCTAGCAAGATATTGTAGTGAGTAATGTAAACAGGAAGACTGTTCCATATGACTGGTGCAGAATTGCTGAATCCGCGTCGTGAGAAATCAGACCGATAGTTTCTGATGCCAGAGAAAGATAGGTTTTGTGTAGCTGTTCGCAGATATCTGGATCGTAGGCAACGCTGTAAGGATGATGACAGGTAAGCTGGTTGATTTTTCGAAAGAATCTTAAGTGTGAGGAGAGCTATTTTGTAGGTGATTCTGGAGCTGACAGGCAGCCAATGTAGATTTGCCAGTACAGGTGTGACGTGATCAAAACTTCGGATTCCTGTCACCAGACGGGCTGGCTAGTTTTGGACGAGTTGCAGTTTGGCGATGTTGGACTTTGTAGTGCCCCACAGCAGCGAATTACAGTAGTCGAGTTTTGCTCGGACTACACTACAAGCAACTGTCTTCATAAGCTCAGGTGGCAAGCACGGTCGAACATGACGCATGGCTTTTATGTGGTTATACGATGCCTTGCAGACAGGGATGATATGTTGGATAAATGTTAGTTTAGAGTCGAGGATCACACCAAGACTCTTAAATGTTCCTGATAACAAAATGTCCGCACCCACAGTATTGGCTGTTTTAAAGTCCTCGATCGATTTTATTGATGAGGACGAGAACAACGACTTCAGACTTCTTTGGATTCAGGCGTAGACCGTTTGTTATGAGCCAGAAGCGTAATGCTTCAGCACATCGTGTTAGATTATTGGTCTTGGAATCGATATGATCGAGTGCTATGTTTAGTTGTGCGTCATCAACATATTGGTGGTGACTGATGTCGTGCGCAGAAATGACACCGGCGACTGGTGAAAAGAATCGGGCCAAGGACCGACCATTGTGGGATGCCGTATGCTGAAGTAGAGGGCTGCGACCTTGCTGATCCAATGCTGACGTGTTGTGACCGGCCCTTCAGGTAACAACAGATCCAATTTAGTGCAGCATCGCTAATGCCGAACGTCTGTTGCAACCTCGCGATGAGTGTTACTTTGTCGATCGGATCGAGGGCAGCAGAGATTTCGAGGCCGATAAATAGAGTACATTGATGTCCTGAAGCGGTGTAGACATCATCAAGGATTTTGAATAAGGCTGATTCAGTCGAGTGATGCCCACGTGTAAGCTGACTAATGACTGTTGAAATTACAGGAGTTATTAACTTGGGTCAAGAGACGAGCAAGGAAGACACGTTCCAAAATTGTCGACAGTGTGTGTAAGTTTGAGATATGTCTATAGTTGGAAGGATCATCTGGATCAAGACCTTCCTTCCTCAGCAGAAGGGTTACAGAGGCAGTTCTGTAGCAGACTGGAAACCGTCCGCAGCTGAAAGATAAGCTACAGAGACATGACTTCAACAAAGACGATGGGAAAGGTTCCATCGGAGATGACTTTCCCGGCAAGGGAGGCAGTAGTTTGAAGATTTCCGCAACATCTACAGGTTTGAGGTCGTCGAGATGCATGCCGAAATGGTCCTTATATGATGCAAGAGGGACCATGGATTGTCGGACAGTTGTTTGGTAATCGATACCTTGATTGACTTGATCTAAATGACGAAACAACAAACAACATGGCTCTTGCGGATTTGATTTGATATAGCGCCGGTAAATGAGCCAGTCCTTTAAATGCAGCTTTCGGTTCGCGCTAAGAAATTTCGGAAATTTACTTTACCTTGCATCATTATAATACGCAAGTAGGCATATACACATATGCAAGCATGCATCGATACATGTTTGTATGCACGTGGATTCAAATATAATTGAACTTTTCGTAATAGCGCAAACTTTTGAGATTTGCAGGTATGCATTTTCACACAAGTCATGGTGCCCTCTTGATCGACCAGGTTTTCGTTACTTGAAATTGAATCAGCTGCTAGAGAAAATTCTGCAAGGGATTTCGTCTGTAAGGATATTCTGTCTAGTATGGCTCATCGATATACATGTAGGTTTAATTGTAGCGAGATCTAACCATGTGGCCACAACTTCATAAAGCCTAAATATTTCAGCATACTCGTTCTCATCATGCTGCCTATTAGTTGAATGACCATTGATATTCAACAGATTTCGAAATGTCGCACAATAAACCGATAGGTGGCGTAGATGTGAAATTGACATTCATTTCACTTATCATCTTAGTTATAACAATTCAGTAACGAAGGATTCATATGATACTTTTGACGTAAAGTTGTTGATTTTTGTTATTACGTGCAAACAATCTACCCAAAGTAGAAATGTGGCCCACTTTCGCTTCAGCGCCATCTAATTGGGGAGCATTCCCCATTGAAGACAGATGTAGGTGTGCCATTGGTTGATGTCAAGTACTTAATTAGAAGTATAAAGAAGCCATAAACCCACACTGAGCGAGGCATAAATCACTCAGCAATCAAACGGAAGCAGACATCAGGAAGTTCTTTCATCGCGAAGGGCAGCCAACAAGATAGTTAATCGCATCGTAAAGGCAAGACGTCTCCTTATCGCCTCATCGCATTGTCATGACCGCAATCGACACACTGAGTGAAGGATCACTGTAGTGATGATCAGTATAAATCTTCAGGTGCCCTTTACATTAAACTGATTGCCTTCACATTTGACAGAGTTGGCTACGCCACAGATAGCTCTAACAACTTGTTCAATATGTCTATATCTTTGAGATCACTCACAGAAGCTCATATTTATCATTGTGATTGATAGCAACGTTCAGTGTACAATGTACACTGTACAATGTACTGTGCATGCTTGTAGTGATAAACGAACTTAATCAAACTAATCTGAGATGTCTTAAACCTAAGAGTAAATCGCTCAATAAGAGTTTTGTGAAGACGAGACCAGCAAAATATAGAATATGATGGAAAGCGCTATCGATTCGGCTTATCGCAATAGCTAAGGAACTTTGAGCAAAAGCAGCGTTGCAATTTATTACCAATTTCAGCCGTACTCGTCATGAGTAGAAGATAGTGTCAGTTGAGATTTATGTCGCTGACATTCTGCAGTCATGTTCTCTTGATTTTATCAATTAACTCTTAAACAGTTTATATTACGTTAAGCAGTTTATAATTTACAGCTTTAACTGTTATTGATTCAGTTGCACTGACGAGAAGAAGAACTTTTTTCTCCTCGTCCTCCTCCTCATTCTCCTATCCTCATTTTCTCCGTTTTTCACTTGCAGCGTGGCTAAGACATGTACAGCATTAGCTTAAATCACTCGGTAGCCGAAACACTAGGCATAACACGCCTCTGAAACGCACATTAAAGAAAGGACGTTGCTAGGGGACCTCAAGGAGGTCGCCTAAACTGGAATACTAGGGCGTCAGTGTGAATGCGAATATGAACTTAATTCTTTATAAATGCTGAATGGGTCAGAATCTAACCCTAACCTAACCCTAAACCCTAACCCTAAACCTACCCCATTTTGCGGTCGATTTTTCACGTCCTGTGCAACCAAAAATAAAGGGGTATGCAATGGCTGCAAATCTTAAAAAAATATGGAAAAGTCATGGCATATCACTGGTAACAAAGATGAGGCTCTTGATGACGTTAGTATGGCCGGTGGCGCTATTGGGATGTGAGAGCTGGACTTTGAGGAAGGAGGAAGAGAGGAGGATAGAAGCGTTCGAGATTAAATGTCTAAGAATGATCATGCAAATATCGTGGATAGAAAAGCGGTCAAATGAATGGGTACTGGAAACGGCTGGAGTAGAGAGGAATCTTTTGAGCACAGTAAGGAGAAGGAAATTGATCTATTTTGGCCACATCATGAGGAAAGAGGGAACATGCATCGAGAAGGAGATAATACAGGGCACAATACCGGGAGGACGGAAAAGAGGAAGACCGAGAATAAACTGGTTGGGCAACATCAGGGCATGGACTGGGCTAACAATGGAGGAGATGCTCAGGCTGATCGAGGAGAGAGGACACTGGAGGAACATTGTGCATGATGCGGCCGAATCTCGGAACGAGGAAGGCTGAGAATGGAATGGAATGGTGCAACCACATTCATAAACATTTACAGTTGGTCAAAGTCAGGAAAATGACAGATCTTGGATCTATTATTCTGTCACCGAACATAACGATGTTGTTCGTATGTTTGCTTTGCAGCTTGTAACTCTTTAATTTCAAACAAAAAGTTCATCCCAACAGAAAACTCAGATTCTACCTCCGCAGCCATTTTCACTGTTTATGATAATCACGCGAGAGTCTGCGAGATCTCGCGCACTTGAGGCTCCCTAGTCCGAGCAATTACGGGGCCTCCATGAGGTCCCCTAGACACTTTGTAAAAGAAATTCGTAGAGCTGTTTTGCATTCGTTGGTGCTTTACTTATTAACAAAGCTTACTGCTTTGGCTGAAATGGTATAATCAATCTAATAGTTTATGCAACTTTCCAAAGCTTTGTGAATGTCTCTGACAAATGTTATTGCTTCGTTTATCTATCAACTAAGTTTGCTGTTTTAGGTAGCTGTCCAGCTGGATTCATTTATCTACCTTTAGCTCAAAGTTGTTATAGTGTAGTTTACGAAACTCACACGTGGGCATCTGCTGACATAAGATGCCGGCAGCTACACAAAGAATCCCGCTTGGCTGCCATAACGAGTCGAGATGAAAGCAACGCGCTGAAGTCATACTTGCGACTTCATTTTGCCAGTAAGTATGGGTCAGAATTATGCTAATAGAATAATCAGACTTTACCTTCAATAACTGAAACAGTAGTTTCTTTGTTAAGTATACAGTAACTGTCACCGATTCTATGAAACCTGATTCTTGTTTAGAACTTCCGCGTTTGTCTCTGCTTCGCAGCCGCAGATCAGGACAGACAAGAAAAACAGCCTTTACTGTTTCAGATTCGTGTTCAGCTGAATACTTTAGCGCAATAAATGACTGTACAGAGAGACCATTCATAGACAAAATGTCTATGCGCAGCCTCAACTCTCAAAGTCACCGATAAAAGTTAGATCAAGATTTTCATAATAGCTCCAATGCCTGTCGTGATCGTGTGGAACAGTCGAATGTGTTGTGGATCCTGGTCTGGCTCCAGTTGAATTCCAGAAAGAAGATCTTGGCCTAATATTCCATATCTAGTATGAGAATCTCCAGCATTTCTTCCAGCAACGCAACGTAATAATAATTTCACAATGTCAGAACCGCTGGCCGGGAATGGACTGACGCTAGCGTCCAAAACACGTAACCAGTGGATTGTTGAATTTGTCATTTACCTCTCAGCCATCGGCCATACCTTATTCTGAGTTTTATCGTCTATTTTCTTCTGATACGATTCTTTTAACACTCATATTTAAAACTGTAAATTCTATTTAAAACTGTAAATTCTATTCGTCAATTTCGGTAAAAGTTCGATAATTATTGAATTAAGGCCTTCAAATGGTTCACAGATGAATGAATGAATGCAATTCACATGACTGCATTCGTTAACTATAGAGGTCTCCAAACGTTTTTGAGCCAAAAATCCTGTTTTATTTAATGGTTGTGTTCATAGTGATTGCAAAATGTAAAGTTTGTACGAAAACTGTTTATAGCAAATCCTGCATCTGCCGTTTGCGCAATTCCAGGCAGTATCCATTGGAAACCAGGGAAATTGCTTTGGGTCAGTGGCCAGCGTTTGGACGAAAACAGCTGTATAGATCCTTTCGTCTGGAAAGTATCAAAAGATGAACAGCTGCCATTCACCTTCACAGACTGGCAAGACGGCGAACCAAACTGCTCGAGCAACGGAGCGCCGTGCTTGCATCTGATGAGTGGATATAATTATCGTTGGAACGATCACTCGTGTCACACCAAGCTCTGCGCTCTCTGCGAATATCAGCCAGCCTAACTAATGTTTGCCTTATGGGCTTCGTATGGTTTTGCACATCTTGGTGTTTTTTCGTTTTGCAAACTATTTTCAGATTAGTCTTGTTAAACAATTGACATTAAATTAAAAGTAGAGGAATAATTAGAACTTGCTTCAAAATCGAATGATCATGTCGGTTTGATTTATGAATATATCATTTATTTGAGATAATACTTAATATTTATGTATCACGGACAATTATAATGTTTGCACCAGCGTAATTGTGTCTAATAGGCTTCGCATGCCTTTGCATATGATAGTTTATTTCATACATGTGCACAAGAAATTTTTAGTAAATTATGACATGGGCTAATTACAAATTGTTTCAGATATTATTTGCTATGTCAGAATGAGTTTGTTTAAATCAGACATAATTTGCCTGCCATTGGTAATATTCGCTGTTTCTATTGCAGTAAAAAATGTTTTGTGAAATCCTGATATTTACGCAATTTTTGTTTCAGAATTCACAATCAGTCTAATGAAGAAATGCATTAATGAAGTCAGCGTTAGCCAAATTAGTTAAACTTTCTATACTGAAGGGCGTATATATGCATGTGTATGTGTGAATGTATCTGTACTAATTAGGGTAGTCATTACTTGGAATTTATATTATGGCCGTTTCCATTCCATTCTCAGCCTTCCTCGTTCCGAGATTCGGCCGCATCATGTACAATGTTCCTCCAGTGTCCTCTGTCTTCCACCAGCCTGAGCATCTCCTCCATTGTTAGCCCAGTCCATGCCCTGATGTTGCCCAACCAGTTTATTCTCGGTCTTCCTCTTTTCCGTCCTCCCGGTATTGTGCCCTGTATTATCTCCTTCTCGATGCATGTTCCCTCTTTCCTCATGATGTGGCCAAAATAGATCAATTTCCTTCTCCTTACTGTCTTCAAAAGATTCCTCTCTACTCCAGCCGCTTCCAGTACTCATTCATTTGACCGCTTTTCCATCCACGATATTTGCATGATCATTCTTAGACATTTAATCTCGAACGCTTCTATCCTCCTCTCTTCCTCCTTCCTCAAAGTCCAACTCTCACATCCGTATAGCGCCACCGGCCATACTAACGTCATCAAGAGCCTCATCTTTGTTACCAGTGATATGCCGTGACTTTTCCATATTTTTTTAAGATTTGCAGCCATTGCATACCCCTTTGCAAGTCGTACCCTTATCTCTGCTCCACAATCACTGTCCCTGTCGATCCTCGAGCCCAAGTACATGAAAGTATCCACCTGCTCCACTGTTTCCTGACCTATGCTGATCTGACACCTGGCCTCTATTGTTGTCATGACCTTTGTTTTATCCGTGTTAATCCGCATTCCATATTTCCTTCCTGCTCTGTCTAATCTTTCAACCAGTATTTGTAATTCCTTCTGAGATTCTGTTATTAGTACTATGTTGTCTGCGTATCTTAAGTTTGTCAACCGCCTTCCCCCTATCTGCACTCCTCCGTCAAAACCCTCCAAAGCCTCTCTCATGACCCTCTCTGCCAGAATGTTAAATAAACTTGGAGACAACAGGCATCCTTGTCTCACCCCTCTCCTGACTCTGAACTCTCCAGATAGTGTTCCTGCCACTTTGATCCTTGCGTTGTGTTTCTTGTACAGCTTGGATAACAACTTTATTATGTGTCCAGGAAATCCCATTTCTATCATTGTTGTCCATAATGTTTCATGTTCTATTGAATCAAAAGCTTTTTTGAAGTCTACAAAGCACATGAAAAGAGGTTGTTGATGTTCATTTGCCTTTTGCATAACAATTCTCAAGTTTTTTATCTGGTCTCTTGTCCCTCTAGCCCTCCTAAAACCCGCCTGTTCCTCCGCCACTTCTGCTTCCGTCTGATTCCTTATTCTTTCTAAAATGATCATCAACATAATCTTACTTGCGTGTGCGACCAAGGCCACTGTTCTATAGTTTGTACATTGCCTGGCATCTCCTTTCTTTGGTATGGGTACAAAAATTGAATCCGCCCAATCTTCTGGCCAATCTCCATCTTCCCAAAGTGCTGTGCATATAAGATGAAATCTGTCTACTGTAGCTTCTCCTCCGTATTTAAACAGTTCCGCAGGTATTCCATCCGGCCCCGCTGATTTCCCGTTCGCACACTGTTTTATCGCTCTTGCTACTTCTGATCTTAAAGGGGGTGGCTCTCTCTCGTATTCATTCGTTTCCTCCTTCACCTCTTTGTCATCGTACAGTTCTTCGCAGTACTGCCTCCAACGTTCAGCAATGCCTTCAGTGTCCGTGATGTATTCTCCATTTTCTGCCTGTATGCAGTGTATTTTTGGCTGGAATTTGTTTGTAATTGCCCTGACTGTTCTATACTGATATCTACTGTTCCCCCTCTTGTTCCCTATTTCCGCCTTTTCACACACTTCCTCCAGTTGTTTCTGTTTGTCGTTTCTTAGATGTCTCTGTACCTCCGCTTTCAGCTCCTTATACTCTTCTCTGTCCTTTTGCTTGGCTTCGCGCTTCTTGTTGATGAGGTCAACAGTTTCTTTGGTTTGTTTAGAAATACCTAAATAGAGGTAACGCGTTGCTATCTACAGATGTAACGGGCTGCTGCTAAAAATCCAATATACTCTTGAAATAACTACTCTACAGTTTCCTTTCTTAAGAATCTTCAAAAATGTCTAGGATTCAACTTCAAAAGTGTATGTTTGACTGTTAAATTACACAGCTATAGCCTTGTAAATTATTAGCTTATTTTAATATTGCTCGTAGTATTAAAAATGTAACGAACATTATGGGCATGTTCTATATGTAGCTTACTAGCAAAGTAACAGTTCGTGATAACACGGACTCATAGTTAAGATATGTTATCTTAATTCTATCTTTGATTGGAGAATAATTATCGTAGGTTAAGAGGTTACTAGTGTAAAATATAGAAAATAATAGAAATACAAGCGACTGGTATTACTTCAAAATGACCATCAGATAGCGCACATATCAGTAAAGCCCAAAATCAGAACAAATGATACAAACTCAAGAGGGGGTGGTATCTTAAAATCCGGGTCGAGTTTCTGACGAAGACCAATCAGAAGGTCTTGTAAGTTTTTGAACCTCCGAAATGACCTCAGCCAGTGCCATCCTAATCTCAGTGTCACACGAACTCCTGTCTTGTCAGTCATAACGGTCGTAGATTATGACATTCGGCTACTGGAACTGACTGGCTCTGTGGCTATGTCTTCTTCTCCACTTTGACATATGATTCCGACACAAGACAGAAGGAGAATGGTAACGCCAATGAGTTTAGTTTGAGAAATTTCTTCGCCGCTTCAATTCAACAACGTGAGCATAACATGATTTTCATCAGCCCTTTTGAGATATAGCCTACTTTAAAAGCTTATATTAAGTCCCTTGATGATTATATGCATACATCAAGATTTTGTCTCCTCGACGATAAAGGTACTCTTTTTAAAAAAGCGATTGGCATAAATGAGACCCGTTTCCAAGTAGGCTGCGATAACAGAAAACACCTGTCTTTCGGAGAAACGCACTATAGATAAATGTTTTGCGTCATCTAAGACGTAGCAGACGTTGGCGGGAGGAGGATGCCTGAAAATTGTAATGATAGGGTTAGGCGACCGAAGCGATAATGTGTGAGATTGTCGAGCTTCACCACTAACAACACTTTAGCATAACGTCATGAAATGTTTTGTCGAATTAATCCTGGTGCATATTATCGATCAGTGAACAATGCCACATTTGTACACTTATAAAACGTCATTCCTAACGGCCAGCGTTGCAAATAATTATCTGGGTGAACAATTAACAATCACTTCGTGAAGTGCTTGCGAGAACTCGAATGAATCTAGGCTAAATTAAGCCTTTTCTATCTATGCATGTATCTATGTATCTATCCATCAATTTATCTATCTATTTATCTATCTATCTATCTATCTATCTATCTATCTATCTATCTATCTATCTATCTATCTATCTATCTATCTCTCTATCCAACCATTCATACATGCAGCCATCTATTCATCCATCAATGCATCCGTCCATCCGTCCATCCATCCATCCATCCGTCCGTCCGTCCATCTGTCTGTCTATCTATCTACTAACTATTCATAATTTTAAAGATATTGTTCTTTCATCGGCTACTTTTCAGTAATCACGAGTTACAGTTTACCATAACTGAAATCAGACCTTAGTTGCTGCGCCTAGAGGTCGTGAATATTTATGAATATCGTAGGCTAGAGCTTATTCATATACACGTGAAGAACCAGAAACGACATCTTCGTAAAAACTGCCAGCCTAATCAATGTTGCCTTATGGGCTTCGTATGGTTTTGCATTTTTTGGTGTTTTTTCGTTTTGCAAACTATTTTCAGATTAGTCTCGCTAAACAAATGACATCATATTAAAAGTAGAGGAATAATTAGAATTTGCTTCAAAATCGAATGATCATGTCAGTATGATTTACGAATATATCATTTATTTGAGATTATACTTAATTTTTGCACCACGGCCAATAATAATGTTTGCACTTGCGTAAATGTGGCTTACAGACTTCGCATACTTTTACAGATGAAAGTTTATTTCATACATGTGGATAAGCATTTTTTAATAAATTACACGACACGGGTTATTTACAAATTGTTTCAGATATTATTTGCTAAATCAAAATCGGTTTCGTTAACTGAGATATTATTTGCGTGCCATTGGTAATTTTCACTGTTTCTATTGCAGTAAATCAAAATGTTTTGTTAAGTGGTGATATTTACAAAATTTTGTTTTCACAATTTACAGTCAGTCTATTACAGAAATATAAGAATCAAGTCACCGTTAGCCAAATTAACAAAACTTTCTATACCGAAGTGCGTATATATGCATGTGTATGTGTGCAAGTATCTGTACTAATTAGGGGAACCGTTACTTGATATTTATACTAACGCCTTTTAGAAATCTCTAAAAAGAGCTAACGGGATGCTATCTACAGATTTAACGGGCTGCTGCTTAAAATCCTACACACTCTTGAAACAACTAGGCCTACTCTTCAGTTTCCTTTCTTAAGAATCTTTAAAAATTTCTAGGGTTCAACTTAAACAGTGTATTTTTGAGTGAAAAATTATACAACTACAGCCTTGTAAATTAATAGCTTATTTTAATATTGGTCATGGTATCGAAAATGTAACGAACATTATGGGCCTCTTGTACACGTACCTTCCTAGCAACTTAGCAGTTCGTGATAACAAGAAACGCATAGTTGAGATATGTTATCTAAATGCTATCTTTGTTTGGAGAACAAGAAGTTATAAGAGCATTGTCGTTACATAGCCCCCGGGCGGGTTTGTTATTCAGGAGAAAGATTGATCAACCAATTAATTAATCAATTACTTAATTCTGATTAGTTTCTACAGACTTGTGTTCATACAAGTAAAACTTTTTATCCATTAATGATCATTTTTAAAAAGCTTTATCGGCGATCTATCCTGTATCATCGCTGCTCGTTGGAGTATTCACCCTGCCATGTTAGCGCCATTACGCCTTCTATCTCAATAAGCCTAGTTGAAAGCTTCTTTCACTCTGACGATGGCTCATAATGCTTACTACTAGGCTTTTAAATGCACCTCTGAGCTTCTTATGGAGCATAACTAAATTTCAGATAGGTTTATATTGCATTGACCTATGGAGTTGGTCTGTGTGTTACCAGTGTCAACCCACTTTCAGCGAGAAGCAACCGTAGATTTACATGTACAGGGCTTATTATGCAAATTAACAAGATGTACAACCAAAGCAATTAGCGATTTGAACCCAACGTTTTTCTGCTTTCATATCTCTGCAGTGATTCTTAGCCATCTGCTGATAGCCGTTCGAAATGTACTTATCTACTCAGTCTTCATAATGGGAACTGTCAGTTAAACGCGTTAGTCTGGCGACAGCTGAATTCTGCATGCGAGTACGCAGGTATGAAGGGCATGCAAAAAGCACCAGAACGTATAAAACCTAATATAGAGACATTGTAATAGAATAGTGAACAAAGTTTTGCAGCTGGGTGAAGAATTACAGGACGTGCAACGTGCATTCCATGGTAAAAGGAAAAATAATGAAAACTACGTTAGCATTCCTTCTCTTCGAAGTGTTGGTCGCAGCCGTACAAAGGTTTGCTGTCCTGACATCCAGAATTCATTGGCAGACATGAAGTCGGATCTTCAAGCAGTGCAAGATCGCCTGGCAGACCTTTATCAAAAACTTGAAGATCAGTTCAACTGGCCACCTCAGAATGGTTTGTAAACTCGTTTTCTTGTTTCTAGCAACACAAACAATTCGATTCCGAAAACTAATTTAGCACAGTTTCACAAGTAACAAATGTAACACAACTGTCACCCAATGATCACTTCAGACTATAATATTCGAAGAAAAGCATTTGTGGCGCTCATCCGTGAGAAAGATCAGCTATTTCTAATATTGTGATGCCTGGTAAACAGATCGATCTTGCACATCTATAGATTTTGTCGTTTCAATGCAGACGTTCGGGTATGCAGACCATCTTAACGAGACAATGAAATGCAACTGACTGCAGATTAGTACCTCAAAGAAAGAATTTATCAGGTAATCGACCTCATCTCGATTGGATAAATTAGTCCGCAAACCTTTCGTCAGTGGTGCAGATGGTGTTCAGTCAAAAAATGAGGTTCGTGACCTCGACCTTTTCCTCGCCAGAGCTCCCTCAATTACGTCAGGCATCACAGATCTAATAAGCATCAGCTCTGCGATCCTGAGACAACCAAGGTCTGTCTCCATGTCTTTTGCAAAGGATATGACCTGCTAACTAATGCATAGTTTGATCCTGAGTCAAAATGACTCCAGCTATGTCTCCTTTGCAGTGTTTCTACGGCGCAGTACCACCAGACTTCAAGCTATCATCAACGCCGCTTGTCGTCTTGGACTCGAACAAAGAATTTCGAATAAGTCACACTGTGCTGCGAGGCCAGCTTCGGTGGCTTAGGATCAGCAAGCGTCAAATTAAACTTGCCCATATTGTTATAATTATCTGAAGAACTGAGCACAGCGCTAAGTCGCAGACTGCATCAAGCCGATATCTCATGATACTAATCGACTGCGGTTGCGAACATCAGTCTGCCGATGTCTTCCTGCCACCTATTAGTACAAACATTGGTGATAGGGCCTTTAGGATTGGTTACCCGAGTGCGTAAAACAATCATCCGACATCTGTTCAGGCGACCAAGAGTGTTTACGTTTTAAAACAGACAATTTAAACTCTACATATTATCTAACTTTGAAGAAACTCTTAGCACTCGCACTCACAAATTGATCTTCCAAAGCAACATAGACGCAGCTCGCCACCTACAATGCTAAACATATCGAAATAATTACATCGCATAATTGCGTTGCATTATAAACTTAAAACAGGAATTGAACCGGATTCTTTGTGGAGAAGTACACCAGCAGTGGTGATCGCAAATTATGAGTGATATCTTTAAACCTTTGTTACTGTAGGGAATTAAGGCCCTTTGAATCATATGCAAAGTTATGCTCTGTTACACCAGAGATGTATGAGTTACAGTAGTAAAATCGACTCGAATAGAATGCTTTTGAATATGAAACAGTAAGAAATTGCGAGGTCATGTAAGTGAGATCGACAATCCGACTTAACGACTGAATAAATGATCGATTAAATGACCGACTATTTTGATCTACTTACTTGCTTGTATACGTACCTACGCATAAGAAATAATAATTAATTCTTGTTCGGATGTGAGTCAAGATTATCAAATTGTTTACCCAGAATCATTTGAACTAATATTTATTCTCAAATGTTACAACACACAGTTTTCGATCCTTTTCTGATGCCAGTCGGTGCGTTATGTTTTCTATGCAGTAACACATTAATCAATCGCGCGCTGTTTAAACTATCCAAATTGTAAGGGGCGCGTGATGGTTACCATACCGGACTGTCCACAGAGAGGTCAAGGTTCAAATTTCCACCAGGACAGAAATTTGTTACGAGATTTCGGCTCCACTTGCGCCACCTGCCAACTCAGCTGTAAAGATTACATTGACTTACACTGGCAGTTGGAAGACCAGACGACGAGGGCCCTGGCCACCCGGCCGAATATGCGGAATCTAAGAAAATGAAGTCGGTAGCTTTTCATACACTTGGCTGCCTCCCAGGCTAGCTTAAGAGACTGATGTTCTTCTCTTCCTCTAAGAATTAGATTGAGAACTGTTACAAGATACTTTTAAAGCAAACTTCAACCTGTATTGCCTACTGCCGCGCGACTGGCACTCCGTCTGCCAAATTCAGCCAGTCTGTCCGATCTAATGAGACAGCAATTACATTGGCTGTCTTTTCTAGCTATGATAGCCTGCAAATGCCAGCATGAACTGGCTCCATCTCATCTATCCAGGTTCTGCATTCCGGTTGCGACAGTTCCTGGTCGATCCTGCTTAGAAGCCTAAATTCTGCGACCAACCAAGGTCTCATAGTTCCAAGGATTTACAATACATATAACTCCTATGGATTTTGTTGCCCTCGTTCCACGGTGTTGGATGCCTTACAAATTCGCATCAAAGATAACACTCTTACAATAACGAATTTTAAAAATAAGCTTAAAACATATCTTTAATAGATCTGCCTGGATTTCTGTGCATTCCCATTCATCTATAAACAATGATTTTACTCGATATTACTTGGTTGGACTTGCATGCACCTTTGAGGCTGTTGTTAAATGTGCGATTAATAAATGTCTGTTCAATTAATAAGATAATCATGGTTTGCGATTGCATTTTTAATGGCAGCCTCGTCGTCGTCCTATGAGCTGAAGTGCAAGCACTTTTAATTAGGTGTCAGAATGTAAATCGATGAACTGCTAATTGAAAATATTCGAATCATGCCATTGCAACTTATAAATTTAATTACAGAAATCAAGAACAAACTTTATCAGCTGCATAGTATTTAATTACTTTCATGTAGATGAAGTATACTGCACATAGAAAGGCATGAAAATTGTATAGATGACTACTCAATATACTTATTAAGCAAATGTTAAGAACTTAGTCACAAACGATAAACTTTGCATCAAGGTAAAAACTCTTTGAATCAGCGCATCAAGTAGGACAGCTCCCTAAAACATCATTCCCTAGTATTCTTTGAGCATAGGATCAACATCCTAGTTACTTAGCCATAGGCGTCTTCCACCTTAAGCATTGGGTGAGGCAAGTTACCTACCTATCTTATGTCACCATGGGGCAATAGATCATGAGATAGGAACGCTGCGCACGTACAGGAAATGAAACGAACTTCTAATAAAAGAACTGCCTCTTGTCACCCCCGACACCACCCAGCCAATAGAAAGGGCATCGCAGCGCCATTTAATTTGGTGGGGAAAATCAGTTTGGCGAATTCATCACCGATCAAGTGGAGCTGCTGTAGGCCTTTCGTTTGAAGACAGCTAACTCGTACTCGAAACCCCGACCTCGAGACGTCCCACTCCCTGATCGCAAAGCGTTACACTAATCTAATATGATCTAAAGACTCCTATAGCGCCGGTCAGGCTAACAGTGGTTAAAGATTCTGCTAGACGAACTGGCTTACAGGCTTGTATCTGCCAACGGAAATATTGGATGTTGCTCGCTATTTCATTAGAAGGTCTACACAATGTTCATTAGACTGTAACCGAATGCAGGTAGAAGTTTGGCTAGTAGGTGCATCTAGGTCGGGGTTGTGTTTCAGAAAGGGACGTCTGACCTGGTCAAGTCTGTTGGTATAGCATTGATGTAATTATTACATAACTTGAATGTAGTTCTCCAGCTGTCTTGATAATCCAAAGCTGCTCCACCCCTCTAGAATAAACTCCCTCCAGATTTACGACAATTATCTTATACGAACTCATTATCACTTCACTTTTTGCAATCTCAGCGCAGGTGTTCCACTCAAAACTAAAAACACTCCTCTTCCGCAGATGCTATCCTGATTCCTCTTCTTCCCCTTATCTATCCTGCAGATCCAATTCCAAGCACCACCCACCAGAGCCGTCTGACTGCCTTCCTGCCTGCTCTTGTATCTTGACCTGGAACCGAATCCTTCTCGCCTATCGATTTTGTTCAGACTGAGCGTCTGTAAATAGGCTGGTTCTCGCGACTTAGCTTTCTTGGGCGCTTTAGAAATCTCGAATATACGATTACCATTAATCAGTGTAAACAGCCTAAACTTAACTAACAACACGGCTAGGTTATACATTTACCTGGATTTTAAGCGATAGCTTAGTGGTCAGCATGTTGGACTGTCAACCCAAAGGTCGGGGGTTCAATTCCCCGCAGATCAAAAAGATGTTTCGAGATGTCTGCTCCACTGCGCGTTCTCTCGAACTCAGCTGTACAATGAATACACTTGCCGTAAACTATCGATGATGAGATCATTTTTGTAGGAATTATCTGCTGTTTTCCATGACACCCTATTTAGCCTAATATCAATGATCGTTCGAAATCCAGCTGGCCACCAGTTGTCATCAGTGTTACTTTGTAGGCCAGTTATGGGTCCAATGAACGTGGTCATCCGGGTAAAGAAGAGGCTCGGAACGTGACATTGAATTCATCACAAACAACTCTCTGTTCTGTATTGGCGGACATATAACCGCGATTTCATAATAGTAGGTGCCTGGATAGAATTGATAGTATTTGTTAATATTTCAAATGTTTAAAGATATAGGTCTTTTGCGGCTCCTTTTGATAAATCGCGAATAACAGTTTACCATTACTAAAATCAGATCTCAGGTGCTGTGCCTCGAAGTCGTGAATATTTATGAATGTAGTAAGTTAGAGCTTATTCATATACCTGCGAAGCTATCATAAATACAATCTTCGTAAAAACTAGTTAGGACGAATATTACTTGACTTGGACATGTGCACAACAATTGATGCACAGTACATCAAATTAGGGCACCAAAAGGACATGGTAAATTAAGTTTGTTGCAAAACATCATAATATACTCTGTAAATGAAAATAAAGAAATTCTACACGAGGACATAATAATTTCACAGCTAATAAAACAAGCAATTTATATATGTGTTTAACTTATTTTGAATGATGTTATGTTTACTTGTTTTCTGAGTCTGTTTCTCGCAACGTTTCGACTTGGTGACTGTTTTCTCAGGCACTGGAGCAAATGATGTTGCTGTATTTTATGCCGCAATATAAAGTTGATCATTTTGTTCCTTCTAACTCTGAATCGGTCTGTTCCTAACTCTGTTCCTAAGGCTGACGCTAAGAAATTTCGGAGAATTGCTTTGCATTACATCATAATTATATGCAAGTACGGATGTGCACGTATGCATGCTTGCATACGTTCATACACGTTTGTATGCATGTCGATTCAAATACAAATGAACTTTACGTTATAGCTCAAACTTCTGAGGTTTGCAGGTATGCATTCATGCACAGGACACGTTGCTCTATCGGTCGGCCAGGTTTCTGTCTATTGAAACTGAGTCAGTGGTTACATAAAATTCAGCAAGGCATTTTGCCTGTAAGGATATTTGAATCTAGTTTCGCGCTTGGAGATAGGTGGTAGCGAGATCTAACCACGTGGCCACAACATCATAGGACTTACATATTTCAGCATCCTCGTTCTCATCATGCTGCCTATTTGGCGGTTACCTAATGGGATTCGCCGGATTTGAAAATGTTGAACAATAACCCGCCTCAGATAAGCATTACTTGTGACCTTGCGCGCGTTAAAAATCTTTGTAGTGATATTATAGATGTGAAAATGGCATTCAGATGAATTTCCATCTGCGTCGTCTGATGTCGTCGGGGCGTGGGTGAAAAGCTTGGAATCCTGGGGTGAGGTCGACTTCAACTCTCTGAGCCGGGTGCGCCAACACTCGTTTGCTCTACCGTCCCATCAGACAACTGAAAGGCTGCGTTCTCTGGCCTTGTCTGTTGGACCGATCCGTTCGGGACGGAGGGGAATGGGCCCACACCTGCGCTTAACGCGAGATTGTTACTAGAGTCGGATCGAGTGCCAACCGATCGGTGCAGTAGTGACCTGCACCCTGATAACTGGCCGTCATCGGGACAGAGAATGTAATCCGGGGCGGAGGGTTCTCACACACCCCTTTGTCGTTGGGTTACCACGAGTGCACCCGAGGAGGCAGGTGCCGTTAGCCTGGTTCGTACCGGGATGGTGACCTGCGGCCGCCTTTAAAGCAAGTCATGGGCTCGAAGAGGGCCGCCCTGTTGCGCGCAGGGTGAAAGCCTGAAACCCCGACCCCAGGTGTGGAGGGTGACAGGGAGATGTTTTACCTATAGCTTACCGAATGTCAAAATGAAGAAATTCAACAAACGCAATGGTAACGGCCTGGAGGGACTAGTACTCTCTTAAGGAATACACGCAAACGGCTCCATATAGACCAAAGAAACGAATATGAAGGAAAGAAATTCATAATACACTATCAGTGATCGTCATCGCCTACGATGGGGTGTCTGTCATCAAGACACTCTGTGACGAACAAGCCAACACAGGAGAGAAACGACATATCTCTAAGTCTTAAGTTTGACAGACAGGCCCAGAGCTTAGATAGCAAGTCGAAGCAGATAGTCAAATCGGTATGCTCTATCTACTTCTTGCAGATTTCTGTTGAAAATAAACTTTATTAAGCGTAAGAGGCGTCATCTATTGCCCCAAGGACAACGTCTTATGTAAGATATATTAAGCCTATATAATAATGCTGTATAAACAATGTCGCGAATTCGTTCAATTAGAGTTAAGAAAAACCCAATTTCAAAGTTCAATAGTTATATTTAAAATGCCTATTTACACCTTCTATTTTACAAAGTCTCTTCCATTCAACAGAAAAAACAGTAACTGTCATCCACTGCAAACTATTCTATACAGAAAAACACCAGAATAAATCTCTCACGACAACCACAGTCTTAGGGGCGTAGTAGAAGTCTCGGGCATCTGGCGTTGGCCATGCTCCGTTCGGCTTTTCCACACGCACACACGCAACGTCCACACTCAGGAATACTTGACTGGATTAGGATTCCATCCCTCGTACTTAGTCTATAAGCTCGGCAATGGTCCCGTGTCATCAGACCAACCAGCTCCAATTCAACCGTACCACCAGAACCACGGGGGAAAAACGAAGACTAAGTAAGAAAATGAAAGCGTTTCTCGACTTCTCAGGCTTCTCGTCACTTCGCTCCTCCAGTTCCTCTGACTGAACCCTCCTTCGAATTCCCCGGAAATCGTCTTCTCCTCGCTCTGTCACTCTGAAAACTGACTAAATCCAGCGACTCTTCAACCCTATGTACAGACGTCCTTATTCATCGTTCCCAACAGCCGATCCTACTTTTCCCGCCAGCCAGGTGCGTTCACAACAGGTATAAGCAAACTATTGCGCATTTTGTGACAAACAATCTACATATATATATATATATGTTGTAATTGATGTAATAGGACAGAGTTCAACTCTTTATTAACTGCATATATATATATATATCGTTGTTGTAAGTGATGTAATTGGCCAGAGTTCAATGCTTTATAAACCATATATAGGCCTATAGAATTTATAAAGCATTGAACACTGGACAGTTACATCAGTCCCCATTTTCCAGACTTATTATTCAACCAGGTAGTCTGGTTGTCTTTTTCTGTTCGTACTTAAAAATAGAACTCTTCTTGGTGAGCGAGCTTTTTCTGTTGCTGGACCTAATGTATGTGATCATTCTGCTAAATCGCTCGTGTCATTTCGTTCTCAGCATATCACATACCTTTTTAAAATTGCTTATCCACCATAGGCTGCCTCTCCTATAGTAGACTGACCTTATTGGTATTGCCTTATTGAGGTATAAGCTTTTGACAACAATTATGGAAAAACTCACTGGGCTTCAGTTAAAAGAAGTTTTCGATATCTTCGACAAAGTGCTGACTTAAAGTTGGTCTATAGGAAGACCAATGAAGATTTAGTTGGGTTTAGTGATTCCAATTGGGGTGGTGACAAAAGGGATCTAAAGTCAACTACCGGATACACTTCAATGTTGAATGGTGCTACAATTAGTTGGAACTCAGAAACAACCAACAGTTGCAAAGTCAACCACTGAAGCAGAATGTATGGCTCTGAGTATGGCCGCATCAGAAGCAGTGTGGCTGAAAGGACTTCACACATCAGGAACTTGTTCCACAAGTTTCAGATGCTGTGAAGATTTCCTGCGATAACAAAGGTGCAATTGACCTTGGAAAGAATCCGGGATACCGACCTAAAATCAAGCACATTGCTGTCCAAGACCAATTCATCAGAGACAGAATTGCTACTGGAGGTACATGTGGTGGACAGATAGCAATATCAAATATGGCTGATGACTGATTAACAAAGGGACTGTTTAAAGATGTACATTTGAAATGCATCATAGGCATAAGGCTAGTTAAATAGGAATGTTCGACCAATTTTGAATGTGTACAAAGGGGGGTGTCAGAATTGACATATTATACTCTGTTTACACTAAAGGTGGCGCTAGGAAAGAACTCTCTTCTGGGTTCTATGTAATATGTAGTTCTGGTTCGTTTCGTTGCAGTTAGGTTTGACTAGATGTTAGAAGAACATTATAAAGCTAATAAATCCAGAATCTAATCTCTGAATTCCAACAAACTCCATCTTCTGGTATTATTAGTTCATTTGGTATCAAGTGAAACGCAGCCTGTTGGATTCTTTGCATTTCAATTGTTGATTGTTTTAGAGACTATAAGCTGCCAGTGAGATACACAAGTCAAATAACGGTTTGTTAGAATAAGTTATGCAGGTAGATATTTAATCTGAGTAAACTGGAAACTGCCTAAAAGGGGCATTACTGTTCAGATCACCTGGGACCGTATTGATTACCGGATAAGCAAAAAACTAATTTTTATAATCGGTTGCTGTGGAAACAATAAAAACAGTCCCAATAAGACATATTTTATAAGCAGGTGTACATTTGCAAGAATACACTTTATGTCAGAATATGTGAAGGCGTGTCTGAAAAATCCATCACATTGTCGGAAAAATTCAAAATTGTGTTTGATATTGAACTGGATTGGGCTGGAGTTGAATGCTTCTATCACATGATTCTGTCGGAAGTACTAACAATTTATAATTTTTAAGATATTGGTAGTTTTGCGGTTACTTTTCATAAATCGCGAGTTACAGCTTGCCATAACTAACATTAGACTTTAGTTGCTGCGCCTAGGGGTCGTGAATTTTTATGAATATAGTAATTTAGAACTTATTCGTATGCCTGTGAATGAAATTAAATCTCCGCAAAAGCTGCTTAAAACGAATATTACTTGACTTTGTCATGTGCATAATATTTGATGCACACTACTTGAAATTAGGGCAATGACGACTTGCTAAATTAAGTTTTCTTGCACAGCATCATAATAAACTGTAAAAATGAAAATTCTTAGAGAAATTCTATATCAGGACATATAGTTTGTCAGCTAATAAAACAAGGAATTTATATACGCATTAAACTTATTTTGAACCATGTTATGTTTCCTTAATTTCTAACCTTGTTCTCGCAAATAAACTTACCCGACTTTGTGACTGTTTTCTCAGGCTCTTGCACATATGAACTTTGTGTATTTTATGACGGATGGTGTTATTTTTCTTACTCTGAAATTCACTATTACTGCTTTTTCATTGTGAATAAAAGAATTTATTGATAGGGCCTGTCACTTTACACGACGATAAATGGCAGGTGACGCAATGTCATTCCTGGCCAATGGCAAGACCAGCCAGGCGGTCAACTGTCTCAGCTCTGCGCGCCTTTTAATCGCATGGTATAAATATTGTGCACTACTCAAAAACCACTGTCAAACATATTTCGACAGCGCAAGAGCTTTAGCTTATAAATCCAACAATTTTGGCGTATTGACTTATAAAAGAATGTTGAAATTTAAGTTTACATGCGTTTTTATTTTCTGTGCTGCGTTTGTGAGAATTAAAGGAGAGGACGAGGAATACCTTTCTACAGGAGATTTCAAAGCTGCGATGTCAGAGATGAAGCTAAACTTACAACAACTGAAAGACATAACGCTGGGTCGTTGTCGTAAACAGGAACCAGAGTTTACATGTCCGTTTTCGCAGAAAGGTTACCATAAAATATTATCCTTAGAGCTTTCGCTGGTATATATCTAGACGTATGTATCATTAACGACAGTAATTTCTCTCAAATTGTTATTCACTATTGTGTTAATTAGTATCAAGCAATGACATAATTCATGAACGTCTTTAGTAGAGCCAACAAAGAAAAGTCTTCGATGTTCTACTAAAGGCTTTCGCGAACTTCACCGCCACAAACAGTCAAGAAACATTCTCAGCTTATAGTAAGCGGGGCGTTTATAGAACTGTTGAATAGTCATGTTTCAGCAGCTTTCTGGGGTTCATGAAATGCGATACGTAATGAACAGATACGTATATACGTAGAACATGCCCAATTTCTCCAGATCCACCCATGGGTTAAACTGCGCGTAAGGGTTCTTATAACAAAAATGGAAATATCATACCGTTCGAACAAGCGATAGGCAGGAACCGTGCAGCATAGCTCGGTTTCGTAAATCGGGAAATTATTTCTTCACAATGGTCCATGAAAAACACATAAAGCCTATGTGATAAAATACGAAAAAAGACAAACCTAGAAAGCACTGGGCGCGACCACAATGAAAACGCATGCATAGACATAGGCATGTCCAACCACAACCGATATAGAACTCGATATCCACAGGAAGAATAAGCTGTTTGCACGTGCTTGACACCCATGATCCTGGCTTGGCTCCAGAACTGACCAAAGAACTTGGCTTTTTTCTGGATTTGATTTGATATAGCGCTGGTAAATAAACTGGTCCATGGAATGCGGCTTTTGGTTGGCGCTAAGAAATTTTGGAGATTTTCTTTACATTACATCGTAATTATATGGAACTGAATCAATAACTCTGAAATTTACCTATTTTGCAGAACATTCAAGACGAATTAAGTGCTGAGTAAACTTAGAATAACTGCTATAACTTTCTAGAACTTTCGTGAATATTCTAGAATGTCAGAGAACTTTCTTAAACTTTCCAGAAATATAAATAGCAGTATAAATACAGTGGCATTAAGCCCACCAGTTCAGTTTAGTAATAGCTGTCTAAATGGATACATATCTGAGATGGCTCAAGAGGCCGCAAGCATCCGGTAGACGAATTTTGCTATGACTGCGGCCAATTTATCACATATGCGGACCTTCCTTCATCCATCGCCCCAGTGCCACACTGCCCTGAGCTTCCCGTATCCACTCCTCCGGAGAGAAAGCAGCAGTCTTCGGAAGAGAGCAGTAGGTCAGAGAGCGAGAAAGACGTTAGAGATCCAGTTACAATTTCCGAGCTGAGGAGAGAAACCCATACTATTCCAACCAAAAAGTCCTCAGCGACTTGATCAGAGATCTTGGTCTCACCAAGTTTAATGGCGAGCTTTTAACCTGTAAGCTCATTCAATGGCACTTGTTTGGATGAAAATGTGCAAGTCGCAGATCAGAGGAAGCGTCACCAAACTTTCTCCAGTTTCTTCACAGTCAAGATGGGCTCTGCTTATGCCACAATGTGACCGGTCTGTGCGAGGCAATTGGAATCGACTGTAACCTGAACGAGTACCGTCTCTTCACTGACAGTTCATCCATGAGCCTCAATACTGTGCTGCTCCATAACACGAGCAAGTACCCGTCTCTTCAAATGGCTCGCTCGGTGCACCTCAGAGAGGATTACAACAGCATCAAAAGCTTACTAGACGTCTTGAAGTATGATGAGTACGGCTGGGAGGTCATTGGAGAATTCAAAATGGTAGCATTCCTGATGGGTCTCAAAAGCGATAGCTTCCCTGCTATCTTTGCCTATGGGACAAAAGGGGCAACAAGGTGCACTACCACAGGCGGGTATGACCACAGCGGATCGAGTCCTCTGTGGGAAGGAACAACGGAAGTCCAGACGCTGTTGATGCCAACACTGAACATAAAATTGGCCTTATGAAATAATTTGTCACAGCTTTAGATAAGCAGTTGAAAGCCTTCAGGTACCTTCAAGACGTCTTCTCTAAGCTGTTTGAGGCAAAGGTCAAGCTGGTGTCTTCGTCGGACCACAGAATGCAAAGAATTCCCCAAGAAGATCACTAGCAAGGAGAAAAAGGCTTGGAACTGTTTTGTCGCAGTGGTTAGGGGCTTCATGGGCAATCAGAATGCCGAAAACTGTGTGGAGATGGTTGAGACTCTGGTGAAGAACTGTGGCAAAATGGGCTGCAGGATGTCCCTCAAAGTTCATATTCTTGATGCCCATCTTTATAACTTCAAGGAGAACATGGAAGCGTACTCGGAGGAGCAAGGCGAGCGCTTCCACCAGGATATATTGGACTTTGAACGTGCCTACCAAGGACATACGAGAAGGTGATGGGAGACTATATTAATTACGGGAGATGATTCGCGATAGTGATTTACAGTATAATCGTAAATCTCGAAAAAATACTCACTTCTAAACCTTTTGTGGTCATTTTTGTATAACTATAGTGTAAATACATGTTAATTTTGATTCATATGTTTCTTTTTTCTGACTTTTTGTGAACGAAAACATGCAACTTCGCCCGTGTTTTTCATTGGAAATAGGTAAATTTCAGATTATTACTATCCTGGTCACAAAACCAAAGTTTGTGGTAAATAACAGCCATTTTTCGTACTTTTGTGGCATAAACAAGTAGGAAATAACACTTACTACCCAGGAACAAAAATTGTGTTACACAGTGTTACATTATAAATTATATTATACGTTAACTACATAGGAGTTATAAACCCACATTGAGCGAGGCATAAATCACTCAGCACTCAAACGGAAGCAGACATCAGGAAGTTCTTTCATCGCGAAGGGCAGCCAACAAAGATAGTTAATCGCATCGTATAAAGACAATATGTCTCCTTATCGCCTTATCACATTGTCATGACCGCAATCGACAGATTGAATGAAGGATCACTTAGTGATGATCACTATAAATATTCAAGTGCCCTTTCCATTAAGCTGATTGCCTTCACATTTGACAGAGTTGATTACGCTGCAGATAGCTCTAACAACTTGTTCAATATGTCTATATCTTTGACAGCACTCACAGAATCCTATATTCTTCATTGTGATTGATAGCAAGGAACAGTGTACAATGTACAATGTGCAATGTACTCTGCATGTTTATAGTGATAAATGAACTTAATCAAAATAATCTGAGATGTCTAAACCTGAAGAGTTAATCACTCAATAGGAGTTTTGTGAAAATAAGACCAGCAAAATATAGAATAGGATGGAAAACGCAATCGATTCGGCTTATCGCAATAGCTAAGGAACTTTGTTCAAAAGCGGATTTGCAATTTATTACCAATCTCAGCCATCCTTGTCATAAGTAGAAGATAGTGTCAGTTGAGATTTATGTAGCTGACATTCTGCTGTCATGCTGTCTTGATTTTATCAACAAATCTTCAAAGTGTATGATTACGATACGCAGACTATAATTTATAAATTGAACTGTTACTGATCCTCAGCTGCACTCACGAGAAGAACTTCCTCCTCCTCTTCCTCCTCCTGATTCTCCTATTCCTTATCTTCTCCCTCTTTCAGTTGTAGCGTGCTTAAGACATTCAAAGCGTTAGCTGAAAACACTCGGTAGCCGAACACTAGACAGAACCCGCTTCGAATTTGTCTGGAATGTACATAAAAGAAATGCATGTGTGATGTTTTGCATTCGTTGATACTTTTACTAATTAACAAAGTTTACTGTTTTGGCTGAAATGGAATAGGTCTAATTGATAGCCAAACTAATAATTCATGCAACTTTCCAAAGCTTTGTGAATGTCTCTGACTACAGTTATTGTTTCGTTTACAAATCCTCTAAGTGTGCTATTTTAGGTGGTTGTCCAGCTGGGTTCATTTATCTACCCTTAGCTCAAAGTTGTTATAGGGTAGTTTATGAAACTCACACGTGGGCATCAGCTGAAACAAGATGCCAGCAGCTACACAAAGGAGCCCACTTGGCTGCCATAACGAGTCGAGATGAAAACAATGCGTTGAAGTCATACTTGCGACTTCATTTTGCCAGTAAGTATGTGTCAAAAATTATTCTAAAAAAATAATTAGACTTTATCTTTATTAACTGAATCAGTAGTTCCTTCGTAGACTATACCATAACCATCACTTATTCCAAGTATACCATCCTTGCCTAGATTCTTGTTTATGACTTCTGCAATTGCCTCTGCTGGCCTAGTTAGCTATTGGTTATAGCATACATCAAGATGCCTCTGTGCGTGAGGGTGCCAGTTCGCTTGCCGATCGTGGTTTATTTCAAAGATTTTATTCTCGGGTTAATACGCCAGTACACATATACCTTAAATGGCGTGACCCTCGTTGAAACGGGCAGCGGTGATGAAGTATCTGGCCCGACGAATTCATTGAAAACTGCGAAGAATCGAGGCAATACGACTGCTATAGAAACACAAGTACATTTTACATTTACATTTGCCTCCCATCAACATATCTGTAGAGACATAATCAGCCAATACAAGTTCA
Source organism: Norana najaformis (assembly GCA_964023275.1). Taxonomy (NCBI): domain Eukaryota; kingdom Metazoa; phylum Annelida; class Clitellata; order Crassiclitellata; family Hormogastridae; genus Norana; species Norana najaformis. Next base: position 10,398,060 of record OZ029920.1, read on the forward strand.
CGTTCCAAACATCGGCTTGATTTTGGAGCGTCATCGGTTGATGTCTTGTGTATTAGACACCGGTTCTATAGAAGTTGATAATTCCGTTTTCTTTCAGCTACGCGACATAATAATATTCTAATCTGAATTTTGTCAGTCGGGAACTGACCAACCATGAAGAACCACCGGATCACACGATTTTCCGTTAAGTTCTCGGCTATCGCTTGTACCACATTCTGCTCTTTGGGGACATAGGTCCCTGAGCGAAAACCTGTCCAGGATCTGTCCAACTTGTGCGAATGCTAACGATCGTAATACTGAGTCCGCTCAGTCAGCTTCAACCTGCATTACTTAGATTGCACATCGAAGCGCCTACCAAATAAAACACCGCGTGCAAGGTTCCAGAGGAGTTAATGAATTGTAACTAGAATTATATCGATGCTATACAAGCTTTACACGAGTGCTGACAAACGAATTGTTTAATCTTTTATCTTAAATTAGAGTAAGGCGCATCTGCTAATTGCTCCTTTTTCAAAAGAATTATATTTATAAAAAGTAAAATGCTAGATACTTCGGAATATTAAAACAGGCCTGAATACGGGTTTTATTGTTATAAGCGCATGAAATGCATATGCAGCTAAGACTCACTTTTCATTAAACTTTTTTCAGCAACTTTAAAATTATTTCAAAGCTAATAAAAAGAATGTTTAGCATTTCTTGATAAAATTGTCGTTATATTCCTTGAACTCATTCCGAAATAGAAGCCTATAATTTCTGCTCCTGCGATTCTTTTAAAATTCACTTTTTGAAACTGCGAAGTCTTTGAATAGGTTTCATTGAAATAGTTTCGTCAATTTTTTTTACAATAGCTATCTTTTGGAACTAATGCCTTAAACTGCTCTCGTTCAAATGAATGCCTGCAATCTACTTAAATAATTTAATTACCAAAGCAGTTCTTCAAACGGATTTTGATCCAACAACCCTGCATTATTTATTGGTGGTGTTCATACTCATTACAACAGTAAAGTTATTACGAAAACTGTTTATAGCCAATCCTGCGTCTGCCATTTGTCGAAACCGAGCAGTTTCACATGTAGGAAGTCTGCTGTGGCTTAGTGGTCAGCGTTTGGACGAAAGCAGCTGTATAGATCCTTTCGTTTGGAAATTATCAAAAGATGAACAGCTGCCATTCGCCTTCACTGACTGGAACGGCGGCCAACCAAGCTGCGACCATAACAGAGAGTTTTGCATGCATTTGGACACTTCAGAGAACTTTCGTTGGAACGATGTGCCGTGCAACTTTGTGATGTGTCCGCTCTGTGAATATCATCCAGCCTAAAGTTGCCTTACGGTTTTTGTACGCCTTAGCATATCTTGGTGTAATTTATATGTGCAAACTATTTTTAGATAAATCTCGATAATTAATTTATGCTAAGTTTAAAATAAAAGAATTATAATATATTGTTTCAAAAGTGAATGATCATTTAAAGATCAGTTTGATATATAAACTAACATTTATTTCGTATACTTGAATAATTTTCATGTGTAACAGCCAATCATAATGTCTTCATAAGTGTAATTTTGGTTGAGACAATGTGCATACCTTTGCATATCCTGATTTATTTCATTTTAACATTTTTTTTCTAATAGGTCTAAATGTCAAGAACAATTTTTTTTAAAATTAAATGACAAATGCTGATCACATACTGCTTTGAGAATTATTGACTAAGTCATCCAGTTTAGTTTTTTGAGACATCATTTGCATGCTATTAATGATTTTCACTGTTTCTATTGTAGTAATTCATAATGTTTTGTGGAATACTGATATTTCAGCAATGTTATTTTCTCAATCAGTCTAATGAGGAAAGTATGACTCAATTCACCGTAATACAAATAACTTAAAATTTTAATTTTCTGCACGGAAATCTGACGTTTAGGCTACATCTGTTCTTAAACTATATATTTCAGATTTATTGCTTCATTTCGATTCTATTTCTATTTCTTTTTCTATTGTATACATGTGTGTGTGCGTGTATGAATGTATAATTGGGGTGTGTGCTTAGATATTTATATAGCGTCTTTTCGAACTCTCTCAAAAGCGTTAGAGCATGACTATCTACAAATTTAAGTGGTGTTACTTAAAGTCCAATTTAATCTTGAAGCCATCTACTCTTCTGTGTCCTTTCCAAACAAATTTCAAAAATGTTGTTGCATTTAGCTCAAACAGTTTATTTTATGAGTGATAAATTACGCAGCGACAACATCGTTAATTATTAACTTATTTTTATATTGCTCATAGTGTCCAAAATGTAACCAATATTTTGACTCGCTTTTCCACGTAGTTTACTAGCCTAGTAACCGTTCCTGTTTCATGAACGATTGAGTTAGACATGATATCTTATTATTCTTCCTTATGGGGTTGTGAATGAGTACTCATGGTAGTTTGAGAGGTCACAAGTGTATTGTCGTTGCATTGCCAAGTTGTGTCTACGCTTTAGCAGAATGATCCTTCAACCTCAAGACCATGGTTGTGATGACTTTCTATATTCGCCTGTCCATGCAATTGGGACGCCATAGCCTACTTGTTAAAGCGCTCGGCTTGTAACTCGGAGAGTACGGGTTCAAGCCGCTCCTGAGACGATTACTATGCAATGACTTTGATCAAGTTCTTTACTCACAATTGCTCAGTGCCATCGATTGTTGGTTAGTCATTAGATGGTGGCGCTCAATAAGTGGAGAAAAATAACATGATTATAGCAAGTACACCTCTCTAAAAATGTAAGATAAGTTTTAATAAATAATTACATCGAGTTCTCATGTTTTAGCGGTGTTCGTTGGAGTAGCCACCACGTCATGCTTGTTCAATTCTACCTGTTGCCGAAATAACTGAAAGCTAACTTCTATCCCTCTGCCTATGGCTCACAAGGCTTACTACTGCTGGTCTTTGTGGTGGATCTCTAAGCTTTAATGGAGCTGAACTAAATTTCAGTTATATTTAATTGACCCACAGTGTTGGTCTGTGTATTCAGTGTCAACCCTTTTTCAACGAGAAGCAACATTAGATTTACAGAACTTATAACAGATGTTTTCTTGTTTTGCTGTCGCCATGCCTTCGGTGATTTATAAGCTACTTGAAGAGCTACTTTTACTTGAATGTTATGTCTAACATAACAGTCGTATAAAATTTCAAGTGAATCGGCTGAAGGGTTTCAGATCTTTTAGGAAGAACGCATTTCTTCACCAATTAAACAGAAGGCTGTTCACTAAGTTAGCGATATATTTATGGATAGGCTTAACAATTCGCCGTCTATGTCAACAGACCCTGCCCTTATTTACACATGCAGTGACAGGTGTGCAAACAGGTGTTTGCAAATAGGTAAATGTCCATTTTGAAAATATAGGCCCTTTCAAGCCTAAATTTTTATGATGTTTTAATGGAATATTTTGGGATGCCCCTATACTTCGATCGTTATGTCACTTGCATGGTCTCCGTTGAGATCTTGCTCATATGCCGAATTATCAGTCAACCAGTTAAGTGATTTGAAATGAACTGATTTTTATATCCCTATCTTTACAATGGTATTGTAAACTGCTAGGCTAAGCTTTAGTAAATTTAAAAAAATAAGATTTCCCTTAATGTGCATTGTATTTTAATTGTCCAGAAACGATTTATTTTAAAAAGCGACTATTTATATATAAACAATTTGCACATATTTTGCCTCGGAAACATTTTCAAACTCATTCACTCTGGAAAGATGTCCCAGGGTAATTGGCGTCAAATAATAGGTAGTAAGAATTAGTCCACGTGTGGTACTGGAGGATGCTTAAAGCTATAAGATGGTGTCACAAATACAAATACACTTATATTTATAATTAGTCAACACTCGATCATTTATGTAACATTGGTGCCGTGGTTTACCTTCTTCTGAAAAGCTATCTCTTTCTCCTGATGATCTATCAAACTATCACCCCATCTCTGCTCTTAATTTTATTTCCAAAATCCTGGAAAAAGTAGTATGCAAACATGAATATTTCTTATAAGTGCCAAAAGCAATTTTTTATTGCGTTGGTCTGAGCATCAAGAGCCAACAAATTTTTAGTGAGAAGCTATCATAAAGTTATAGAGCTCATGATCTCTTGCTTTCGATGATGTAACAACTACTTGAAAATGTAACTTTATAAGACGGATATGTCTAACATATCATTCGTATAAAATATCAAGTGACTCGTTTTGAGGGTTTCAGATTTATAGAAAAGAAAGCACTTCGTCAATTAAAGAGGTGCACTATCCACGCTCTTAGCGATATATCAATATATAGGCCTAATAATACGCAAACAATGATGTCAACAGACACCGCCCTTATTTATGCATGCAGTGACATGTATGCAAACAGGTGTTTGCAAATAGGCAACAATCTTTTACTTCGAAAGTATAGTTCCTTGCAAGCCTAAAAGTTTGGGAAGTTTCAGTGGGATGTCTTAGGATGCCCCGATACTCCGATCGTTACCTCACTTGGTTTTCTATGAGATCTTGCTCATATGCTGAATTATCAGTCAATCAGTTAAGGGATTTGAAATATACAGATTTTTCTAAAACTATGCTTCCATTCGTTTTGTTAAATGCTAGGCCAAGTTTTATCAAATATTTCCAAACAACTCAAGATTTGCCTAATTTGCAATAAATTTTAATTGCCCCTCGACTATGTGGTGTACGGCACGGTGGACAATCGGTAATGCGCTTGGTCAGTGATCGTGCCGTTGCGGTTTCCACCTCTTGCAACGATTCTTAGCAAGTAATTCGCGCGCACATGCCTCTGTTACCAAACAGTATAATTTTATACCGGCGTAGGCTGGGAAGAAAATATCAAGTCCTGGCCCCGTGTCCAGAACGTTGGGATTCGTCCATTGCTGGCTCAAGGTCCTTAAGGAAATGAGCGCCTCCGTTACCTCTCACTTGTGAGATATGGGATACTTTACTTTTACGACTATACATCAAAATACAATACATAGAAATCTATATAGACATTGAAAAGACGAGATAAGTCTGAGGCTTCTGTGCATTTTGTCTTCGAAGGCAAAGTTTTTTGAGACGCGCTCACACAGGAAAGGACATCCCAAGACACTTGACGTCAACAATGAGCCATAGCCTGTAAGAATGTGATCCTCGAATAGGGCTGTAGTATGATGAAAACAGTATAGAAGGTATCACAAGTACAACAGTATTTAATATTACCGTCCAAAGTTCAGAAATAAACACCCTATCACACAACAGAGTATCGATGGCGCTAATCAATTGTGCTTGAAGAGTTTGATCCAGGTCTCTGCAAAGTAACTGCCACATTACAAGTCGAGAGACCTAACCAATAGGCTACTTTGACTCACAAATACACGGAATGTACATATGTGACAAGTGGATTCGGGCGCTGCAACGGTGGACTTTTCAGAAACGTAATCACTTGAATCAATTTGAAGTCAATCGGTTCAGAAATTTCGGAATTACAGAGGGTGAAAACCTCCTCAAATTGTTTGCTAAGCTTAGGACATGACGCCATTATTCCATTAGCTCTGTTGATGAGCTACAGTAGCAGCCGTGTTGCGTGTGGCTTTGCTTGACTTGATGACATGTCAACAACCGTAGGTGGAATATTGCCCATTAGAAAAACAAGCAATTTGGTCCTTCGCACGTTGTAATTTGATTCGCTTTAATGAGGAAGGGATAATATGTAATGTAACGACTGCATAAAATAGAAAGTATGTGTCAATCCAATATCAGTGAGGTGCAACCGTACATTTACGGGGCCTATTACTATGTGCGGTGATTGAAAAATTCTCTAAGTTACGTCTCTTCTTGTTTTCATAGTCTTTGTTAGCTTTTTCGAAGCCAAGGACCTAAATAGCGATGATTCTTCAGTTCAGGCTCCTTGGAAGTCTAAGATTCCAACGCTGTGCATTCAAAATACAGATAATTGCCTTCTGAGTCTGTTTCTCGCAAATTAACTTTTCGACTTTGTGACTTTTTTCTCAGGCACTGTCACATATGATCTTCGTGTACTTTAGGCTGCAAAATAAGAAGGATCATGTTATTTTTTTCTTACTTTGAATTCCAATATTCCTGCTTTTCATTGTGAATAAAAGAATGACTGATAGCCTGTCAATTTACACGACGATAAATGGCAGGTGACGTAATATCATGCCTGGCCAATGAGACAGACAAGTCCAACTGTCTCTGCGCGCCTTTAAGTTGCATGGTATAAATATAGTGCATCATTCAAGAACCATTGTCAAACATATTTCGACAGCGCAAGAGTCGTAGCATATAAATCCACCTACATTGGCGTATTGACTTATTGAAGAATGTTGAAATTTAAGCTTACTTGCATTTTTCTTTTCTGTGCAGCGTTTGTGAGAATTAAAGGAGAGGATGAGGAATACCTTTCTACAGGAGATTTCAAAGCTGCGATATCAGAGATGAAGCTAAACTTTCAACATCTGAAAGACATAACGCTGGGTCGTTGTCGTAAACAGAATCAGAGGTTACATGTCCGTTTTCGCAGAAGGGTTACTTTAAATAATATCTTTAGATCTTTCGCCGGTATATATCTTTGACAGACCATATCCGTAGACGTACTGTATGTGTTATTCTCTATTGTGCTATTTAGTATCAGGATTCCTTGCAATGACATAACGTCCTTATTTGACCCAACCAAGAAAAGTCTTCGATGTTCTATTGAAGTCTTTCGCGAACTCCTTTGCGACAAACAGCTCAAGAAACATTCTCAGCTTATCGTAAACCGGGCCTTTATAGAACTGTTGAATAGTCATGTTTCACCATCTTTTTACGGTTATTGAAATGCGCAATATAATGATCAGATATGTACCTACATATAATCTGCCCAAATTGCCCATGGGTGCCATGGGTTAAACTGTGCGTCGGGTCCTTGTCACGAAAAATGGAAATGTCATCCCGTTTGAACAAGCGATAAGCACGAACCGTGCAGTACAGCTTGTGTTCGTAAATCTGGAACTTAATTCTTCACAACGGTATATAAAAAGCACATAAAGCACCATTCCAGCTAACAGTGAGAAAATACGAAGAAAGACAAACCTAGAAAGCGCTGGGCCCGACCACAAAGAAAATAACGCGAATAAGTTAATCATGATGGCAAATCAAACTCAGTCAGCAATCGTAAGCATGCATGCACAATGACATGAAAAACACCATCATCGATTTCCACCACAGGAACATGCTGTTTACTCGCGCTTGACACCCAGGGTCCTGAATTGGCTCCAGAACTGACCAACCAACTTGGCTTTTGCGGATTTGATTTGGCATAGCGCTGATAAATAAACTGTTCCATCGAATGCGGCTTTGGTTGGCTCTAAGAAATTTCGGAGATTTACTTTACATTACATCATAATTATATGGAACTCAGTCATTAACAACACAAGAACTGAATCAATAACAATGCAAGTAGGCATATATACGCATGCATGCGTTCAACCACACGTTTGTTTACGTGTCGGTGCAACTACAATTGAACTTACAGTGGCAGCGTAATTTTTTGATTTGCAGGTATGCATTACACACATTTACATACTGCTCTTTCAGTCGGTAAGATTTTCGCCTAATGAAATTGAGTCAGCGGTTACATAAAATTCAGCAAGGGATTTCGCCAGTAAGGATATTCGTGTCTAGTTTGGCTCTTGGATATTGGTTGTAGCGAGATTTAACCTCGTAGCCCCATCATCAAAAGGCCTACATATTTGAGCATGTACTCGTTCTCATCATGATGCCGCTTAGTTGGTTGACTTATGAGATTCACCGTATTTAGAAATGTCGCACAATAACCCGCTAGGTGGCCTAGATATGAAAAAGATATTCTAGTGACTTCACGTATTTGTTTTGACAAATCAGCACCGATAGATTTATATGAAACTATTGAAGCAATATTGTTGATGCTCGTTATTATCTGCAAACAAACAACCCAAAGTAGAATTATGGCCCACTTTCGCTTTAGCGCCATCTAATTCGAAGGCATTCCCCATTGAAAACAGATGTAGATGTTCCATCGGCTGATATAAAATATAAAGAATTATAAATTCTATTATAAATTATATTATATAAGTTAATTGTAAAGACGTTATAAGCCCACACTGAGCGAGGCAGAAATCACTCAGAAATCAAACGGAAGCAGACATCAGGTAGTTCTTTTATCGCGAAATGGCAGCTAACAAGATAGTTATCGCATCGTAAAGACAAGACGTCTCCTTATCGCCTAATCGCATTGTCATGATCGCAAACGATAGATTGAATGAAGGATCACTTAGTGATGATCAGTATAAATTTTCATGCGCCTTTCCATTAAACTGATTGCATTCACATTTGACAGAGTTGGTTACGCTGCAGATAGCTCTAGCAACTTGTTCAATATCCATATATTTTTAGATCGCTCACACAAGCCATATTTATCATTGTGATTGATAGCAACGTAGAGTGTACAATGTACACTGTTCAAAGGACTGTGCATGTTTGTAGTGATAAATGAACATAAAAAGACTAGTCCGAGATGTCTAAAGCCGAAGAATAAATCACTCATTAGGAGTTTTGTGAAAATGAGACCAGCAAAATATAGAATGGGATGGAAAACGCTACCGATTCGGCTTATCGCAATAGCTAAGGAACTTTGAGCAGAAGCAGCGTTGCAAATAATTACCAATCTCAGCCCTCCCTGTCACGAGAAGACAGTGTCGGTTGAGATTTATGTCGCTGACATTCTGCATATCAATTAACATATCAATTAACTCTTAAACAGTTAATGATCACTTTAAGCAGTTTATAATTTATAATTTGAGCTGTTATTGAAATCAGCGGCGCTCAAGAGAAGAAGCACTTCCACCTCCTTTTAATCCGCCTCATTCTCCTCCTCCTTCTTGTCCTCTTCCACCTCCTATTCTCCCTCTTTCAGTTGTAGCGTGGCTAAGACTTTAAGAGCGTTAGCTGCAACCACTCGGTAGCCGAATCACTAGTCAGAACAGCATTCAATGTTGTCTGGAACGTACACAAAAGCAATGCATAGGTGATTGTTTGCTTTCGTTGATTCGTATACTTATTAACAAAGTTTAATGTTTTGGCTGAAAAGGTATTAGCTTAACTGATAACCAAACTAATAGTTTATGCAACTTTCCAAAGCTTCATGAATATCTCTGACTATAGTTATTGTTTCCTTTACCTATCATCTAAGTTTCTGTTTTAGGTAGCTGTCCAGTCGGGTTCATTTATCTACCTTTAGCTCAAAGTTGTTATAGGGTAGTTTATGAAGGTCACACGTGGGCATCAGCTGACATAAGATGCCGACAGCTGCACAATGGATCCCAGTTGGCTGCCATAACGAGTCGAGATGAAAACAACGCTTTGAAGTCATACTTGCGACTTCATTTTGTCAGTAAGCATGTGTCAAAAATATACTAACAGAATAGTCAGACTTTTTCTTCGTTAATTGCATCATTAGTTTCTTTATAAAATATAATAAAGCAATCATCTATTCCAAGTATACCGATCTTCGCCTAGATTCTTGTTTTAAGACTTCCGCGGTTGCCTCTGCTGGCCTAGTTAGCTCATTGGTTAAGGCTCTGTGCATGAGGGTCGTGGTTTATTTCAAAGATTTGATTCTCGGGTTAGCACGGTCTGTACACGTGGACCTTAAATGGCGTGACACTCATTCAAACGGGCAGCGGTGATGAAATATCTCTACCGACTAATTCATTAAAAAATCAGCAGGGTCGAGGCCATAAGACTTCTATAGAAAAACGTGTACTTTTTACATTTTACATTTACATTTGCCTCCCAGCAACAGATGAGGAGAGGCATCATAATCAGCCAGTACAGTTTCACGTTCCAAACTTCGGCTTGATTTTGGTGCGTCATCGGTTGATGTCTTATGTGTTAGATACCGCTCTATAGATGTTTATAATAAATTTTCTTTCAGCAACGCGACATAATAAAAATTTCCTAATCTCAAGCTTGTCAGTCGGGTACTGACCAGCCGTGAAGTGACAATTGGATCACATGATTCTCAGCTATCTTTTGTACCACATTCTGCTATTTGGTGACAGAGGTCCCTGTGCGCAAATCTGTACAGGATCTGGGTTACCTGTTCGACGGGTAACGATCGTAATACTGAGTCCGCTCAGCCACCTTGAACCTGTATTACTTAGATTGCACATCGAAGCGCTCTACCAAATAGAACACAGCGTGCAATGTTCCAGAGGAGTTAATGAATTGTAACTAGAATTATATCGACGCTATACGAGCTTTACACGAGGTCTGACAAACGAATTGTTTAATCTGTTATCTTAAATTAGAGTAAGGCCTATCTGATAATTTCTTCTTTTTCAAAGGAATTATATTTTATAAAAAGTAAAATGCTAGATACTTCGGGATATTAAGATAGGCCTATAGACGGGTTTCATTTTTGCAAATTCAGCTAAAACTTAAGTTTCATTAAACTTTTTTCAGCAAGTTTAAAATAATTTCAAAGATAATGAAAAGAATATTGAACATTTCTTGGCAAAATTGCAGTTCTATTCCGTGAACTCATTTCTAAATAGATTCGTTTTATTTCTGACGTTACGATTCTTGAAAAATTCACTTTTTGAAACTGTGAAGTCTTTCAATACATTTGATTTAAAGAGTTTCGTCAATTTTGTACAGTAGCTATCTTTACGGAACTATGCCTTAAAACTGTTCTCGTTCAAATAAATGCCTCCAATTTACCTAACCGATTTTATTACCTATGCAGTTCTTCGAAGATTTTGAGCCTAAAATTCTGGTTTATTTGATGGTTGTGTTCATACTCATTACATCAGTAAGTTATTACAAAAACTGTTTTTAGCCAATCCAGCGTCTGCAGTTTGCCAAGTCCCTGGACATCCGGCTGTAGCAAGATGGCTATGGCTCAGCGGCCAGCGTCTGGATGAAAGCAGCTGTATAGATCCTTTCGTCTGGAAATTATCAAAAGATGAACAGCTGCGATTCACCTTCACAGACTGGCACGCCGGCGAACCAAACTGCGGGAAGAACAGAGAACACTGCGTGCATCTGTTCACTTCATTGGCCGATAGTTGGAACGATGCGCCGTGCAACTTCAGGATGTGCTCACTCTGTGAATATCATCCAGCCTAAAGTTACCTTACGGCCTCTGTATGCCTTTGCATATTTTGGTGTAATTTCTATTTGCAAACTATTTTAAAATAAATCTCGGTTAACAATTTATGTTAAAATTAAAGCAAAAGGATAAAAATATATTGCTTCAAAACTGAAAGACCATTTAAAGATCAGCTTGATTTATAAATTAGTATTTATTTAATATAATTAAATAATGTTTACGTATTACAGCATATCATAATGTTTTCATTTACGTAATTTTGCTTTAGACAATTCGCATACCTTTGCATATCGTTATTCATTTCATTTTAATTTTTTTTCAGATTGATCTAAATGCCAAAAACAATTTTAATAAATTAAACTACATTGATCACACATTGCTTTAAGAATTAATAAGTCAACCAGTTTGGTTATTTGAGATATTTTTTCCTGCTATTGGTAATTTTCACTGTTTCTATTTCAGTAAATCTTAATGTTTTGTGAAATACGTATATTTCAGCAATGTTGTCTTTAGACTTCTAATTAGTCTAATGATGAAAGAATGAGTCAAGTCACCGTTACACTATTATTTAAAATATCAATTTTCTGCACGGAAATCCAAAGCTTAGGCTACATCTGTCCTTAAACTAAATATTTCCGATTTGTTGCTTCATTTCTGTTGTATTTCTATTTCTTTTTCTATTGTATGCATGTATGTGTGCGTGTATGAATGTATAATTGTGTGTGTGCGTTTAGACATTTATATCGAGCCTTTTCAAAATCCATCAAAAGCGCTAAAGCATAGCTAACTACAAATTTAAGGTGTGTTACTTAAAATCCAATTTAATCTTGAAAGCATCTATTCTTCAGTGTCCTTTCATAAGAAACTTCAAAAATGTTGTTGCATTTAGCTCAAACAGTTTATTTTATAAGTGATAAATTACGCAGCGACAACATCGTAAATTATTAGCTTATTTTTTATATTGCTCATAGTGTCCAAAACGTAACCAATATTTTTGACTCGCTAATCCATGTAGTTTACTAGCATAGTAACTGTTCCTGTTACATGGACGCATGGCTGAGAATGATATCTCATTCCTTATCGGGTTGGTGAATGAGTAATCATAGTAGGTTAAGAGGTTGCAAGGGTATTGTCGTTGAATTGCCAAGTTGTGCCAACGCTTTAGCAGAAAGATCCTTCAACCTCAAGACCATGGTTCTGGTGACTTTCTATAGTCGCGTGTCCACACAAGTGGGGCACGGTAGCCGATTCGTTAGAGCACTCGGCTTGAGACGATTACTGAGCAGGGACCATGATCAAGGCCTTTACTCATGGTGGCGCTCAATAAGTGGAGAAATAATAATATAATAACAACAAGTGCACCTCTTTAGAAACGTGTGATCAGTTTCAATAAATTTTTACATCGAAATTCCTGTAGGCTATCAGCGGTGTTCGTTGGAGTAGTCACCACGCCATGCTTGTTCGATTTTACCTGTTGCCGAAATAGCTGAGAGCGAACTTCTGTCACTCTGCCTATGGATCATAATGCTTACTACTGGTGGCCTTTGTAGTGGATCTCTAAGCATTAATGGAGCTGAACTAAATTTCAGTTATATTTCATTGACCCATGGTGTTGGTCTGTGTATCCAGTATCAAACTCTTTCTCAGCGAGAAGCAACACTAGATTTACAGAACTCATTACAGATGTTTTCTTGTTTCGCTATCAAATGCTTCAAATAGCTCTTGATTCTTCGGTGATTCAAGAGCTATTTGAAGAGCTACTTTATTTGGCTGATGTGTCTAACATATCACTCTTATAAAATTTCAAGTGAGTCGGTTTAAGGGTTTCAGATTTATAGAGGAGAATGCACTTCTTGGTCAAATAAAGAGATGCGTTATATACGCAGTTAGCGATATATTTGTATGGATAGGCCTAACAATACGCCGACTAAGTCAACAGACTCCGTCTTTATTTACGCATGCAGTGACAGGTGTGCAAACAGCTGTTTGCAAATAGGCAACTGTACTTCATTTTGAAAATATAAGCCTTGTCAAGCTTAAATTTTTGGGATGCTTCAGAGAGATATTTTATGATGTCCCGATACTTCGATAGTGATATTACTTGGTCTCCATTGAGATCTTGCTCACATGACGAATTACACAGGCCTGCATATTAATGGTTTCCAATTTTTTTCTTCACCGTTTTAGGTGTTTTCATTGGTATTCAGTTAGCTGAATTCAAACATGCACGGGTTTTTCCTCTATCACGTACAGTTTTTTCCACAAGTGAAGACAAACATCCAGGAAGACCTAGCAGAGTGGAAAACGCTTATTTACAAAGAACTTAAAAATTGTTACAATGAACTCAGCTGGATTTTTCATTCATTCATTTGTAAATGTTTGTCACAGGTGCCGAGAAGTCAGAAATCTTTATAATATCTTTTCTTCTTGCCTTCAAAGCTCCTTTTAGAACTGTTTCTCTTGTACACTGCTTGCGGTTCTTCCCTATGCAACATCCAGCAATAGTCTGCTATCATGTTAACGTTCCACTGACTCTGATACCTCCGTTCCATTTCCTTTATGTCCTGGTGGAATCTCTCTCCTTGTTCTTCACTGACAGCACCTAGATTTTCTGGGAAATAGCTTAGATGGGAGTTCAAAAAGTGGAGCTTCAAGCTCATTGAGCAGCCCAAGGGTTTCAAGTTCTTCATCATGTTTCCTACGATGTTTTCGAAGTCACTGTCTCTATAGTTGCCAAGAAACTTCTTTACCACTTCTTTAAAGGATTGCCAAGCCGATCTCTCAATTTCTTTCATTTTGGTATCAAATATCTCGTCCCTCATGAGTTTTCGAATGTCAGGACCGACGAAAACCCCTTCTTTCAACTTCGCTTCTGACAACCGTGGAAACTTGCTTGCAAGATACTTGAAAGTATCACCATCTTTTGGAAGGGCTTTCACAAACTGCTTCATGATGCCAAGTTTGATGTGAAGTGGAGGTAAGAGTACTTTTCTTGGCTCCACCAAAGATTCGAAGTGCACGTTCTTTTCTTCTACTTTTAGTGTCCTGCTTGGCCACACCTTCTCAGTCCAGTGCTTGGCTTTAGCACGGCTATCCCATTCGCAGAGGAAACAGGGGTACTTGGTGTAGCCGCCCTGTTGACCAAGGATCATAGAGATCACTTTAAGATCGCCACAGATGGTCCATTGGTATTTCTTGTAGTTCAGTTTGGTCGGGATGAAGGCTAAATTGTCATACTTCTCTTTCAAATGAACGGAATGTCCAACCGGTATAGAGGCGTATTTGTTGCCATTGTGAAGAAGGACAGCTTTTAGACTTCTTTGTGATGAGTCAATGAAGAGTCTCCAATAGTGAGCCTCATGCTGAACTCTGAACATTTGCATCAGACCGGTAACATCGGAGCAGTAAACAAGTTCACCGTCTTGAGAAAAGTAAGGCACGTAGTCTTTCTCTCGGTTTCTAAACCAACTAAAAGAAGTTCCAGGAGTCAACAAGTTCTTCTCCTGGAGCCTAGAACCTAGCAACTGAGCGGAATCTTTCGAAAGAGCCAGATCTCGAATCAAGTCGTTCAATTGTGATTGTGAAAACAGTTCGGGCTCACTGCTGTCGTGTGGAAATTCCTCATCAGAATTGCCATCTGACTCACTCCCCGATGGCCCACTCACATCGCTTAGGCTTTCTGGAGGCAAAGGTATGGGAATGCCAGGTCCATGAGACACAGGGCGCATTGCAGATTCCAGGTTCGGGTGGCAGATTTTGTCTTTGTTTTTTAAGCTGTATCCCTGTATGTTGCACGAGCAAAAGTAACAGTCATCGCTGTGGTTTCGGGGCTCCCTCCATATCATAGGCACTCCGAAACGAAAAGATTTCACCTTACCCTTAGACCACATGCGCAGTCCTTCCACGCAACTGGAACAAACTCGATGTGGGGCCCATGCCTTGTCCTGGTCTCCAAGCCTTACACCGAAGTATGCAAAATACACTTTCTCAACAAAGTCCGTGACCTTCCGCTCTTGCTTTTTCACTAACAGTTCGCCACAGATATAACAAAACCTGTCAGGAGAATTAACACATCCTCTTGAAGCCATGACAGTCATAAATGTATACGCCAGACTTAACCCTTTCACGTCGTTAATGTAAAAACCGGACTTAACCCTTTCAGGCCGAGGTTCAATTTCGCATTTATGAAAACATAACAAGAATTCGGGTGTCTTCATTACTACATTATAATAAAATATATTTTTCATTATGTGCATGTATTTGTAATTGTGTTTTCAATGTAAAATAGCATTTCTGCGGAAAAATTGAACTTTCCAACAAAAAATCCCAATTTGTGTCAAAACTGTATGTGTTAGAATTTTTACAATATTTTTCCAGAAATGATCGTGTAAAAATCTATAAGAAGCACCATTTACTTTGAAGAAAAAAATTTCATCGCAGACCTGTGTTATCAGTCAATCAATTAAGGGATTTGAAATGAACAGATTTTCGTGTCCCTATCCATAAATTCCTATTGTAAACTGCTAGGCCAAGCTTTAGCAATTTTGAAAGAAGAAAAAATAAGTTTTGCACTAATGTGCAAAGTATTTTAATTGTGCAGCGAGGATTTATTTTTTGAAAAGCGACTATTTATATGTAAAAAATTTGCATTAATCCTGGAAAGACATCCCAGAGCAATTGGCGTCAATTAATGAGGGTAAGAATTGTATTTAATATTACCCTTCATCCATAGTTCAGTAGTCCACAGGCGATCATCTGACGTAACATCGATGGCGTTAAGCAGTTGTGCATGAAGCACTCGCTCGAGGTTCCCACACTGTAGCTGCCTCATGAGAAGTTAGAATCCGCACATCCTCGTTAAAAGCCCTGCGGGCTAACCAATAGGTTACCTTGCCCCACAAAGGCACAGAGTGTGCATTTGTGACGAGTGGATTGATACGCCACTGTTGGAGTTGTATGCAAAGTATTCACTTCAATAAAAATTCAAGTCAAGTAATTCAGAAGTTACAGACGGTAAAACAACTTCAAACTATTTCATTAGCTTAGACATATCGCAGTTAATAATTAAGCTGCAATACAGTGGAAGCCTGCGATAGGAGCAAGGCTCATCTACAATTTCTCAGTGTTATTAAAACCGATATATGGATCCGCTAAATTGACCGCTCCTTTGGCGCTTAGATGTTGCATATCGTTTTTCTTGACATGATGCCATATAACCAATGTTAAGTGCATTATGTCCCACAAGAACACCAAGCAGTTTTCCTGCACACCTTGATGGCTCTTCGCTTCAATGAGAAAGGGATGATATGCAAATTTAGCGACTGTCTAAGATAGGAAGTCTGTGCATCCAGTCAGTGGAAGCCCAGTTTCAGCGAGAAACAACCATAAATTTACAGGGCCTACTATATTCGTGCAGTAATTGGAAAATGTTCAGAGTTACGTTTGTTCCGAAAAGAGACATCGTAGCAACAGCGCTGCCGAGAAGGCCTACATACAATGTACAAGAAACTGTCACCAAACTCAGGTAAAAGCTGAGTTAATAGGTGAATCTCGATCGGGCTATTTTCCCAGAAAGAGTCGCCTGGCCGGGTCAAGTGTGTTGATGTAGCATTTAAGCATAATAAAAACATGAGTATATTTATCTCTAGCTGTCTTGTTAATCAGTGCAGCCAGTCTAGGCATAGCGCCATTGTCATGTTATATAATGTTATACTATACATTTCTCTTCCGCGATTGTAGTTACTAGTTAACGAGCTTAACTGTCAGTGAAGAGGTCGGAGATTCATATCCTCGCAGGGCAGCAAGATTTTTCGAGATGTTTGTTCCAAAGTACCTATGGGGTTTAGCAACTTTGTTTGCTCCAAAGTACCTTTAGCGCCTAGCAACCCTATATTTGCCTACCTGAGCAATACAAATTCAAAACTTTGGCTGCATGATTTTGTTTCTATGTTTTTCTTCTACTGAAAAAGTTATGGTCAAAGGAACGCTTGGGAACGCTGGTTTGCGAATATGCAACCAAGGGCTAGAAATAACAGTTATGTGAATCGTTAAGACATATGGACTGCCTTGTCTTGTGGACAAACCTTCTGGATAGTAACTTGATTGGGTCTTGGCTTTAGGTGCGCCATCGGTTATTTCCTGTGCATTAGATACGGCCCATTGCTAGTTATTTATCACGATTACGCCTACAATTACATACCGCCTAGTGCGATACTTAGTTGCACTCTCATTTTTGATAGGCCTATTGTTTGTTCGATTAATAATATGTAACATAGTTTTTCTCAAAATGGCCTCTTCTCAATAAAGAATGTAAGTATAATCATTGCGCAAGTAAGTAGGTAATTATGTAACTAACTAAGCAAGCAAGTGAGCAAGTAGTTAATCTTTTTAGCGCGAGACAACCCTCACAATTTACAAACAATGCGTACAGAGTAGGAAAATATGAAAGCAAAGGGGAGTATTGTGCAGTTTTGTTTGACAGTCTATAAATGTACACGTAACCCTTATATATGCACCTTTCTGCGTTCCCTTTCGAACCAGGCATCCAGTTCTCTAGTCAACGCGTTTATATGCTCTAGGATTGACTTAAGACTTAGTTTTCGCTGTTATTGGATCCTCATGCACTTCTCAACCCCAATCTGTCCTAAATGCTGCCACTCGCCTAATTTTCGGCCTATTAGCCAACAAATTGGTAGGAGTTTATCAGACATGGAAAATTCTAAATAAGTCGTGATAGTTTGCAGTAGATTTTTAGAATTTTTGTGTTTTAAGGTAAACTAAGTTACAATTATAATGTTGTAACTGTTGCATATTGCAACTGCCTTCCATTTGAAAAAATATAACCAACCTAAATGTTAAACATGTTTTCATGCTGGTAATTAGGCATAATTTTAAATTGTTAAGAATAGGCTACCCAATTTATGTTTTGTGACACCACGCCTACTTGAAGCATAATTAGAGCTACAACTCAGGTAAGTTATACTTCTTCAAGAAGCAAACACAGTTTAAACGACGCATGGGGCTTTGCAATGCGAAAACGCTAGCGCAACAATCAAACAGACGGATGCGTTTTAACCTAACGAATTGTGTCATGACTCATAAGTTGAGCCTGAAAGAATGTAGGACATAGATTTTTGTGTTTAAATCACGGACGGTAAACATCCTAGTTCCAGTATCTGCTTAACTCTCATATCCTACAGAACGCCAGTTTCATGTTTGACTACTGCAAATGTTTTATTGTGGATGTTGCGGATATAGACTTGTATCTAATTGGAATAATTGTTTTCAAAATATATTCCTTAGCCAACCCGACCATTAGAGCTATTACAAGACTCTTAAACACATAATATCATTCCCACGCGTGCGACTGTTCCAAAAAAATGAGTATGAACTGTTTCAAAAGTAACGACTGCTAAAATGAATGGGCTAAAGGGCTCAGCGCACAGTATTACACAATCCGATGAGTATTATAGGAGAATGACAGAGGCGATGTGTTAAAAATGGAAGCCCGTAAAGCCCATCTGGATCCTGGTTGTTTGTGCTTGTATTCAAGTGTTTAGCAGACCAGACCTTTTAACAAGTTTAGCTCCAAAGCGCTTATGGCGTTCAGGCCTCCTTCTTCCCTTCCTGAGCAATGTAACTTTCAAATCAGCCGTTCAGCTACAAACTTGGGTGCTCGCTTTAATATAACTATATTTTGTACTCTACTAAAAATGTTGTGGTTAAAGGGTCAGCAACGACTGCTGATTTGCGAATATGCAGTCACAGTCTAGAAATTTCCAAATATATGTGTGCATCATTAAGACATTTGGGCTGTCTTTTATTGTGGACTGACCCTCTGGATCTTGACCTAATTGTGGCTTGTCTATGATACGCTATCGATTGATGCCTGTGTATTAGACACCGGCGCTTAAGAAATAACTGTTACACTATTTCAATTCCAATTACAATAATATGCCGCCCAATGCCGTATCTATATGTTGCATCAATGGTCGATAGTCCTACAGTTTACTCGAATAATAAATAATATCTAATATGGTTTGTGCTCACAATGGCTTTTTTACTGATACATGTAAGTAGAGTGATAACATATGAAGTAAGAAAGTAAACAAATTCGTAAGTAAGAAACTAAAAAGAAAGTAATCTTTATTGGCGCGAGACAAACGCCCACACATTACGAGGACTGAGCACTAACATGAAAATACGAAAGAAAACAATGAGTACTTTCAAATACTTTTAACAGTTTAGAAATCTAACTTTGTATAACCTGGGAGAAAACTACCAGCATACAAGTCATGCGTTATATATGAGGCTAGCTTTTTGTTTAGTCGAACATTGCTATAACGACCAATAGGAACCTCTCGAAGCAGATCTACAACGGATCATATTCGCAAAGGGGACAGAGCTTCTCGTCGCATTTCAAATCATTCCAACGGAAATCACGATAACCCGCTATCATATGTATGCAATATTCTTTTTCGTTTCCGGAGCAGTTTGGCTCACCTCCATCCCAGTCGGAGTATGAGAAAGGTAATTGGGTGTCCTTCGATATTTTCCAGACAAACGGTTCTGTGCAGCTGGTCTCGTTCAGTCGTTGCGCGCTCGTCCAAAGGTGTTTACTCTGATGTCCATACCAACGACTTTTGCACAGATTTATATGGGAATTCTCTAAAATATAAAAAATCTGATTGATAACACTCTGAAGTAAGCATGAACCTTAGATTCGACCTCAATCCCTTTTATTAATGCATTTATACCCGAACCATCATTTAAATCGGTCCACCCAGAGGTTAGTATCCATTAGGACAGTGTGGTCGACCGTTTTCTTGGCTGGATTCTGACGAATGCCTATACCGCGTAGTGTTGGTGGCTTGTGTGAGATCCTGGCGCTGCGGCTTCTACCATCGAAATTGTATTGAGAGAATTTTGAAATCGTGAATCAATTTCACACTGGCTTTAAAAACCTTATATCAATGCAATGTGTACATTCAACGGATTTAGTGGAACTGAATCTCAAAGTATACACGGAACACAGTTTGAATGCCAATTTATGCCGATGCTCAAACTCTGTACGTGCACAAATTCTGCGCAAAGATAATGCTAGGCTATTTAGACTTTAATATCTAGCGAACTAAATTAGAAAATTTGAGATATTTAGACATCATCTCTTGCTATGTGTGCCTAGAACTCGGCGCAACACACAATATCGATTTATCCTTTTGTAATCGATTGGTAAATGCCAAACCTATCTCACTACAAAAATATTATAGTGTATGCAAATAAACAGAGAGTTCTGGAAACATTCAAGGCAAATGGTAGATCAGGCTGTTGAACGGAGCACTCAATACTATGTCTTTAGTGACTAAAGTGTATTAACCTCTTGGTCTAGGAACTACTTATATACAGTAGGGGCTGCATGTGGAATGGCTTGTATACGCACTTGCAAGCTCTTGTCTCAAATAAACCTTCAAGCCAATGTTTTCGTCTTTCTTCGTAATGGCAACCAAGTGAGCATCCGGGTGCAAATCACGACATCTTTGATCAGCTGATGCCCAGTTGTGTTCTTCATAGACGACCTTGTAGCAACTGCGAGCCAGGTTCACGTACTGGAATCCATGTGGACATTTTTCTTCACCTTGAGCAACAATCCAAACAATATTGTAACCTATAACTTCAACTTTCATGACATAATTATCTAGATGACCTTAGGAGTTAACAAACAGCTGTTGAAATAGGTTTAAGGTCTCTTTAAAACGTGGTTTATGATCGATAGGTTCAAAATGCAAAAACAAAAGTAAAAATGTAGAAATATTATCCACGACCCTAGAAAAGAGAAAGCAATAGACAATATTGATTTATCCTGTTATAGGTACTGCACAGTGCTTAGAATATGAATTTGATCAATGAAAACTAGATTTTAAGAATAGCGGTTGCTCTGTAGGCACCTTAAGCAAGTCCTTCACGGACAATTGCTCAGCGTCGTAGATGCTCTACCGTTTTGTGATGTGTGTACTTTTGAGCATTACCCTATCCTGTAGTGTACCTCAAGTCTCAGTCCTGGAACCCACTCTTTTTCTTCTCTATACTACAGATATCCTGCCCATTATAGCAAAGCATAGCCTGCACAGTCATCAAAGATTTAGGGTTTCTTCTGTCCTGAAGATGCCGATGTTCAGCTTTTGCCAATCGTCTCAATGAGCTGTATTGGCGATATTGCCGACTGGATGATGTGTAATCGATTGCAGCTCAACTCATCGAAGTCGGAATTTTTTGGTACTTGTCTTCGCGCTGGGTCGACAAACTGGATCGAACCCCTTCGTCAAGGGCACGGAATTGGTCAAGCCAAGGTGTGAATTTCGAGATCTCGGTCTTCTCCTTAAAAACGATCTTTCAGTGACATCTCATGTAACTGGACTTGTACGGAACTGCTTTTCAATTTTAAGACAATTAAGGTCTGTGTCTGGGTCTGTTAGAAGGGCGCGACTTGCATTCTTGTACATAGTCTGGTGTTGAGTCGGGTGGACTACTGTAAAACGGCCTTTGTTGGCCTCCCATAGCGCAATATCATTCGGTATCAGGTGGTCATTAATGTTGCTGCTCGCCTCGTTGCACGAGTGAGAAAGTTCGAGCACATCACGCCTGTACTGCAGGACCAGCTTCGATGATTGAAGATCGGCGAACATGTCACATAAGAACTTTGTCTCCTTTTGTACAAATGTCTTCATAACCGTGCACCAAGCTATGTCACGGATGGCATCAGGTTGATGCTTGATGATCCTACTAGGCTCCGGCTGCGATCATCAAGGTTTCGCTGATGCCCAGTTGTGTTCTTCATAGACGACCTTGTAGCAACTGCGAGCCAGGTTCACGTACTGGAATCCATGTGGACATTTTTCTTCACCTTGAACAACAATCCAAACAATATTGTAACCTATAACTTCAACTTTCATGACATAATTATCTAGATGACCTTAGGAGTTAACAAACAGCTGTTGAAATAGGTTTAAGGTCTCTTTAAAAGGTGGTTTATGATCGATATGTTCAAAAGTAAAAATGTAGAAATATTATCCACCACCCTAGAAAAGAGAAAGCAATAGACAATATTGATTTATCCTGTTATAGGTACTGCACAGTGCTTAGAATATGAATTTGATCAATGAAAACTAGATTTTAAGAATAGCGGTTGCTCTGTAGGCACCTTAAGCAAGTCCTTCACGGACAATTGCTCAGCGTCGTAGATGCTCTACCGTTTTGTGATGTGTATACTTTTGAGCATTACCCTATCCTGTAGTGTACCTCAAGTCTCAGTCCTGGAACCCACTCTTTTTCTTCTCTATACTGCAGATATCCTGCCCATTATAGCAAAGCATAGTCTGCACAGTCATCTCTATGCCGACGATTCAAAGATTTAGGGTTTCTTCTGTCCTGAAGATGCCGATGTTCAGCTTTTGCCAACCGTCTCAATGAGCTGTATTGGCGATATTGCCGACTGGATGATGTGTAATCGATTGCAGCTCAACTCATCGAAGTCGGAATTTTTTGGTATTTGTCTTCGCGCTGGGTCGACAAACTGGATCGAACCCCTTCGTCAAGGGCACGGAATTGGTCAAGCCAAGGTGTGAATTTCGAGATCTCGGTCTTCTCCTTAAAAACGATCTTTCAGTGACATCTCATGTAACTGGACTTGTACGGAACTGCTTTTCATTTTTAAGACAATTAAGGTCTGTGTCTGGGTCTGTTACGAAGGGCGCGACTTGCATTCTTGTACATAGTCTGGTGTTGAGTCGGGTGGACTACTGTAAAACGGCCTTTGTTGGCCTCCCATAGCGCAATATCATTCGGTATCAGGTGGTCATTAATGTTGCTGCTCGCCTCGTTGCACGAGTGAGAAAGTTCGAGCACATCACGCCTGTACTGCAGGACCAGCTTCGATGATTGAAGATCGGCGAACATGTCACATAAGAACTTTGTCTCCTTTTGTACAAATGTCTTCATAACCGTGCACCAAGCTATGTCACGGATGGCATCAGGTTGATGCTTGATGATCCTACTAGGCTCCGGCTGCGATCATCAAGGTCTTCTAATGTATACATACCGGCAACTAAGACTAAAATTGGTGATAGTGTCTTTAGAGTAGCTGGTCCGCGTGCCTGTTATAGCTTTCCTACAACCATCCAAGAAGCCGAGAACGCTCATGCTTTTAAGAGACTTTTAAGAGACTACTAGCAGCTAAAATTTTCTGTTTGCTGTCTAACACTAGTATCGGCATTATTTTTATCATCCAATTGTTATTTATTATTGGACTCTTGTGGGTGCCGACATTTGACATAATTATAGTGCCGTTTTGCTTTAACAATTCCGCTTAACTATAAAACTTAGCGTAATGTGTGTATTAAAATCTCAGACCCGAATTTTCAATACTGGATTTAGTTACTTATTAAAGTCATGTTTGTAATCACAGCTTTGTAAAAGATAGAGAAAATCATCAAGGAGACAAAAAAAAACTTTAAAGTAAGTGCACCCATGTTATCCAATCATTATTTTAAAAATATTAGTATGCACCTAAGTAACCTTTATCAGTATCTGATAAGCGCACACGTGTTACATTGTAAACGTCGATTTCATGCACATTTAAACTAGATTACGACAAGGGCAAATATAATAAGTAGAAATACACGACTAATTATAGCTAAAAGTAGATTGATTCACACGGCAGCTTTTAAGCAATTTAGATTTAACAAGAGGAATGAGTGTCCTCTCTTGCGAAGTTAGTATTAATATTTTTTTTATTATTAAATAGTAACTTCTATCGCGCCGGTGTCTAGTGCACAAAACATCAACCGATGGCGCATCAAACCGTCAAGCCGCAAGCAGGTCAATATCCAGAACCTCGGTCCGCTAAGACAGTGCCCGTCCTCACGAAGAGGTAGGAAGAGCTGATGAAGGCAGTTCCCATGAAATTTAGATTGCTAGAAGATCTTCCTGTCTGCTCAAGCTATCAAGTCTTCGGCAGTATAGTTGTTCCCTCATTTTTGCCGTCTGCGAGCCTTTCTAAGCACTGCATTAATGCGCGCACCATGATAAAAGATAAGAAATTCAGAATATGCTGGTGTGATTCACATGTGAATCTTGATAGAATGATCGACTGACATATAGGCCAACATGTATTATAAAGGTTTTATAACTTTCAAATTACCATTAGACTCACAATTGGACCTTTTTGACAAAATAAAATTACAGAAATGCTCGCGGTCGAAATAACTTCAAAATGGAGCGCCATTCAAAAAGCCCTAAATCAGAATAAATGATAAAAACTTACGAGGGAGTGGTCTTTTATAATCTGGATCGAGTTTCTGACGAAGACCAACCAGAAGCTCTTGCAGGGCTTGAACCTCCGATTTGACTTCAGCCAGTGCAATCCGAGTCTCAGTGTCACAATTACTCCTATCAGTGAAGTCGTTAGTGTTGTAGCTGAATGACTGGCGGCCTCTGGATCTGAATGGCATTATGATTATGTCTTCTTTGTCTCTTTGACAACTGATTCCGACACAAGCGAGAAAGAGAACGATGATGCCAATAAGCTTTGTCTGAGACATTTCTTCGCCGTTTTAATTCAACAACACCAGCATAGTATGGTTTTTCAGCACTTTGAAGGGATAGCCCACTTAAAGGGCTTTATATTAAGTGCTTGATGCACACGACAAGGTTTGCTTGCTCGACGCAAAAACGACTGTTCTAATTTCTCTGAACGATAGCCATTATTTGAGTTCCATTTCCAGTTAGGTTAGGATAACAGCGTAGCAATTTTTTAAAACAAAAACGCATTATAGATATAACTGCATTTTATAACATAAGCCGGAATAGGGTGTGAGGAGGATGCTCGAAGAATATAATGATAGGCGTCGACGAACAAAGCAGGATATTAGAATAACGTAATGGAATATTTTTGGTCGAATTAGTCCTGATGGGTGATATCGACCGACGAAGGTTCACTCACTTTTTAGTTTATAAAGCCATTATTAAGCGCCATCACCTTAAATGATTATCTGGATGAACAATCAACCCATTACCAAATTCCTCGTAGATTGCCTGCGTGCTCTCCAGGTACTGAATCTTGAAATTTATGATACATAGTCTGTATTATAACTTGTCCATACATCCATCCATCCGTCCATCCATCCGTCCGTGACAACTGACAGATCTGTCTGTCTATCTGTCTGTCTCTGTCTATCTGTCACTCTGTCTCTCTGTCTCTCTGTCTCTCTGTCTTTCTGTCTATCTGTCTGTCTGTCTTCCATCTGTCTGTCGGTCTTGTAGTGCAAATTTGGAAAACAACAAGGATTTAAGATTTTTACATAAATGTAGATTGTATTATTTTGGCTAATTTAGTCACATGAGAGATAGATAGATAGATAGATAGATAGATAGAGAGAGACAGAGACAGAGACAGAGAGAGGCGAAACAGACAAACGCCGATCGGAGGGCGAAAAGTGAAAAGTAATTGCGATGACTGACAGAATTAGAGATAAGTTAAACAACTGAGCGAGGCAGAGGGCATTCGCTAAACAACGAACGAGCATGCATCAGGTCCCCTGAGTGCAGGGAAGGAAAATAAGACTGGATCCCATAAAAGGGCCACGCTAGGTTAAAGGCCGATGCGAATCCATGACTCTCTCTCTCGCTCTCTCTCTCTCCTTCTGGCTGGAATTAATCCCTCCTAAGGGAGGGGTCAGCCACACGAATCCTTCTTTTCCATTTGTTTCTATCTTGTATCGTCTTTCTTCAGTCTGTGGAGCTTTAGGTTTTTCTGAATCATGTCTCCCCATATCTTCTCTTGTCGTCCCCGTCTGCGGCGTCCATAAACCTCTGCTGTCATAATTCTTTTAATGCAGCTTTCCTCCTCTCTCCTCATCACATGACCATGCCATCTCAACCGGGCTTCAGACATACATGCCACTCCCAATATCTGTCTGACATGTTTATTCCTTTTCTTGTCTTTCACTGAGATTCGAATTATCCATTATAGCATTTTCATTTCTGTTCTCTCCAGCAGCTTCTCCTTCTCTTTCGTGAATGTCCAGGCTTCTGCTCTTATATCATCACTGCTCTCATTCTTTTTTACATACAATTTCTTTGAGTTAATCCGGCATTTCTACATCGCAAAATACACCTGATAGGTCTTTCCATTTTTGCCACGCTGCCTTAATCCTTTTCTTAACATCATGTTTGCATTCTCCTTTAGCATTCATTGTCGACCCAAGATATTTAAAGGTTTCTACTTGTTTCAATGCATTGTCTGTCTGTCAGCAACATCCTCACAGCATTATCACAGTAACATCGCAGGATGTTGTTGCGATGTTCTGGTGTTGCTATAATACTGTAAATACGTTGTATATACTTATTAATATACGTGCAAAGAAAAAATCGTTCGTTACGTCTCGTTACTGTCGGACAATCCCATCCAAGAACCCACGTGCGCTAAAGATTCCGTAAGTCCCCCAAAGAGAACGCCTTTTCTTATTAGCACCGCTGCCACCAAGATACTGAAAGGAGATTTGTGTTCGCTGGCGGCTCCTTTTGTCGACGCAGATGGACACAGTACAAGTCTTTCTTTCAGTACATTGTGACAGTAAAGGATCTGATTCGCGTCTCAGCAGATACCTACAACGTAGCACCGATTTCAACTGGATTTGTTCGATGAGCTTAGAAGAACTGAGGCAAAAAAAGCAACGAAAACAACGGCCATTTCAGCAACCAAAGGAGGAGTCGGGAGAACTGATCACAATGCCGATGATAATTCATTATTAGTCATTACCAAGGTATTAACCATACCATGCCTGCAATGAATTCCTCAGAACTCTTTTTGATAAAATCTGCTTCTGAATTCTGTATATTCATGAAACTGTTTTAATTTTTCCAAATACGTTTATGTAGTGTTACCCCAACTTCAGATTATGAGTGTCCTCTGACAGCTACCGTGACACCCAAACAGTAGTACAGATCGGAGAATGCTTGTTCATCCTGTGGAGTTTCTCTTTAGCTATGGCTTCATGAAAATCTAACTTTAATTGATCTGTCCTCCAAAGAGACTGGCTTGTCATTAGGAATTAAAAATTCTATATTTGCAGTGTATTATGTTGTTAGTTGCGTAGTAAGTAAGTAAGTAAAGTATCCCATATCCCACAAGTGGGACGTAGGGGAGGCGCTCATTTCCTTTTCTAGGCCCTTGAGCCGGCAATGGACGAATCCCAAGGTCCTGGACACGGGGCCAGTGCATCGCAGGACTTGCCGTTTACTTCCCAGCTCACGCCGGTACCAAATTCTACTGTTTGGTGACAGAGGCACGATGTGCGCAAACAACTTGCCCAGGGCCGTTACACGGAGTCGAACCCGCAACCGCATGATCATTGACCAAACGCGTTACCGATAGACCACCGTGCCGCACTAGTTGCGTAGTAGGATGCTGCTTTCTCATACGCAGGCATAACACAATTCAGCTAAATTATTCTTATAAAATCATGCGTTACATGTTTACAAGTTCTCTCTTGTTCTATACAGGAAATACAGCTGCAAATGTGTGTCTTCATCCAAACTGGGCTAGAGGTGGAAAACTAGTTTGGGCGAGTGGTCTACGTCGGAACGTGTCGAGTGTGCAGAGCCTTTCGTTTGGAAAGTGTCGAAAGATACACAGCTGCCGTTATCTTATACCGACTGGGAATCACTGAAGCCAAAGTGAAAAGAATGTTTATTGCTTGCCACCTGGCGAGTGGAGAACTACACGTTCTGCGGCGCCCCACTTAGCGACTCAACTTCCAAAGAGTATTTTTGTATGGGAGTTCATTCCAATACTAGTAGATCAGAGAAAACTAAATGTCTTTTTTGTCTCCACTTTTAATGTTGGATTGCATTTTTAGTGGAAGCTCGTAAGGCATCTAGATCCTGGTTGTTTGTGCTCAGCAGGCCAGACCTTGTAGAAAAACACTTATAACGTTCAGCATTCACTTGTCTTGAAGAGGCGTTATACAATTTCAAATACAATTGCAATTACAGCTACTCTCGTGCTTGGCTACCTGAGCAATGTGAACTTGAAACGGGCCGGTCTATTCTGCTACAAAATTTGGGTGCATGCTTTTATGGTTCTATAATTTGTATTCCACTAAAGTAACTGTGGTCAAAGGATAAGTAGCAACTTCTGATTTTGCAAATAATGCCAGCATTTTCCAGAATTTCCAAGTTTGTACATCGTTCAGACTGTCTTGTCTTGGCACCTTTTGAATATGGAACTGATTTCGGCTTCGCTTGGGTGCGCCATCGGTTGATGCCTTATATATTAGACACCGGAGCATTAGAAGTTTCTAATTACAATTACAATTTCATGCCGCATAATGCAGTATCTATCTTTTTTATTTATTAAAGCTCTTATAACGCGAGCAATATCATCTCAGCTGAATCTGAGGTCGATGGGCCTGCAGTTTGGGCGATTAATATAGGGGCCTACGTAATACATTTTGTGCTTACAATGGTCTATTTTTATGAATGGATGTAAGTAAAGCGAAAATATAAGTAAGTAAGTAGATAAGTAACTAACTAATCAGACAAGCACGTAAGTAAGGAAACTTTATTAACGCGAGGCAAACGCTCATAATTGGCAGATATTGCATACAAAACAGAAAATACCAAAGTAAAGCGTGGGTAAAAATAATGCAAATTTATTCAACAGTTCAGAATTCTGTGTATAATCTCAGAGAAACTAAAAGCATACAAATCTTTGGTTATATACGTCGCTAGTGTGTTAGTTATTTGAACATTTCCAAAGCGACTAACAGGCACCTTTCGAAGCACAGCTACAAGGGATCGTGCTCGCAAAGGGGGCAGAGCATCGCTTCGCATTTCAGGTCATTCCAACGGAAATCTAAAGACGGTCTCAAATGTATGCAGTGTTCTGTGTTGTTGTAGCAGTTTGGCTCGATTCCTTCCCAGTCGGCGTACGAAAGAGGAAGTTGTTTGTTGTTCGATATTTTCCAGACGAACGGTTCTGTGCAGCTGGTCTCGTTGAGTCGTTGTCCGCTCGTCCAAAGCATTTTATTTCTATCTCCCCATGCATGAATTTTACAAATATTTAGATGCGAATACTCTATAAAAAAAACAATACCTGATTGATAGAACCATTAACCGAGCATGAACCTCAGATTGGACTTGTAGGCTAATATTAATGCGTTGATGCCCATCCACCATTTCAATCAGTCCACGACCGTGTCACTGACAGTGACTCACGGACAGATACGACGACCAATTGGTCGGATTCTGATAAATGCCTGTTCTGCATAGACCTGGAGGCTTGCAGGAGATCCCGATGCTGCCCCTTATTACATCCAAAATTTTCTGAGACAACTTCGAACAGAGCATTGGTCTATAGATTAGCTCAAAAGCCTTACGTTAATGCAATTTGCTATAGAAGATTACTGACCGAACACTTTCCATGACAATTTATAGTCAAACTATACACGTGCACAAGTTTTGCAAAAAGACACTTTTAGGCCGAATTAGTTTTTTAATCTCCCACGAACACATGTAAATAAGTTGCTATATAAACTTCATATCTTGTTACGTGAGCGAAGAACTCAGAGCAATAAACAATTTCGAGTTCTCTCTCTCTCTCTCTTTTATTGACCGACCACTGCTAAACTAAGTCAGCACTAAAATATTAAAGCCTATGCATATAAACCACGAAGCTCGAAAACTTTCATATGCGAATGGTATAGAAGGCTGTTGAAAGGATCACCTAAAGTACATCTTTAGTGACTACAGGTGCGTCGCGTTTCAACCGCTTGATCTAGAAACTACTTACTAAATATGGTCTATATGTGGAATGGAATGTTTACGCACTTGCTAGCTCTTGTCTCAAGTAAATCTTCAAGGCAATGTATTTGTCTTCCTTCGTAATGGCAACCAAGTGAGCATCCGGGTGCAACTCACGACATCTTTGATCAGCTGATGTCCAGTTGTGTTCTTCGTAGACGACCTTGTAGCAACTGCGAGCCCGGTTCACGTATTGGAATCCTGATGGGGATTTCGGTCCACCTTCCACAACAATCGAAACAATGTTGTATAACTTTATGCCACACTTAACTAGTTAAACTTCTTAAAGTGAGGAGTTAAAACAGTTCTTAACATGAATTAAAGGTCCTCGTTTAGGGTAGCTTTTCATCGCTAGGACTAAAAATATATTAAACATTAAAGGATCCTTCTTTAGGAACAACGTATAGATTAGTAATAGAACATCTAGAAAAAGGAACTACATAGAGATTAGAAAAAGAACATCTGTTCGATCAGCGAAAAATAAATTTTAAGAATGGCCTAAAAGATTATAAAAGCTGCATTCAACAAATAAAGCAGTGACTTCGTGGGACACGGTATCCCATTGGTTAGAGCTTTTGTCTTGTAACTGGGAGGGCATGGGGCTGAACCTCCCAAGAGGCGGTTACTTTGTGGGAACCTGGAACAAATCCTCTGCGCACAACAACTCAGTGCCAGCTATGTCGTGTGGTTGTATATGCACTTCTGAGCTTTGAAAGAAGGGCAGTATCAAACATACTTGTATGTTTACATATGTATTTTTGTTGCAATAAGTTTTATCAAATATAAATAGGCAAGTACGTAACCTTTATTAGCATTTGACCAGTGGAGACGCATTGCTATAGATCGATTGCATGCATATCTACACTAGATTATAACACGAACAGATATAACATATCTAAATGCAGTTAAAACCAGATCTACTTGTGCTTGTGCAAGTCTGGTCGGACATTACGATGCTGCTAAACTAAATGCAACTTATGGAAAAGATTACTGTCTGCTGGAGCAATCAGCTATTCTGCGGCATAGTTGTTTTCACATATTTGCCATCTGTGAACCTTCAGAAGAGCTTCATTAATGTGTGTAGCTGTAAAGGTCCTACTGTTAATTCACATTTGTCTGTGTGTAATATAGCAATAATATGATTCTCATCTTAGTTGTGTATTGGCTAGTTTGCATATATGTGTCTCAGTTGAATATGTATGCTTGTTAAATTAGATAAGTCTTGTATAGAGTTATATAAATTAGTCAAGTATTGGTACGTGCATAACGTAGGTAAGAGAGGCCAGCATTTTGTGTTAAAGTTAGCTTAAAACAAGATGGCCAGTATAACTAGGTTGTATTAATTCTGTATCACTGTGGGGGAACTTACGTGTCCTGACTCTTCGAGGAGGCGTGGAACTGGTTAAAACCAGATTTACTTGTGCTTATGCAAGTCTGGTCGGACATTACGATGCTGAGCAGACGAACTAATTGGGAAATTAAGCTGTCACAGGGTGATTCAGTTATTTTGATAGGATTCGTCACAGAAAAGGTAGACAAGATTGCGAAAGTTATAAAAGGCAGGAATGTTCAAGCCGAGTCAGTTGATCAACGACAATGGGCGGGGACTGAGCGTTCTGGACTTTACCTTGGTAGCTCCGCGTTAAGGCGATTTAACTAGTCAAATAATTTTTAAAAACTCGTTAAAAGGAATTTGTTGATATGACTGAAGCGGCGGATTACTTACCAGCGAGATGTCATGTTCTGTGAATGCCAGGGCGATTTGAGCTTCGTCTTTAATAGGAGTTGTCCGTTCGAACTGCTTACTGTGGCGGCCAAAATAGTCGTTAGATAGGAAATCGGACTATGGACACTTCAAGTCGTAGTGTAGTTGAACGATGAAATTTTATACTATTCGTTTAACCAAGTGGAATACCAATAAACTGAGGAGAATGTGGTTGTTTTTCTTCAACCGTTGAAAAGACGCCATCTATTCTTAACCCTGTGAATCCAACCTGCAAAGCGTACTGCTTTGGCAACTGTCATCATTGATGTCTATTCTCGAAGATCTGATGACTGAAACTGTGGACTTCTACGCTCATTGGGAGGGGTGTAATGCCTATATATTTCTCTATATCGTAATTTAATTTGCTAGCCTTAAATAAAGAAGTCTAATTGCACTTTATATAATTTCTTACATTTGATTTGAACTGATTTTCTTTGTAATTAAAATTTTAAATGGAATGACTGTACTATGACAAATACGAACCCAAATTTAATTCAAAATAAGTAAGATGGGTAAGTGCTTGGATTTTTGTGAACTGCAGCAAAAGATTATTTTCTGTATCACGCACCCGGTTCAAAGAAATTGCAATACAATAGGGCCATTGCAGCTCTAATAATTAGGATTATAAATAGGTGAGGTGCAGTAGATTTAAGGGGTGCAGTAACACTTCAGTAGCATTATCATAGATAAAAATCCATCATAAGACGGTAGCGCATAAGTGCATTTTGATAGAAGGAGAGCTTGACATTTAGGCCTTCCTATAATTTAAAAAGTGTTTTAACTTTAAATGACTATTGAACTCGTTATTCGACCTGTTTAATGAAATAAAATTGCAGAAATGCAAGTGTCCAGTATTAATTCAAAGCGACTATCAGTTGGCTCATCTATCAATAAAGCACTAAATCAAAACAAATGATACAAACTTACGAGGTGGTGGCCTTTTAAAATCGGGGTCGAGTTTCTGACGAAGACCAACGAGAAGCTCTTGCAGGTTTTGAACCTCCGACTTGACCTCAGCCAATGCCATCCGAGTTCCATGGTCACACCCACGATCAAAGTAGTTGTCGTACGTATCGTCGATGACTGATGGAAAGTCTTCGACTATGTATTCTCCACTTTGACCTCTAATTCCGACACAAGTCAGAAGAAGAATGAAGACGCCAAGGAGTTTAGCCTGAAACATTTCTTCACCGTTTCAGTTCAACGACGTGAGGATAAGATAGTTTCGATTAGCGCTGTTTAAAGGTAGCCTATCGAAATGGCTTTATACTAAGGGTCTTGATACACAAATGCATACATCAGTGTTTGCCTTCTCGACTTTATATGCGGTTAACATAATCAAGCCCCGTTTCCAAGAAGGGTAGGATAACAAAAAACATCTGTTTTCTCAGAATCCCATTATAGATAGAAGTTTATTGCACAACCAAAGTCAGAGCCATGGTTGTCGGAGGAGGATGCTCGAAGTTTATAATGATAGGAGTAAGCGTTAATGTTTGAGGATGTCGAGCTATGTCACTACCAAGACTTTAGCAGAAAGTCAAGCAATGTTTTCGTCGAATTAATCCGGGTATGTGACATCAGTTGGTGAACACTGACACATTTCAACATTTTATCAAACGCCATTTTTAAACGGCCAGCATCGGGAATAATTAACTGGATGAACATTTAAAAGAAATTTCTTGCATACTTTCTGCGTGATGTTGAGTATCGGGATCTTAAACGCGACCAAAAGGCATTATTATGACTCCCATCTATCTATCTATCTATCTATCTATCTATCTATCTATCTATCTATCTATCTATCTATCTATCTATCTATCTATCTATCTATCTATCTATCTATCTATCTATCTATCTATCTATCTATCTATCTATCTATCTATCTATCTATCTATCTATCTATCTATCTATCTATCTATCTATCTATCTATCTATCTATCTATCTATCTATCTATCTATCTATCTATCTATCTATCTATCTATCTATCTATCTATCTATCTATCCGTCCATTCATCCATCCATCCATCCATTCATCCATCCATCCATCCATTCATCCATCTACCTACCTATCTAGCTATCCATCTGTTTGCCTGGTAGGTAGTCTGTCCCTCTATATATTTTTCCATCTATCTAACTTACTACCCTTCTATTCATCTATCAACCACCCAACACCGGTGAAAGGTATGAGCGTATTTCACCCTCCTGAGGAGCCTCTCTGAAAATCTACATATTTATGTAGTGAATATTGCTAGGCCCGCTTTTTATTTTTAACGCCTGAACTCCGTGCCCTTTGAGGGTAAATTATCCCTTTTTGATCACATCGCTTGTGCAGATTTTTCCTGCGCCTGGTTCTGAACACCCTAACATGGGCATGATCACAGAAAATTGTCGGCCTAATAACCAATGAATTCGTTAGTAATTGATAAGACAGGAAATTCTAAATAAATTACTATGTATTGCACTAGATTTTGGATTCGTAAGGTCAACTAATTTACAGATATTTTGCTGTGATTGTTGCACAGTGCAATTATCTTCTATTTGGAAAACAAATGATGGGATACATAAATCACAAGCATGCTTTCATGCTGGTAGTTAGGCTTAAGTTTCGATCCTATAGATTAGGCTACAAAACAGATGTGCTTCTAACATCACGTTTTCTTTGAAGCATAATTTTAACACATATAAATTAATGTTCTCATGAAGCAAACACGGATCAAACGACTTAAGTGGATTTGTAACGCGCAAACGCTACCCGAACAATTCAACAAACGCATTAACTTTTGACCTCCGAAATAGCGTTGTTATTCATACTTTGACCCTTCAAGGATGTGGGACCCAGAGCTTCGTGGTTAAATGAATGACTCATCTGTCCGTGTATCAGGATACCAGCATTATCGACGCTTCAGTTGGAAAGTCACTCATTTGTGTTAGTGCATATGTCCGGGCAAACGACGGACATTTCGTACGTGAACTAAGAATGCAAGTAGGCCTAAAAACTCTTTGAATCCTCATATGGATCTTTCAAAAGTATTAAAAAAATTTCAGATTATACTATAGTTACAGTAATTTATCTTCTGTTTTTATTTCTTGACACCGTGTTGGCCGTGACATTCGTGTTATTTAGGCCCGCCTTGAGCTATAGCGGGCCACCAGTTGTCAGCAGTGGCACTTTGTGGGCCAATTATTGGCCCAATGAAGGTTGCTGTCTGAGTAAAGAAGAGATTTAGAACTTGACAATGCACTGGGCACAGACAAATCTGTTCTGTTCTATACTGTTCGGACACTTAACCACGATTACATAATAACAGATACCTGAACAGAATTGATAGTATTTGTTCTGGTTTCAAATATCTTATTCTAGACTTTGTCCCTCTTACATGTTGAGATGTGCGTCTTCTGCGTGAAAAGCTGTTAAACTTTGTCTTACTTTTTCTTATGGCCCTATAAGTACGTCCGCAGCATGGGAAACGCAGCCTTTTGGAATCTTTTGTTTTCAATTGATGACTGTTTCTGAGGCAACAAGCTTACCAACGAGTTAAATGCGTCAAATAAACGTTGGTTAGAATATCTCGTACAGATAAATATTTTATCCGAGTAAACGGGGAACCTTTTAAAGAGGTGAATTACTGTTCAGGTCGCCTGGAACTCAATCGATTACCGCATAAGAGAAAATCTAATTTCTATGATCGGTGGTAATGTGTCCATCTTATTTTCATGATCTTCCTGTAGCATTTTCTCTCGAAGGCCAATATCCTTCTTTTAGTGTTTAATCGTTGTTATCTGAGCTTCACATTATGGCTGCCAACTTTGGATTCTGTCTATCCTGGTAGTCCCTCATAGTCACTCGATAAGCCAGTACCAATTTACCCTGTCCACATGACTGTAAGTAACAAATTTTGCGTCAGCCTAATGTAGGATCTATTGCAAATAGTCATAAAAAAGAGTCAGATGACAGGACTCAAATCATCAGGAGACAAGTGGCCTATATATAACATTTTAATCAACTTCAAGAGCAAAACGTTTAAAACGTTTCCAGTAACCTACCAGGCTTCAGGGCCTAACATGAGTGAAGTTCATATATACATGCACGATGCATGCAATTTGCAGATATCATTTATTGGGTCTACTAACCTAACTGCCCTCTATTCAACGGTTACTCTGTAAAACTGATTTACGGCCGGCGGTTTGAGTTTAGTATGAGAAACGAAGAACAACATTTGGTGAAGTGGATATTTACACCAAGTTCCGGGACAATTTGGGATCAATCCGGGACACGGAGCACAGAGGGCCGATTCCGGGCCTGTCCAAGCGAATCCGGGACGGTTGGCAGCCCTACCTCACATCCATATAACACGCTGCTGAAAACACATGCGTTCAAAATAGGCCTAAAAACTCCGTGTAACGCTCCGTTTTGTCTCCAGCTTTATTATGGTTTTGCTTTTCCAGATCTTATCCATAGCTTTCAGTGTTGCTGTCGCCTTTGGAATTCTGACTAGTACTTCCTTCCAACTGTCCAGGTCATAGTCATATTACATCCAGGGTATGTAAACTTTTCAACATTTTCCAACTGTCCACGACCATCTTATCTTTTTCATTGAATTCTTTTTCCAAATACCATTGTTTTTGCTTTATCAAAAATCATGGTAGGGCCTTACATCTTTTCTTCTTCGTTCAGCATTTGTACTGTGTGGTCCTATCGTTGTTCGACTTCTCGAATCAGGTCAATATCGTCAGCAAACCAAAGATTATTGAACCTTTTGCCGCTGACTGATACTCTTTCATCGGTTTCCTTGATCTTACCCAGTGCTCTTTCTAGGTGCGTGTTGAAAACACTTGGCGATATTGGATCACCCTGTGTTGTACCTCTGCTAGTGTCAAACCAAACTCCAGTTTCACCACACACTCTGACCACTGTCTTTGCATTGCTGTTGTTTTCCTTCAGTAGAAGAGTCAATTTCTTATCCAAGCCATACGATTCTAAGACCGCCCATGTTACACTTTTTTCTATGCTATCGAAAGCCATTTTGGTCTACGAAACAGTTATATATTTTCTTGTTCTTTCTTCGGGCTTCCTCTCTTATCGTTCTCAATGGTAATATTTGTTGTACAGTGATTCTGTCTCTTCTAAACCTCACCTGCTCATCTGCGAGATGTTCTTCAATCTGGTTCCTAAGTCTATCTGTTAGTATCACATCAATGCTTTACCAAGTTGACTTATCAGTGCGATAGTCCTATAACTATTGCATTCTAGTGCATTTCCTTTCTTGTGAAAAACAACTAGAATTGACCTTCCATTCCTCCGGCGTGCGTCCTTCCTTACATACTGCACTACAAAAACTTTTGTATCTTCTTTACCATAATATCTCCTACATTTTTTATCATCTTCCCTGTTATACCATCGCTGCCCGAACTTTTGATGCTCCTCACCCGTTGCACAGCTCTTTTCACCGTTGCCTCCAAGATATCATTTCCAATATCTTCACTTTTCTGAATTTTTTCTTTCAGTTTTGTTTTGCGACATCTTGGTCCATTTGCGGTTTGTACAAGTTGCTACAGTAATTTGTACATCTTTGTACAATGTCTGCTCATCTGAAAGACTCTCACTTTTTTCTGTGCTTGGGACCGGCACGGAGAGTTGCTGGTTTGCATTTCCTCGAGAAGGAGTTTATTTAACTTGGTCCTTTGTATAATAATTGATGCACGCTACTTCAAATTAGGGCACCAACAGCACATGCTAAATTAAGTTATATTGCAGGACATCATAATAATCTTTGGAAATGAAAATTCTTAAACAGAGAAACTCTACATAGGGACTTCTATTTAGACAGCTAATACAACAAAGAATTTATATATGCATCGAACTTATTTTGAACGATGTTATGTTTACTTGTCTTCTGAGAGTATTTTTCGCAAATTACCTTTTCGATTTAGTGACTGTCTTCTCAGGCACTGTTACACATAATATCGGTGTATTTTTGCTGCAAACATAGAACTGATCATTTTATTTTTTCTAACCCTGTTTCAAACTATTCTTAAATTTCTTGGTAAATAAACAAGTGAAGGATAGAGCACGTGATCCTGCCGATCGTCTCGACTGGATCCACCATCTTCGCTTAATGCACCGGGAGTTTCGAGCCAAAGAAATGGCATACTGGGAGTCATTGATTGAGCGGGAGAGGAACAATCCGCGTCGGCTCTGGTCTTCGCTCTCCGGTGTCCTCGGCCGTTCTACCGCTTCTAACTCTCCGGCCCAGCCTCCGTTCACAGCGAACGACTACCTCGACTACATGCGCGGGAAGATCGACTCGATCCGCCAATCCACTGATGGTTCTCCTCCTCCTTCCTTTCCTCCTACGTCATCTAGGCTTTCATGCTGGAAGGCTCTGCCTTTGGACGTCCTTCGTCGGCTCCTGCTGGAGTCACCTGCTAAGTCCTGTGAACTGGACTTATTACCACCATTTTTAATCAAGGATTTTATAGATGACTTAATTCCGTTCTTACACTTGCTATGTAATACCTCCCTGGGTCAGGGTTCACTCCCGGCTTCTCACAAACGTGCTGTAGTCTTTCCCTCTCTCAAGCGCCAGGGACTTGACCCCAATGATATCTCTAACTACCGACCTATCTCTAACCTTTCCTTCCTCTCTAAGCTT
Organism: Norana najaformis; assembly: GCA_964023275.1. Taxonomy (NCBI): domain Eukaryota; kingdom Metazoa; phylum Annelida; class Clitellata; order Crassiclitellata; family Hormogastridae; genus Norana; species Norana najaformis. The sequence continues at coordinate 10,436,481 of OZ029920.1, forward strand.
CTTGAAAGATGTGTGTCCGTCCAACTGGTCGACTACCTTGACTCTAACTCCCTCATGCCTCCTCTTCAATCCGGATTTAGGAAGTTCCACTCTACTGAATCACTTATTACACGTCTCCTGGCTGACGTCTTTGGAGCTTTTGACCGTGGACATGTGTGATTCTTCTTGCCCTCTATGATGTTAGTGCTGCTTTTGACACTGTGGATCACTCTATCCTTTTGGAGCGTCTAGAAAAATCTTTTGGCATTACTGATACAGCCCTTCTTTGATTTCAGTCTTTCCTCTCAGACCGCTCTCATTCTGTTATCTTTGGGCCTACACGTTCCGCCTGGTCCCTTATACCTTTTGGCCTTCCTCAGGGTTCTGTTCTGGCCCCTCTCCTCTACATTTTTTACACTGCCGACCTGGCACGGGTTCTCCTTCCTATGGGTGTTGCTGTCCATCAGTATGCAGACGACACTCAGGCCTTCGTTCATGGCCCAGCGGAAGCGGCTTCCTCTCTGGTTGAGAGTATTCTTGACGCAACATCTGCCCTTGGTCTCTGGGTGTCCTCTAATCGCCTCCGACTGAACTCTGCTAAGACCCAGTTCATCTGGCTTGGTGGTCGTGCTCAGCTGGCAAAGATTGATTCATCATCCTTACGCCAGAGGTTTCCGGACATTCTATTCTGTTCCAAAGTCCGTGATCTTGGGGTTGTTCTGGACCGGGAACTCTCCTTGACCGATCATGTTAACAGTGTCTCCCGCTCATGCTTTTACCACCTTCGTCAGCTTCGTACCATCCGCCGCTCCCTCTCCTTTCATGCCGTTACTACTCTAATTCATGCCCTTATCTGCACTAGGGTGGACTTTGGTAACGCTATCTTTGCTGGACTCTCACTTGCCAATATTTCCCAGCTTCAATCTGTTCTCAATGCTTCTGCCCGTCTTATTGGAGGCGTCCCCAGGTATGGCCATATAACTTCCTTTATACGGGACACTCTACACTGGCTTCCCATTCAGCAGCGTATCCAGTTCAAGATCCTAACGCTTATGCGTAATTGTCTTGTTGGCTCTGCTCCATCATATCTCAGGGACTTCTGCATTTCGGTCTCTTTGGTTCCAGGCCGTAGCACTCTCCGGTCGGCCTCCCTTGGACTTCTAACTGTCCCTCGTATGCGCACTGCTACAGCGCAGTCTAGAAGCTTTGCCTATGTTGGACCTAATAGCTGGAATCGCCTTTCCCGAGAGCTCCGGCTAGTATTCCTCAGTTTGTCTCTTCCGCAGTTTCGCAAGCGCCTGAAGTCTGTATTATTTGCCAGTGGTCTCACTGGTTCGGGTCGGGAGCGCTTCTGATGAGTCTATTCTTGAAGTGGCGCTTTATAAATGTCAGATTACAATTACAATTACAATTACAATGTCACTTCACATGATAACAAATTGCTAGTGACGTAATTTCGTGTCTGGTTGGCTTATGCGCAAGACCAGCCAGGCGGTCAACCATCTAGGCTCTAGGTGCTTTTTAGTCACATGGTAGAAGTTATAAATACTATCTGCATAGTCTCCAAGAACCATTGTCAAACATATTTTGACAGCACTTCAGCTGTAGCTTATAGATCCGACAATTTTGGCCTATTGACTTAGAGCAGAATGTTGAAACTTAAGTTTACATGCGTTTTTCTTTTCTGTGCAGCGTTTGTGAGAATTGAAGCAGATGACGACCTTTCGACAGAAGATCTCGAAGCTGCGATGCTAGAGATGAAGCTAAACCTTCAAATTCTGAAAGACATAACGATGGGTCGTTGTAGTAAACAGGAACCAGAGCAGACATGTCCGTTATCGCAGGAAGGTTACTAGATAATATTATCTTTACAGCTATCACCAGTTTATATCTTAGACAGACCATAAATATAGACGTATGTGTCATTCACTACTCTGATTTCGCTCTCAAAATACTATTCTTTATTATATTATGTATTATCAGGTTCCCGTGCAATAGCATAATTTCTAACGTCCGTAGTAGAACCAATAAGTCTTCGAGGTTCTAATAAGGTCTTTGCTGAACCCCGTCGCCACAAAGAGCTCGAGAAACATTTTCAGCTTATCTTGATCCGTGCCTTTTTACAGTAGAACTGTTGAATAGACATTTTAGCATCTTTATGAGGTTCTTGATATACGATATATAATAATCAGATACATAAATACATACAACCTGCCCCACTTCTACAGATGCACCCATGGGTTAAAATTCGAGTACGAGTCTTGTAACGAGAAATGGAAATATCATCCCCTTGGGACAAGCAGAAAGAACGATAAAATATACAATAACAGTCATCTTGTAATCGAAAATGGGAAATAATTTCTTCACAGCTGCCCATAAAAAGCACATCAAGAAAGCACGAATAAATTGGCTACTATGGCAAACATAATGAACCGAATTCTATCAGACATCGGAAGCATGTATGCACCTATGCATGACCAACCATCATTGGCAATATCAGCATCAGAATCACGTTGTCTGCGCAGACTTGAACCCCCTTAATACGACCTGACCAAACAACCTGGTGCTTTTCCCTATTTTATTTCATATAGCACCGATAAATAATCTTACTCAACGAATGCGCTTATTGTTGGCGCTAAGAAATTTCGCAGATATACTTTAAATTACATTGCATTGTATATTTGTGTATGTATATATCTGGCTACTTATACAGCGCCTTTTAAGAACTTACAAACACGCTAAAACATGGCAATCTAATTGTTTATAAAAGTTGCGATTTAACGAGTTGAAAATGCTTCTTGAGGTGTTTCTTTTGGAAAAGTACTCATTTTCAGAGGAAGATTGTTCCATAAATCCGGTCCAATGCGCGAGAAAGCTACGGAAGTGCGGCACCAACAGGTCTCCATGGGCCGCTGAACACACTTATGTTCGACCCAGCCGGCTCGAGACAGAAACGCAGAGCTCTTTGATATATTCGCCGACTGGCAAAGCTTGGACCATGGGGAAAATCTTGAATGTCATCTTGTCCTTGATAGGAGCTAGTGCAGAGTGTTTTGCATATAGCTCGAAACATGCTAGAATTTCGGTAGGTTGGCCATGATTCTGGCAGCTCAGTTCAGGAAAGACTGAAGCTGTTGTATCCTGAATCTCGGCATGCCTGCTCGGACGGCATTACATAAGTCCAGGCGTGTCAAAATGGAATGGACGATAGTCGTATCGGCGTCGAACGATACATTTCGTCGCATGATTCTGATCTGACGCATGTGGTAAAAACATGACCTGCAGATAGAGTTGACGTGCTCCACCATGGACAATAATACTTCATTCGAAAGCATTTTAAAGTCCAGAACGACTTGTTATGTTGTCCAATCTGGAATAGTTGTTGCCTTTGTTTCTGTGTGCAACCTAGCACGCGCCTGTGGTGTGCCAGGCCAGATAAACTCCATCTTAGCGGGATTCAGTCTTAATTGACTTGAGGACATCCATTCCTGCACTAATGTGACGATTGCCTGCATTTTGGACGCACATGCTATTGTACCAGTTGGGTGGCATGTGAGGTCAAGCTGGACGCAGTCGGCTTATTGATGAACCCGCAATCCCTGCAACAGCGAAGACCTTAGTCAATTCGGCCGTATACAAGATGTAGAGTATCGGTCCAAGAACTGAGCCATGCCGACCTGCCCGAGCCAATGTTTACCAACTTGGTTCGGCCTTCGAGGAAAGAGCGTAGCCAATCCAATGCCTGTACGCTAACTCGAAAGATAGAAATTCATACTTTTCCGAAGAAGCATGATCCAGTCGATTCGGTTTTCTTCCACTCCACTCCTTATGTGTCGGCGGATAGCACGCCTAATAGTTCCGAACATTGCTCTGCAGTCTGCGTTAAATCAGGCAGTGAGATTGTTACTTATCGTGCGAGCTGACCGTAACGGAAGCACTTCGTTAACTATGAAGCGTAGAGTTGTTTCATAGAAATCAACCAGCTCGGTAGGAGCAAGACCAGTTTCTTCAGAATTATGGAAAATTTGACTATTAATAAGACGATGACGGAAAACTTCTGTGTCAAGAGACTTACACTCTCTGGATGTGACTTCTGAAACTAGTTGAGTGGAGTGTAGAAACGGTATACTTTACTTCAGCAGTCCGTGATCGGAGATGGATGGAAGCTACTAGGCGATTGCGATTGGCATGCAGTCATCACGGGTGATGACTAGGTTCAAACAGTCACCATGGGTATGGGTCGGCTCACTGTTGTGCTGCATGAGGTCAAATCTTTTATGAGCTCAGTTCCTGCGCTCTTAGACATCCCAGATGTTCAAATCATTCATCACGACCAGCTGGCTTTTGTATGTGGCCAGCGTTTCGAGGAGAGTTGTAAATCCTTGGATAAAATTTACAAATAGTGGCACCGATCCAAGTTGATAGACAGCGGCGATGGTAAGCGGACCTCGTGGTGTAGAAAAAGAACCCAAGAGAACCTCAAAGGTGGTATAGGTCTCAGCGAGTTCGATCCGCTTCGCTCGACTTTGAACGATGGAAAAGTCCGCAACCTCCGTGATGTAAATGAGAAGAGGCGAGTGCTTGCGTGGCATATCGACTATGCCAAATTCAGATGGACCTGATCTCTGCAAAGCAACGTCGTTAGCAGACTGGTGCAATGTCGCCAGGGCGACCAATATGTCTAAGTTGCGACTCATAATGGTTTTGGCAACAGGAGTAGACTTGTTGCCCAGGCATCTGACATTTCATGTTCCAAAGCGCAGGTTAAACTGTGATTTACGGCTATCGCCTGTGGGCACGTTGACCATTCTGGTTTAATGCCTCGCTTGATCTAAGTCGCCAGATTTTCGACGCAAACAAAGTCTTTATTTCTTATCGTGCTTACAACTATGTGGTCGTCGCAGTCAAGTTCGCCTCAGAATACATCAGACTGGAAAACGTCGACTGCCCATCCCCTCGGCGAAAACAGCTAGTTCGACCGAATATTTGTCCAAATATTCGTACAATGCCCGAAGAAGTTCGTTTTTCAAAGACAATATCCAAAATTCGGTTAATTTCGACCCCAAAACTCCCAAAACCGGCCCCTTTTTCTCCAGCACCATCTGATTGTCTTCATATTTGACGTGCTGTTGAAAATTAATGATTAAGAACTTCTACAAGAACAGGTTGTAGATAGTTCTAAGAATAAAAATTTTCAAGTGATTGACAAATCCTTTGACGTCAGAAAAGAACTGCTTAGAAAGGACTTTTTTACACTATAGGAACGGGACCGACCTGAACTGAGATGCTTTGCCATTGTAATTTTTGACAAATTGCTATTGATTTAGTTGCACTCAGAAAAACTTTTTCGTAATCCTCCAATTCCACCACCACCACCAACAACAACACCACCACCACCACCTCATCATCATCATCATCATCATCGTTTTCTTCCTCTTCTTTCAGTCGTAGCATTGTTAAAACATTACTTAGAGCGATAGCAGAAGCCACTCAGTAATCGGAACACTAGCTAGAACGCGCCTCAATAGTGTCTATAATGTACATCAGATAAATGCATAAGTGGTGTTCCGTATTCTCTGATTGTTTACTTGTCTAAAGAGTTCACTGCTCTAGCTAATATCATGTAATAGATAAACAATCCAATAAAAAGTGCAACTTCGCAAATCTATCTCAATGTCTCTGAGTATAGTTATTGTTTCCTTTACCTATAATTTAAGTTTGCTGTTTTAGGTAGCTGTCCAGCTGGGTTCATTTATCTACCCTTAGCTCAAAGTTGTTATAGGGTAGTTTATGAAACTCACACGTGGGCATCAGCTGACACAAGATGCCGACAGCTACACAAAGGATCCCGGTTGGCTGCCATAACGAGTCGAGATGAAAACGACGCGTTGAAGTCATACTTGCGACTTCACTTTGCCAGTAAGTATAGGTCAGAATTTTGGTAAAAACGTTGATCAGCCTTTACAGCACTATTTTCTTAATCGAATTAGCAGTTTCGTGATCGTAATCGTAATCGTAGTTCCGAGATTTCTACAGCGCCCAACGAAAGCCACGTCGCGGGGACCAGCTTATTCATAGGCGCTCAGTCAAAACAAAATCGATAGGCAAAAGGGTTCGGTTCCAGGTCAAGATCCAAAGTCAGACGTAGAAACAGCGTGGCAGTTACGGGTGGTGGTGTTTGGGGTTGGACAGGAGAGAGATAAGAGAAAGAAGGGATGTAAGGATAGGATCAGTTAAAGAGGAATGTTTCAGTTTTGAGTGAAAGGCCGATGCAGAAATTGTAAGCGGTGGAGCATCGATGAGTTTGTATGATGGGTCAGAAAACTGTCGCAGTTCTGGGGGAGTTTATTCAAGAGTGGTAGGGCAGCTATGGCTATGCAGCGATTACCGTATTTTAAGTATGAGGCGAGGGACGGGGGGAGAAGTATTAGGGCAGATGAGAACCGGGTTTAGCGATGTGTGCCCAAGTGCAACAGTCGACTGTGGTCTGGATCCTTGTCTGGTTTTCTTAGTATCAGGCGTGTTATTCAGGAATAGATGATTTTTAATGTCCTAGACACGTACACATTGCATCGCAGAATTTGCAAATAACTGCTCAGCTACCGTTTTAACCACATTCTGCTGTTTGGTGACAGAGGCAACGCTGTGCAAAGCAACTGTCCAGAATCGAAATACTGAGTCCACCGAGCAAGCTTGAGCCTGCAATCATTAGGTTGCACATTCGATCGCACTACCGAATAGAACGCCGCGTTTAATATTTCAAAATCTTTAATTTTAAAATATTCTAATTTAAAATATATTAACGTTATTCAGCTCTTCAAAGAGGTTTTTGTTTTATTTGATGGTTATGTTCATGCTCATTAGATAACTAAAATATTTACGAAAACTAATTATAGCCAATCCAGCCTCTGTCATCTGTGGATATCCAAACACTACCATGGGGCATCTTGGCAAACTGCTTTGGGTCAGTGGCCAGCGTTTGGACGAAAACAGCTGTATCGATCCTTTCGTCTGGAAATTATCAAAAGATGAACAGCTGCCATTCACCTTCACAAACTGGCAAGGGGGTGAACCAAACTGCAACGGGAACAGAGAGCAATGCGTGCATCTGGCAAGTTCATGGAATTATCGTTGGAATGATAAGTCATGCAACTTCAGCACCTGCGCTCTCTGTGAATATCAGCCAGCCTAATATTGCCTTTCGGGCTTCGTATGCCTTTGCATACCTTGGTGTTATTACCTTCTATAAACTCTTAATATAAGTCTATATATACAATTTATATAAACCTAGAATAATGGGATAATTACATATTATTACAATTCACTTTAAAATGCGTGATCATGTAAAAATAGTTTCACTTTAAATATATTATATATATAATTGCTTAATTTTAATGTAATGCATCCATTCGTAATGTTTTAGCGTAATTTTGCCATATGGATCATATTTTTTCAGCAAGTAACGAGATGTACTACCAACTCAGCGATATATTTTTAAATAGACCTAGCACTATGCTTGCAATCATTTTCAACAGACCGCGCTGTTATTAATATGTGCATTGACCCTTGTGCAAACAGGTGTTTGCAAGTAAGCCATCGTCATGGATTTAAAAGTAGGCTATAAATTCTTCGAAGCCTAATTTTATGGGAGTTTTAATAGGCTGTTTTAGGAGGCTCCGATTTCTCGTCCGTTACCTCACTTGTTTTAATTTTCAGACTAGTCTAATAGGCAAATTTCTCAGTCAATCAGTTTAGAGTTTTGAAATGTACAGATTTTCACATTCCAATGCATACATTCTTTTTGCAAAAAAAACAAGATTTACCCTAATTTACAAGGGTTTTTTATTGTCCCGCGACTATGCATTGTTTCATACAAATACTTAAAATTCTGTACACAACTTGATAAAACGAAATAAGGTTGCAGTTTCAAAGCAAATTGCCTCCGAAGCAGTTTTCAAACGCTTTCACCCCGGAAAAGACATCAAAGGACAATTGACATCAATTAATGAGTTGTAGGAATTTGTCCACACGTGGGGCTTTCGGATGCTGAGAGCAATGAAAAGGTATCAGAAATACAAATACAATTGTATTCAATATTACCATTCTTCCAGAGTTCAAAAATACACAGCCGATCATACGACAGAGCATCGATGGCATTAAGCAATTGTGCGTGAAGAGTTTGCTCATGGTCCCTACAAAATTACTGCCTCCTCGGAGGCTCGAACCCGCATTGTCCGCGTTACAATGGAACGCATTAACCAATCGTCTACCTTGCCCACAAAGCACGAGTACGTATATATGACGAGTGGATTGGGAAACCACCGGTGAAGTTATTGGCAATATATTCAATTCATTCCAATTAGAAATAAATCGGTTCAGAAGTCTCGGATTTACAAAGGGTAGAAACCGCTTTATGAACCGTTTTCTAAACTGAAGACATGTCTCCGTTAATACATTAGCTGCACTATCGTAGCAGCCTGCGGTAGGTGCAAGGCTCCTCCTCTAGACTTTAAAGCCAATATACGGATGCCGAAAATGCACGACAAAGTTGTAACTTATATGAGCTAGGGTATCAGCCGGTGATGCGTATCACTTCACTTGACTTGATGACATACAACCAATCTTCGGTGAAATATAGCCCACTAGCACAAAAACAAATCTGGTCATATCCCGCACACCATAGTGACACTTCATTTCAATGATGAAGGGATGATGTGCAAATTTAGCGACCGTATGATATGGGAAGTCTGTGCACCCAGTGTCAACCCAATTGCAGCGAGCAGCGACCGTAAATTTACAGGGCCTGGTGCATTCGCGCAGTGATTAAAATATGCTTAAAGTTACGTTTGGTCTCGTTTTCATAGTAGTTTTCATAATATATGTGAGGCTACACAGAATAACCAGGCGTTAATGAAGAACTATTTGACAGTGACTTTAGCTAGGGCATTTCAAAACGTTTCTCAGTGCAATTTCTTACAGCGAACGAAAAATCCGTGACATATACTCAAACGCCGATATTACAACTGCATAGTTAAACTTCATTAATAGTATCAAAGGTTTCGGATTTGTGGTTTTTATTCAGTACATAACAGACTAGGCTTATTGCTTCCCATTTGTTAATGTTAATTAATATTAAAAGAATAAAATATTTGTCATGATCATTTGAAATTGTCAGTCTAATCGCTGATCAATTGGTTGGAGTTTACAAAGCATGGAAAATTCTATATAACGCGGATTGCATTGGATTTGTAGATTTTTGGCCTTCTAAAATCGACTAATTTGCAATTATTATAGCTGTAACTATGGCATATTGCATCTGCCTCCCATTTGGAAACAAATTATAACCTAATAAATTAAATAATAACGTCTTTTCATGCTGTTAATTAGGCCTGGTTTACATTCTACAGACTAGGCTACCAAACAGATGTGAATGTGACAGCAGGCATTCTTTGAAAGATAATTATAACTGGGGTAAATTATTGTTCTCACGAAGCGGCCACTGAATAAACGACGTAAAGGGATTTTTAATGCACGAACTATACCGCAATAATCCAAAAGAGCATAGGTTTTAGCTAACCCAATTGCGCAGTTACTCGTAAGTGGATCTGGAAGGTTGTAGAACCCAGAGTAACAGAGTTCCGTTTTTTAATCACGGACCATTACTCATCTTACTTCTGACTGTTGATTATTGTTATTGTGCTATAAAACGCCATATCCACTGAATTATTTCGTCTTGTTTAACTACTGTAAATGTTTTTTTCATGGGAATTGCGGATATAGACTTGTAGGCCTATCTAATTGGAATAATTGTTTCCAAAATTTGTTTCATTGCCAAGCTGACAATTATCTGTTACAAGATACTTAATTCATCACATCAATCCCACGGCTGCAGGAGGACTGTTCCAAGAAAATGAGTGCAAATTGTTTCAAAAGTAACGACAGCTTGAATAAATGGGCTAATGTTTTAACATACTCTGTCAATTGCACATCACACATTACTAGACAATCAGATGGTGTTGTGAAGTTCTATCTTTTCAGCTACGAAAAAGGGACTGGGAGAGGTCATGTACGACAGCCAAAATGTATATCAACTCTTTAAGGTCTTCCTTCTTTTCTCTTGACTTGTGTTGAAATCCTTTGCGACTAATATTCGGACTACGATCCGTGCAAGAACTAAGTTCAAACTGCACTGGAGGAGATCAAGTCAGAGATTCAGAACCTTGTAAGATGTAGCTGTAGCTCTTCGCCAGAAGCTCAACCCAAACTTTTAGTTACCGCTGCTGAATATTCCTGATTTCAAGCGTTTATACTCTTAAAGAAACGTCAGAATCGGAACGTGTCGAGCTGTGCAGAGCCTATCGTTTAAGGGTGTCGAAAGACACACACCTACAATTATTATACACTGATTGGGATTCATGAAGCCTAACTGCAGCAATGGCGAAAAGCGCTGCTTGTTTCTGGTGCCTATGACCAACTACCGCGAGAATGATTTGTTTTCGATGCTGCCTTATGCCCTCTATGTGAGTATAATCCCGTGTTGATTAATAATAAGAAGCTATGTGGCCTCTTAGAATACTTATCTAAAAGTTATTATTTGAATGACAACTTATTAATAAGTCTGGCTATTACAAACTGTTACAGTGTAAGTTTTTTTTGCTATTTAGCCAAATCTTTGACTAAACCCTGTGGTGCTAATTAATTGAATGATTTCTTTCCCAGATAACTTAGAATGTAACAAATTCGTTCAAATTAGGGTGCCGGTATTATCGACGCTGTAGCTCAATGCGTGTATCCGGGCAAACGACGGACATTTCGAACATAAACTAAAAATGCATATTCAATACCCTTGACTCCTCTTCTTTGCATGTTTCAATTGTATTAGAAATTTAAGAATCGACTGTTTTAGTTGACACCGTGTCAACCTTGATGCCCATATTCATCAGGTCCACGTTGGACCATTAGCCAGCCACCACTTGTCATCAATGGCACTTTTGTGTTCCAGTTACGGGCCCAATGAACGTGCCTATCTGTGAAAAGAAGAGACTCAGTACCTCATATTATATTCAACAGAAACTCATCTGCTCTCATCTGTGTTGGTCGGATATATAACTATGATTTCATCATAGTTGGTACCAGGACAGAATTAATTGTATGTGTTCAAATGTGAAATATCTAGATCCAGTCTTTGTCTCTGTTATATGCTGAAGTTGCACTTCTGCAAAACTTCTGCCATGCTTTGTCTGACTCCAACTTGTGGCATTTTATCTACGCCTGCCAGCATGCGAAAAACAGCCTATCGAAAGTTCTTGTTTTTAAATTGTTGACTTTTTCAAACTTACCAATGATTAAGATGCACCAAATAAATGTTTGTTAGAATATATCATACAGATAATTATTTTATCTGAGTAAACGGTAATTCATAAAGAGGTTGACTACGGTTCAGGTCCCCTAAACTGAATCGATTACTGCATGAGCGAAAAACAAATTACAAACGTTTGCTAAAGAAACAAAAAAAAAACATTGATAATAAGACATGTTTTGTGGGTATGTCTACTTCCATAAACATACATTTTAAGTCCAGAATATGTGACATGGTACGCTTGTAAAGCTACCATAATGAAATCTCCATAAAATCTGGTCAAAACGAATAGTACTTGACTTGGTCATTTGCTAAGTAATTTATGCACACCACTTCCAAATTAGATCACCAAGAGGACATGATAAATTAAGTTTTCTTGCAGGGCATCAAATTAGACTTTGATAATAAAAATATGTAGACAGGAAAAAACTCTACACGTACAAGAGGACTTACAGTTTGACAGCTAATGCAACAAGGAATTTATGAATGCATGACACTTATTTAGAACCATGTTATGATTCCTTGATTTCTGAGCGTGTGTCTCGCAAATTAACTTTCCGACTTTGTGACTGTGTTCTTAGGCTCTGTCACATATGATATTGATGTATTTTAGGCTGCAACATAGTATTGATCATGATAATTTTTTCTAATTCTGCAACGCATTGTTCCTAATTTATGTTGTCAATAAACAAATAAACGATAGGACCTGTCACTTCAAACGAAGACAAATTGCAGGTGACGTAATGTCAGGCGGTCAACTGTCTGGGCTCTGTGTGCCTTTCTGTCGCATGGTAGAATTTATAAATACTGTGGAGTATCTAAACACCATTCGATAGCACAATAGGCCTAGCTTATAAATCCAACATTATTGGTGTATTGACTTAGAGAAGAATGTTGAAATTTAAGTTTACATGTGTTTTTCTTTTCTGTGCAGCGTTTGTGAGAATTAAAGGAGAGGAGGAGGAGGAGGAGTATCTTACTACAGGAAATTTCAAAGCTGCGATGACAGAGATGAAGCTAAACATTCAAAATCTGAAAGAGACAACGATGTCGGAGATGAAACTAAACTTTCAACATCTAAAAGACATAACGCTTGGTCGTTGTCGTAAGTAGGAACCAGAGGTACATGTCCGTTTTCGCAGAAAGGTTACTATATAATATTATCTTTAGATCTTTCGCCGGTATATATCTTTGACAGACCATATCCGCAGACATATATGTCATTCACTACTGTGATTTTTCTCAAAATGCTATTCTCTATTGTCTTATTTAGTATCAAGCTTCCGTGCAAAAACCATGATTTTTATAACGTCCGTAGTAGAACCAAGAAAAGTCGTGGAGGTTCTACTCAAGTCTTTCGTGAACTCCACCGCCACAAACAGCTCTAGAAACATTCTCAGCGTTTCATAACTCGTGCCTTTATACCGTAAAACTGTTGATTAGCCACGCTATTTTGGAATCTTTGTGAGGTTCTTGAAATGCGTTATATATTAATCAGATATGTTTATACAGAGAATAAAGAGAACCTGCCCAACTTCTCCAGATGCACCCACGGGTTAATGTGTATGTATGAGGTCCTGTCACGAAAATGAAAATATCGTCGAGTTCGGACAAGCAGTAAAAAAGATACATGCTCTACATTTCGTAATCGTGAATGGGGAACTGATTTCTATACAGCGGTCGATGAAAAGCAATAAAAACACGTTTAGAGTATGAAAATAGGAATTACGACAAACGTAGAAAGCACTGGGGCCGACTGCGAATAAGTTGACCACCATGGCAAACACAATGAACCGAATTCTATCAGCAATCGGAAGCATTAAAATATGCATGACCAGCCATCATCATCGATGTCCATCGCAGCTAAACGCTGTCGCTGTTGGCTTGACCCCTCCTCTCGATCCTCACCTGACTACAGATCTGACCAAAGAACCTGGCTCTTGCGGATTTGATTTGATATAGCGCAGTAAATGAGCTTTTCCATCGAATACGGCTTTTGTTTAGTGGTAAAAAATTCAGAGATGTGTTTTACATAGCATTGCATTACGTTACAAGTATAAATATAGAAGTATGCATAAACCTTTGTGAACAGAACCGAGGTTACCGGTCATGCTGACAGCCGGGCAAATTCTGCTAGACGTAATGGGTTACCAGCATATATCTGCGGACGGTAATATTAGGTTATTGGATGTTGTTCGGTGGTCTGTAGCAAGGCCTACAGACGACTTTTCCAGTAGGCTATAATAGAACGGAGGTAGAGGCTGAACTCATAAAGTGCCACACATAGGTCGGTGTGTTACCTCAGGGGAAGTCGTTTCGCCTGGTCAAGTCTGTTGGTGTAAAGTTCAACTATTCATTTAGGATGAATAATGTGAGTATAGTATATGGGACTCACTCTTGAGAAAAGTAATTGAGGACAGAATGGAGGGGAGGAGGATAAGAGCAAGACCCAGACAGATGCTGCTTGATTGGATGATGACGGACGGATACAGCAGGTTGAAGGAAGAAGCTCAGCACAGAGAGGAGTGGCGACATCGGACGTTTGAAACTGCCTAAGGGCAGAGAACCAGAAGAAGTAGAAGAGATCTCAGGTGTCTTGATAATCAGTGTAGCCAGTCTGAACCGTACTGCGCCACGACTGGGTTATATATACGCATTTACATATATTTTTATACCGGCCCAACTGTCGGGGTTTTAAAACCCTTCGAGGCAGAAAGATGTTTTGAATGTCTGCTCCACTGCGCCCCCTTGCTAACTCAGCAACAAAATGAGTTCACTGACCTAATGCTGTCTGTGGGAAGATCGTGCGGTAAAGGAGATGATAGACCCACCCGACCACACTTGCCGAGGATAAGAAATGAAGTCGGTAGCACTATATGCCTATGACTACTTCTTAACGACAGCTGAAGGGACTGTTTTTCTTCTTGCTCTGTAGGCCTATAGCTATATGTTTTAGATCACGCACTGACATTTGTATACATCATTGTGATTGATAGTACCGTACAATGCAAGTTTTGAGTAGTTAACTTTATCAAACTGATCTCTAATATCTAATGTAAATCACTCAGTAGTCGTTTTTTGGAAATGAAGACCAGCAGTATATAGAATCGGAGGGAAAACGCTGTAGCGTCAGCTTATCGCAACGGTTAGGGACTTTGAGTAAAATAAGTGTAGCAGTTTATAACCATTCTCAACCGTCTTTGTCATGAATAGGAGATAGGCCTAGTTTTAGTTGAGATTTATGACATTTTGCAGTTTTATTACCCAGTACTGCAAGTAATTAATCTTCTAATTCATCGATTAACTATTACAACATTTTTACTACCGCTATATTTTATTATTTAAATTGTTATTGATTCAGTCACTCTCAAGAGAAGAACGCCTTCCTAATATTCCTCCTCCTCTTCATTATCACCTTATTCCTATTCTTTCAGTTGTAACATGATTAAAATATTTAGGACGGTAGCCGAAGTTACTCGTTAGTTGAAACACAAGAAGAAGACGCCTCAAAGTTGTCTAAAGTGTACATCAAAGAAATGCATAAGTGGTGTTTTGTATTCTTTGATTGTTTACTTATCAGCAAAGTTCATTGTTCTAGCTAATATCATGTATGAGATAAACAACCTAATAAAATATGCAACTTTTTATATATTTTTGAATGTGTTTGAATATAGTTATTGTTTCCTTCACCTATCATCTAAGTTTGGTGTTTTAGGTAGCTGTCCAGCTGGGTTTATTTATCTACCTTTAGCTCAAAGTTCTTACAGGGTATTTTATGAAACTCACACATGGGCATCAGCTGGCGCAAGATGCCAGCATCTACATAGAGGAGCCTATTTGGCTGCCATAACGAGTCAAGCTGAAAGCAACGCGTTGAAGTCTTACTTGCGACTTCATTTTACCCGTAAGTGTTTGTCAGAATTATGCTAACAAAATTATTAGACTTTAGCTTCAGTAACCGAATCAGTAGTTTCTTTGTAAAATATACCATAACCAACATCAATTCCAAGTATACCGATCTTTGCTTAGATTCTTGTTTAGGACTTCCACGGTTGCCTTAGCTAGCCTAATTTGCTCATTGGCTGATTCATACGTCAAGGTGCCTCTGTGCGTGGGGATGCCAGTTCGCATAACGATCTTGGCTTTTTTCATAGCTTTTTATTCTCGGGTTAGTACGGTCCGTACAATGGGACATTAAATGTTGGAACATTCATTCAGACTCATTCAAATTCATTGCAAAATAATCAGGGTCGAGGCCACACGATTGCTATAGAAAAATTGTGCATTTTTCATTTACATTTGCCTCGCAGCAACATTGCAGGACAGGCATTATAAACAGCCATTACAGTTTCAGGTTGGTGTTAAACTGTATGCTTGGGCGCCACATATGACTGTCCATGGCAATTTCCATGCGGAATCTGATCTCCTGAATCACCGGTGAAGACTGACTAGTTTACACGGTAAATGAGTGTATCCATAATAGCACCACTGCGTCTCGAGATCGTCGAAATGTGCCCAGGTGCGACAGTCGACTGTGGTCTGGATCCTGGTCTGGCCCCAGTTTAATTCCAGAACAAAGGTCTTGACTTTATCCATCATATCTAGTAGGATCAGCTCTAACATTTTTTCACTTGGTTATTCCCAAGAGGCTGTATCCTGTCTCAGCGGACTGACTTTCTGGATATTCCCCTAATTCCGGTTGGAAGTTGGCCCGCCATTGACTGTTACCTTGTGTATTGGACACCGACTTTGTAGAAGTTTTTACAGCAACGCTACATTATAATGATTTCCAAATCTCAAGCTTGTTAGTCCGGAACTGCCCAATATCCACGTGTCCTAAACACGTAAACATTGGATCACAGGATTTGCCGTTTACTTCTCCGATATCGTTTGTATTCTCTTTGCTGACAGAGGCACCTGTGCGCAAACCTATCCAGGATCTGTCCAACTTGTCAGACGGCTAACGATCGTTATATTGAGTCCGCTCAGCCAGCTTGAACCTGCTTTTCTTTGAATGCACATTCAAGCACGCTACCAAATAGAACACCGCGTGCAGTGTTCCAGAGGAGTTGAAGAATTGTTCTATTTTAGGCGTCATATGAGTTTTTCATGGTTGTTGAAAATGAATTATTCAATCTGTTATTTTCAAATAGAGTTAGGCCTATGTGCTAATTTCTTCATTTTCAAAGGATTTATATTTTTTTAAACTTAAATGCTATATATTTCCGAATATTAATTAGCGCATCTGGACAAGCTGTAAGCCCTTATGTTTCAGTGTTTCTTTCTTCAAAGTTAATCATGATTCTGTGAAAGAAAACTATAATCCAACATGTCCTCTTGGTGTCCTAATTTAAAGTAGTGTGAATCAGTTATTCCGTTAATTGCCTAAGCGAGTATATTTTCTTCGTAAAATGTTTTCTTGGAGATATTTATGGCAACCTCACAGGCATAAGAGGGTTAGGGTTAGGGACATTCACACGACGTCTATACTCGACAACATTGGTCTAGTTATAGTTATGGCAAACCTTTTCGCACGATTTAACAAAATTATCTACGTCCTTTAAAATTATGAAATGTTACTATTTGCGATAGAAACATGGGTTTTCACCTAATTTTTTAGCAAATACAGCCCAACCAGTGCAGTTGGAAACATAGTTGTGGTTTTTTAAAACTTTGTGAGAGATTTCTCAGGCACAGTCATGTATTTCGGACACAAAATAGAGATGAATTTTTACGAGGTACACATACCCAAAAATGTGTTTTTGACACTGGTCTAAATGTTTCCATAGCAACCGATCATAAAAATTAGTGTTTCGCATATACAGTAATCACTTATGTTCCCGGCGACCCGAACAGTACTGCACCTCTTTAACAGTTCAACAACTTGTTTCTATATGATATATTCTTTAATAACTTTTTGACGTTTCTAACACATAGCTAGGGCGATGATATGCCAAGCGGGGATGACATGAGTGAAGTGGTTTCCATTTTGTCTTCCTCACAGACAATTGGGGATCAACAACTTGTCCAAGGTCGTTAAGCAGTGGCTTGAGGCAGATTCGAATCCACGACCCTCCGGTTACGAGGCACAGACCAGAGCACTACACCGCCTCGTACCCCTCAGTAAAGGTTATATGGAGTTTGAGTTAAAAATTAAAAATAGGCCTGATCTTCACTACAGAAACATGAAGGTTTCCAGAGCGGCATCTTTTTAGGGCGATAAAGGTTCCTGCCTTTCAATCGATCTTGGATAGTTGATAGAGGGATTGATGGATGGATGGACTGATAGATATTCAAGTAGATAGATAGATAGAAAGACAGAAAGATAGAAAGGTAGAAATATAGATATATAGACAGATAAATGCATAGATACATAGATAGAGAAGTCATAATATATATCCTGGCTGCCGTTTTTGATTCCATTACACAAGATTACCAAGGAGGTTTATGAAGAAATTTTTAATGGTTCATCAGGATAATAATTTACGCTGCTGGCCTTTTAAATGTGTCAACGTTCACTGACCGATATCATGCATGAACAGTTCGGCAAAAACAATCTGCAACGTTATGCCACAGTGCCAAGAGCGCTATAGCTGGGCAGTCTCACAGATTTATCGCTTCGATCTCCTGCGCTTACCATAATTTTCTTCGAGCATCCACCTCCAAGCATCCATTACTCCGGCTTTCATTATAAAATTAAATTGTATCTTTCATGAAAAACAGTTGTTTTCTGTTATTTTGGCATACCTGGGAACATACCTACATTATGCAAACTACCAACAGAAATTAGTTGCTTTTACCTCCAGGAAGCGAACTTGCTGTATTATGTATGTATCAAGGCACTTAACATAAAGCCCTTAAAGTAGGCTCACGTTGTCGAATGGAAACGATGACTAACTGTTTCAGACTAAACCCATTGTTGTATTCATTCTCCTTCTTACTTTTGTCGGAATCTATCGTCAAAGTGGAAGAGAAATAGACCAGAAATTATTGAGAGAAAAATTCAGCTACGGCACCGGCAACTTCTTTATTAAGCCTTACATGTCTAAAACTGAGACTTGGATTGCAGTGGCTGAGTTCAGGGCGGATGTTTAAAACCTGCAAGAGGTTCTGTTTGGTCTTCTTCTTCTCCGGATTTTTAAAATGTCACCTTCTTCCTCCTTCTAAGTCTGTTTCATTTGTTCGGTTTTAGGACTTCGTTCATATGTGATTTTTTGTAGTAATACCGGCCGCTTTCATTTCTCTAATTTAATTTCAGTAAAAAGGTCAAATCTTGAGCTTTATGGTCATATTTAACTTTAGAAAACTTTTTGTAATACCTATAAGAATGTAGGCGTATTGGCGTAGGCCTGTATGCAAAACGAATATATCATCATCATCACTTATGCACAACACGCTTATGCTGGTTTTCATAACTTGCATGATGCTACGCGGATTAAGTAAGTAAGTATATTCTTTATTAACCAATAGCTGATCGCACATCGGTTTACAAGTATTTAAGAACGCAAGAAAACTTAATATTCATACAACATCCTAACAATAAAACAATTACGCGTTAAATTGAGGAAAAATACGATAATGCAGCTCTTGAACAGACTCGTCCTACAAAGAGACCTTAAATCTATCTTGAGAGATGTTTACTAATTCCAAACTTCAAGAGATTTAACTAGGTAATTATGGGATGAAAGTTGAAGTTAACAACATTGTTTGGATTGTTCTTGAAGGTGACGCGACGTGTTCATCTGGATTATAGTACTTGAACTCGCAGTTGTCACATAGTCGTCTATATAGAACACAGCTGGACATCAGCTGGTCAAAGATGTCGTGATTTGCACTCAGTAGCCCACTTGGTTGTCAGTACAAATAAAGACGGAACCATTGGCTTCAAAACTTACTTGAGACACAAGCTTGAAAGTGAGCATATGTGTCATTCCACATGTAGGATTTAAATATGTAGTTTCTAGATTCTGCGGTTTACACACCTAGTCACTAAAGATTTAGCATTGGATGCTGCGTTTAATAGCCTTCTTTACTATTCGAATAGAAATGTTTTCGAAATTCGTTGTCTTTTTGCACAAGCTTCAGGAGTTTGGTAATGAGTTAATACAGCATTCTTCGATCCATTTCAACATAGTAAATCAATATAGGGCCTAGTGTATTACACCTTGTTTTACGTACATAGAATAGGGTTTGTTGTTTATGTAGCTCAAGTGTTTTACTTTCTTTCATCGATGGTTATAGTCTGAAAATGTCTGAAATTGTCTTCTTGCGAGACCTGTGCAGGTGCAAAATTGTATGAGAGGCATAAACCTGTGTTCCGTGAGTAATTTTTGATTACAACATAGTTTGTATTGCTTCTCAAATTTGTGTAAAGTAGAGGATGCAATAATGTTCAACTAACTAAAAACTACCTACGTGTATAACGTAAGCTTTTAATGCTGCTAGTTTTCTCTCAGACTATACAAAGTAGAATTCTAAATTGTTAACTAAAATTGCATCACTATTACTCACGCTTTGCTGACGTGATTTTCTGTTTTGTACGCACTATCAAGTGTGAACTTTTGTCTCGCGCTAATGAAGATTACTTACTTGCACGTTTACTTAGGCACTTAATTATATTGTAACAAAATTTAAGTTAATACAGTATTTACGTTATCACTATACTTACGTCAGTTAATTAAAAGAGCGATCATTTTGAGCACACACTATATTAAGTAATAATATTCGAACAAGCTGTAGGCTTGTTGATCAATATGAGTGTAGATATATGCGAAATTAAATGGCATGTCTTAGAGATGGATAATATTTGTAATATCCAGACCATGACTGCATATGACCACAACGTTTTCGGTAGAATGAAAATTTAGAAACATAAAAGCATGTCCTCAGGTTTCAGCAAAATTTACCGGCTGTCTTAAAGTTACTTTGCTCATGTCCGCGAGCATAGGGGGCTGAGAGACATAGGCCTAAGTGTTTTGGAGCCACACTTTTTAAAAGGTATGGGCTGCTAAACAATGGAATAGAGTCACAAACGACCAGGATCCATAGGTGTTTATGGGCGTCCACTTTTATTATAACCTCACCTTAAAAGTGGAGGCAAGAAATACATTTTGTTTTCATCTGGTCCAATTTTGGTCTAAACTTCTATACAAGAGTAGGCCTACAAACGACAGGTGTCTTAGGGTTTTCATAGACGCCTACGTTTATTATTGTTTTAATAGGCGACTACTTTTATTATTAAGTGACACGCATTACAAATCAGCTCATAATCGTTTATTCCTTGGTCTCTCCATGGTTACAGTTTTAATCGGCTCTACTTATTTTCCATGATAATAATAATTTATGAGCTCATCGTTTTGGTTAAGTAATCTGTGGGATCTAAACTTGAAGAGCAAATTTACCTATATCCGAGAAACTAATTTATTTAAGTGGGCCATAATTTGCTTTCCAAATAGAAGACAGTTGCAGTGTGCACCAGTTACGGCATAATAGACAAAATTCAATTACAGCCCATCCATTCCGCAAAAATATGACTAATTTCACATTAGGACTGTAATGGCTCAGTTTCTATGAAAAAGTTCAATCTTTATTGAGAATTGCCATGTCTTCGAAGCCTATCCGAAAGCATCAGTTTACGAGTAACATCGCAATTTGGGAGGTTAAGCCGTAGGCTATGCTTTTGTTTTAATATTGAGGTAGCTTTTGCGCAATAACATCCTCTTACGTCGTAAATTTGGTGATTGCTTCGTGAGAACTATAATCTAGGCCTATCTGAATTATCTCACATCATCCGGAAGGCATGACGTCAAAAGCACATCTGTTTGGTAGTGTAGTCTTTAGGAATTAAACTTAGGGCGAATTACTAGAATGAAAATGCTTATTATTTTCGCAGGCTATAATTTGTCTTCCAAATGGCAGGCAGTGGCAAAGTACAACAGTTACAGCAAAACAATTGTAACTCATTTGACCTCAGAAAGCCAAAAATCTAAAATCTACTGCAGTCCATCACGCCTTATTTAGATTTCCCATTCATTGTAAACACAATTAATTTATCAGTGACAAGTTTCAGTGATCAGGTGCAAAATCACAGTGTTCGAAACATAACAAAGTGCAGGAAAGACTAAACAAACGATGTGATTCAAAAAGAACACGCTCAAAGGGCATGGAGTTCAGGAATTAAAAATAGAAAAATCAGCCTGATCATCAGCACCACATAAACATGTAGATGTTCAGAGGGGCTGCGTCAGAGGGCAAGAAACGCTCCTGCCTTTCATCTTTGTTGATTGGTTGATAATGGATGGATAGATGGATACACAGATAGATAGTTAGATAGATAGTTACACAGATAGTTAGATAGATAGCAAGACATACAACAAAATAGATAGTTAGATAGATATAATACAGACCGTCAGAGGGACGGACACACATACGCACATAAAGAGAGACAGACATTCAAAAATACAGACACAGAAAGACACTGAAGTCACTCAACTACGAAACTGACGACTACGAGGATAGGCCTACATGTGACACTGAGACTCAGATGGCACTAGCTGAGATCAAGTCGGAGGTTAAAAAACTCCAAGAGCTTCTGGTTGGTCTTCGTCAGAAACTCGACCCCGATTTTAAAAGGCCCCCCTCCTCGTAAGTTTTGTATCATTTGTTTTGATTTAGTGCTTTATTGAAATGTGCGCCAATTGATAGTCGCTTTGAAGTAACACAGGACACTTGCATTTCTGCAGTTCTATCTAATTAAACAGGTCGAATCGTGTGTCTATTGGTTATTTAACGTAAGAAAACTTTTTATTACACATGTAGGTCTATATGTCTGTCGATCATTCTATCAAGAATGATTCATGCACCGGTTTATGCTGGATTTCTTATCTTTGGTAATGCTCCGAACATTAATTCAGTTCTTCATAAGGTTCGTAGATGGCGAATATGTGAAAACAACTATACCGCAGAACTGATTGCTCGAGAAAACTCGAAGTTCTTCCAAAAATCGCAGTTTTCCGGGCAATGCCTTCATAAGCTCTTGCCACTTCTTCCTGAGGACAAGTACTGTCTTAGCGGACTGAGCTTCTGGATGTTGACCTCATTGCGGTTTGGCTTTGGTGTGCTATCGGTTGATGCATTGTGCATTAAACACCGGCACCATATAAGTTACTAATTAATAATAAAAAAAGTAATAACAGGCCCTACTCATTTAAAAAGGGGACCATTTCCTGTTGTTAAATCTAAACTGCTTTAAAGTATAGTATGAATCGTCATATCTTTAATCTTATATAGCAGTATATTTCTGTCTGCTATATTTGTCCCATTAAAGTCTAGTTTAAATTCTTTTATGTAATCAATCTATACAGTGTAACGCACTTGCGCCTGTCAGATGACAATTGAAGTTACTTGCTTGCCTACTTATATTTGTTAAATTGTTATTGAATATAAATACATCAATATATAAGGATACAAATGTATTTGAAAATGCCCTACTTCCAATATTCTATATTTCCAATTTTAATTAATTTTACAACCTATAACTTAAATTTATTCGAAGAGATGTTTTCTAATTCCAAAGTTCAACTAGATAATTATGTCATGAAAGTTGGATTTGTGCAACATTGTTTTGCGTTATTCTTGAAGGTGAAGTGAAATGTCCACCTGGATTTAAGTACGTGAACCTGGCTCACAGTTGCTACAAAGTCGTCTTCGAAGAACACAACTGGACATCAGCTGGTCAAAGATGTCGTGAATTGCACCCGGATGCCCACTTGGTTGCCATTACGAAGAAAGACGAAAACATTGGATTGAAGGCTTTCTTGAAACGCGAGCTTGCAAGTGTGTATACATTCCATTCCACTTGTGGTTATTAAAAATTAGTTCCTAGATCAAGCGGTTAATACATGAGGCACGAAGTCAATAAAGATGAAGCAATCGATGCTCTGTTCAATAGCCTGCTCTACCATTCGCCTATGAATGCTTTGTAGATTCGTTGTTTATTTGCACAGGTTTTAATAGTTTTGTACTGAGCTAAGTTAGCATTAGTCGGTCGATTAAAAAGACATAAATTGTTATCGCCGAGTTCTACGCACACATAATAAGATACGCTGTTTATATGGCGCATCTTTTTTACATTTCTACATGGGAGATTAGAAGTCTACATAG
Source organism: Norana najaformis (assembly GCA_964023275.1). Lineage (NCBI taxonomy): Eukaryota > Metazoa > Annelida > Clitellata > Crassiclitellata > Hormogastridae > Norana > Norana najaformis. Next base: position 10,459,981 of record OZ029920.1, read on the forward strand.
TCATAAAATTGTCATCTTCCAAAACTTGTGCATGTGCATAGTTTCATTAGACGCATAAAGTGGAATGCAGTGAATAATTTGAAAACTGGATTCACTAAATCCGATGAAATACAGGTTGCAATAAGTTCAGCCTTCTGTGACAAACTGCATTAACATAGAGGGTTTGGCGCCAATCCGAAGTTGATGCTCGGTTCAAAGTTCTCTCAATAAAATTTTGATGGTAGAAGCCTCAGCGCCGAGATATCCCACAAGCCACCAGGTCTATGTAGGACAAGCATTCGTCAGTATCCGGCCGATTGGTCGTAGAATCTTTCCATGATTCATCGTCGACGACACTGTACGACTTAAATGTCGGTTTCGGCATCGATGTGCTAATATAATGCGCTGGGGTCCAATCTGAAGTTCATGCTCGGTTCGGATTTCTATCGATCAGATTTTGATGTTTTAGAGAAATCACATATAAATCTGTGCCAAATTCTATCATGGGGACATACAGATAAAATGCTTTGGACGAGCGGGCAACAACTAAACGGGACCAGCTGCACAGAACCGTTCGTCTGGAAAATATCGAACGAGACACACCTTCCTCTTTCATACTCCAACTGGTATCCGGGCGAGCCAAATTGCATGGGAAACAAAGAACAGTGCCTACATATGATTTCGAGTGATGATTTCGTTTGGAATGATCTGAAGTGCGAAACGTTGCTATATCCCGTTTGCGAGTATGATCCATTGTAGATCTGATTCAAGAGGTTTCAATAGTCGCCTTATAAGCATGATTAACTGAAAACATTAGCTACTTGTGTAACGTAAGATTTTTTATGTGTTTAGTTCTCTCTTAGACTATACAAAGTTATATTTCTAAACTGTTATATAAATGTGCATCACATTCGCTCACGCTTTGCTTTCCTGTTTTATTTGCATTTTCCTGTTTTATACGCATAGTTTGCTAAGTGTGAGCTTTTGCCTTGCGCTATTTACTTGCTTGATTGCTTACTTGGTTGGGCCTACTTACTTACATTATCACTATAATTATGCTATCATTAAAATTACATATGTTAATAAAAAGGGGACCATTGTGAGAAGGAACTATATTAGGTATTAATATTGTAACAAACTGTAGGCCTATCGACCAAGTGTAGCTCCTTGGTCATCGCTCTTATCGAGGTTTTCCTGAGTTAGCTCCACATCGGCGCCTAACGCTTTCCTCTAAGTGACAAAGGCAATCTGTCGCCTTGTCAGCGAGTGTTAGTCCTCCACATGAGGCTGGCCAGGTGTCAGCCTTATCTTGACACCAACGCTATCGGTGGCAGCCCTTGCCAATGTCGTCATTGGCCCTTCACCGAGTGTTAGAATACGGCATACGAAAGTTTTTGCTTGGTTCAGTTTCAAAATCCATGTCGATATTCGCTGAACGGTCGCTTTACTAACAGCAAGACCATACCTCTTATTATACGGCGTTGAACTTGTTTCCATCCCATTCGAGGCATAGGAGTCGGTCGCTGATTAAAACTGTGTATACCGTTGTGTTAGCCGGGACTGCCATGTTGAGGTCGATCTTGATCTGGATAGAATGAACGGATGTCCTCAGGCGCCCTGACTGCACCCGCTTATCCAAGACGGAGATCGGAAGAGATCAACAAAGTCGATGGGGGTCACCTGGCTTGACGATTGGCGCGAGTCATCGCGGTCGTACTATTTCTTGAAGTCGCAGAGTTCCAATATTCGACTAAATTGATCAGGGATTCTAAGCAGATGTTTAATATGCATTTACTTAGACCAATTTATCTGTACATTTACGTAGCGTCCTCACAAACATCCCAAATGCGCAGGTGGTTATAGATCTTCAGATTACAGGACTTCAATGCTTATTCTGAAAGTTGAAGACTAGTAACATAAAACATGTACAAACCTCTTCTTTCTCTCTCCCCTTCTGGCTGGAATAAATCCCTCCTAGGGGACGGATCAGCTCCACGGATCCTTCTTTCCCATTTGTTTCAATCTCCAATATCTTCCTTCTTCAGTCTGAGGAGCCTTAGGTCTTGTTGAATCATGTCTCCCCATCTCTTCTTTTGTCGTCCCCGACAGCGGAGTCCGTAAATCTCTGCTCTCATAATTCCTTTAAAGGAGTTTTCCTCCTATCTCCTCATCACATGACCATACCATCTCGCAATTTCTCCTACTAGAGGGCTGCAATTTAAATCTTGGTTAAAAATTTCGACAGATATCATTTGATTCTACAACATTTGAATCTCCGACTGCCAAGAAAGCCTGCATGCCATAATTACCGCTATTTACGTTCTTGGGCTCTGAAAAAACATCAAAAGACCACGAGAAACACGAACAAACGTAACTTTGAACATTTTCATTCACTGCACAAATTTAATGTGTCCTTTAAATTTACAGTATAAATTGGGATGACATTTCCTATCTTATGCAGTCGCTAAATTTACATATCATGCTTTCCTCATTGAAGCGAAGCGCCACCAAGGTGTGCAGGGTTAAATTCCTTGTTGCTTAGCGGGCTATGCTCCAGCTAAGATTGGTTATGTGTTACCAAGTCAAGCCAAATGATATGCATCACCGGCTACTACTGTAGATCTTCTAAGCGCCAGTGGGTGCGGTATATTTAGCGGACCCATGTATGGGCTTTTAAATATCACTCTGAAATTCTAGAGGAGGAGCTTTGCACTTATAACAGACTACCACGGTAGTGCAGCTAATGTATCAACGGTTCCATGTCTTACGCTTAGAAAACGGTTTGAAGCGGCTTTTCCCTTTATAAATCCGAAACATCTTAACCGATTAACTTGAAATTGAATTGAAGTGTATACATAGCCAATAACTTCACCGGTGGTGTCCCAATCCACTCGTCACATATACATACTCTGTCTTTGTGGGCAAGGTACCCGATTGGTCAGCGCGTTCCATTGTAACGCGGACAGTACGGTTTCGAGCCGACTCCTCGGAGGCAGTTACTATGTAGAGGCCTTGAATAAACTCTTTACGCACAATTGCTTAGCGCCATAGGTGTTTATCGTATGATCGCGTGTGTACTTCTGAATATTGGAAGAAGGGTCTGTAGCGAACCTCCATTTATTGCGCATTTGATTAGGTTATCTTGCGTTGTGTGTACATACTTATTAGTGCTAAGTTTAGTGTACAGACTAGAAAGATTTGCTGATTAAGATTTTAGACTTAAGAATATCCGGCCAGCTAAAGAATAGGTAGGATTTTAACATTAATAAATGACCAGCTTAGGTAAATAGTTAGATTTTAGTTAGTTTAGCTTGGCGTTTAAATTGTATTGGCCGAGCGTTTCGGTGCAAGTCAAACGTTCAATGGGGAAACTATAAAAGGCGATTCTGCAGAATTGAAGAACGCCATTGATTTCAAAAATAGCTGTTTTCCATGGAAACCAGATCAGGTGATCGTGTTTTCGCGTAGGAGAGGCGCTAATTTCCTGATGTATACGTCACGCTTCGTGCAGACGAACTATGACGGGTATTTAAATGAAAGAACGTTGAAAATCAGCAGTCTTGTGTTGGGCATCGGAGTTTGAACTGCTTTCACATTACTCTTGTGGAAAAGTCGAGTTTTTCCAGTAAGTCGAGTTTTTCCAGTAATTTAAGGGTAACTAATTTATGTGTAACTCGCGGATAATCGAGTCTTAATTGCGACAAAGTAAGTCCAATGAATCACCGATCTGAAGTTCGTTGAATCGGTCGAAAATTGAACTGTGGATGTAATCCGTAGCCAAAGTGTGACTGTAGGAACTGTGAATCTTCATCACAAAGCGAAGTCGTTGAACTAAACTCGTTTAACTTATATAGCATCTTTGCTTCACCAAGGACACAAAAACTAGGAAGCGCCACATGGTAAAATATTGAATACCTTCGTATTTCTATTTGTGAGACCTTTTTGTGGCTTTTAGCATCTTACAGCCACATGGAGAGACCAATTATTACAGGTGGTGACTCATTAATTGAGGTCAATTGTCTTGGGATGTTCTATCCTAGGTGAGTGCGTTTGAAAACTTTGCTTTCAAAGCAAAATGAATAAACACTGCAAACATATATCGTTTTACCAAGTTCTGTACAGATTTTTAAATGTTGCACTAAACGATGCATAGTCATAAAAGTATCCCATATTCTACAAATGAGACGCAGGGGAGGAGCTTATTTCCTTTCCTTAAGGTTCTTGAGCCGGCAATGGACGAATCTCAAGGTCCTAGACACGGAGCCAGTGCACCGCAGGACTTGTAGTTTACTTCCCAACTAACGCCGTTACCAAATTATACTGCCTGGTGACAGAGGCATGTGTGCGCAAACAACTTGCCCAGGGTCGTTACACGGAGTCGAACCCGCAACCACAAGATAATTAAACAAACGATACAACACCGTTGCGCACAAACAGTGCCGGCACATCGTGCCGCATAGCTGTGGCACAATTTAAATGCATTGCAAATTACAGTAGGTCAAATCTTGAGTTGTTTAGAAATATTTGCTAAAACTTGGCCTGCCAGTTTACAATACGAATGTATGCGTAGGGGTATGAAAATTCATTGCATGTCAAACCCCTTTAGCTGACTGGCTAGAAATTTGGCATATGGGCAAGGTCTCAAATAAGACCAAGTGAGATAACGATCGATGTATCGGGGCATCCTAAAACATTCCATTGAAACATCCAAAAAATTTAGGCTTATAAGGGTCTATGCTATCAAACTAAAAGTAAGTTGCTATTTGCAATCGCTTGTTTGCATACATGTCACTGCATGAATTAAAAAGGGCGTGATCTGTTAACATTGATTGGGTGGATTCAGCATCTCTTTATTTAGCGAAGAAATGCGTTCTTCCATTATCTGAAACCCTAAAAACCGATTCATCTGAAATTTTACACGAGTGATATGTTAGACATATCAGTCGTATAAAGGTAGTTCTTCGAGTAGCTCATAAATTATCCAAGGCATGACGACACCAAGAGCTATATAACTTTACGGTTGCTTCTCGGTAAAAATACTCTGGATGCTCAGATCAACGCAATGGGTCAATGAAATATAATTGAAATTTAGTTATCCTCAATAAAAAGCTCATAGGTGCACTTAAAAGCCCAACAGTAATAAGCTTCGTGAGCAACATACAGAATTGAAGAAGATAGCTTTCAGCTAAGAGTGAAATACACGCCTATTGAGATAAGAGGATTTAACATAGCATCGTGACTACTATGATTAAGAGCGCTGATATATTAGAACTTGGAATTAACTTTTGTTGAAACTGAACACGCTTGGATAAAATGGCGTACTTGCGTGAACCCGCGCCTATATAAAGAGGTTTCTGCTGAAGCGCAAACACGACCGTCGCAATGCAACGACAATATACTTGTAACATCTTAATCTACTTTTAGTACTTATTCTCCAACCCTTAAATATCTCAGCCACACGTCTGTGTGACAGGAACAGTTGTAATGCTAGTAAACTTAGTGGAAAAGCGAGCAAAAAAAAGTTTGTTACAATTTGGACAATATGAACAAAATAAAAAAATATGTTAATAAATTATAATGTTGTCACTGCCAAATTCAGCACTGAAAATATAAGCTGTTTAAGTTAAAAGCTACACATTTTTGCAAGTGTGTTAAGAAATGACACTGAAGAGTAGTTGTTTTCAACAGTAAATTGGATTTTAAATTTGCACCCCTTAAATCTGTAGATAATCATGCTTTAGCGCCCTTGAGAGATTTCTAAAACCCGCTGCCATAAATGTCCAGATACACGCACATGTACACATGCATGCATACACTACACGTGCATGCATACATACATTAGAATGGAATTGGAGCGACTCTTTAAAATATATACTTTAACGACAGACTTTGGTACAGAGAATTGGATTTTAAAAAATTCAGCTAACCGTTACTTGATCAAAACGTTTCCTCATTAGGCTGATTAAGCATTCTAAAACCCAATTGCGGAAAAATCAGTATTTCACAAAAATTTTGATGTTCTGCATTTCATACAGTAAAAATTACCAATAGCAAGCAAATAATATCTCAAATAACCAAACTGATTTTGGCTTAGTTATCAATTCCTAAGCAATTTGTGATTAAGCCATGTCTCTTAATTTATTAAAAATTTCTTTTGGCACTTATCTGAAAGAAACCATGATATTAAAGCCTAGTGATGTTCGTAATGCAAATTACGCTGGAAACACATTTTGATTGGGTGCAATACATAACAATTAAGTAATATATCATGTAAATAATATATTTGAAATTCACCTGACATTATCATTCGTATTGCAGGCAATATCTAATTATCCTTTTACTTTTAATTTAATATAAAGTGCTCATCGAGACTTATCTTAAATACATTAGTTAGGCTGGCTGATATTCGCAGAGAGCGCAGTTCCTGTAAGTGCACCACACATCGTTCCATTGATTGTTAAATCCAGTTCCCAGATGCACGCAACGCTCTATGTTCCGCCAGCAGTCTGGTTGGCCGGCGGCCCAGTCCGTGAAGGTGAATGGCAGATGTTCATTTTTTGATAATTTCCATACGAAAGGATCTGTACAGATGTTTTCGTCCAAACGCTGACCACTTACCCAAACCGTTTTTCCTACTGTCTTCCATTCAGGATCTACACAAACGGTAGACGCTGGATTGGCTGTAAACAGTTTTCACAAAAAGTTTATTTTTGTAATGAGCTTGAACAAAACCATGAAATAAAACAGGAATGTTGGCTCTAAAATCTTTTGAAGAACTGTATAGTCAACGAACGTATTTATTTGAATTGCAGGTATTCGTGTAAATGTAAAACTCTTCGAAGGCATCAATTCTATAAAGATAACATCTTTTTCAAAATCGACGAAACAATTTCAACAAAACTCATTAAAAGACTTCTTAGTTTCAAATATGACTGCTAAGAACTCGTAACAGCAGAAATTAGACGAACCACCCAGCTGAGAAGTAAATGGTAAATGCTCGATATCTTATATGTCTAGGACGTTAAAATTCGTCCATTCCCGACTAACAAGCTTGAGATTAAGAAAGTATTATTTTATCACGTTGCTGAAAGAAATGCTAGAGGTGCTTCTAGTGGTCTTCATTACGCAATTGAACGGGGGCCAGACAAGGATAAAGGCCACAGTCGACTGTTGCACGGGCACATATCAACGATCACGTGAGGCAGTGGAGCTATTTTGGATACCTTCATTTACCGCGAAAGCGAATCAGTCTTTACGGGTGATTTTGAGAGACCAGGATTCGCATCTAGTCGTTTATGGTATCTAAGGACAGTGGCATATGGCGTCCAATCTGAAAATGTAAAGGCTGTTTGTCTTCTCTGTCCTGATCTGCAACTGCTAGGTAGAGACAAGCACGGGTTTTAAAGGAGAAGCTAGGCGGAAATCAGCATACCTGGAATCGATGACGTATATTGTATATTTTAAATAGGAACTACTGATTCAATTAATAACGATAAAGTCTGATCATTCTTTTAGATTAATTCTGTCATATACTTACGGGCAAAATGACGTCGCAAGTATGACTTCACAGCGTTGTTTTCATCTTGACTCGTTATGGCAGCCAACCGGGCTCCTTTGTGTAGCTGCTGGCATCTTGTGTCAGCTGATGCCCACGTGTGAGATTCATAAACTACTCTATAACAGCTTTGTGCTAAGGGTAGATAAATGAATCCATCAGGACAGTTACCTAAAACAGAAACTGTGATGATAGATAAAGAAACAATAACTATAGTCAGAGACAGTCACAAAGCTTTGGACTGTTGAATAAACTATTGGTTTGATTGTCAATTAGGCCTATACCATTTCAGCGAATACAATAAACGTCGTAAATAAGTAAAAGCATCAGCAAATGCAATACACTACCTGTGAATTTCTTTTTGTGAACATTTCAGACACATTTGATGAGTGTTTCGGCTAGCGAGTGGTTTGAGGTGACGATGTAAATGTCTTGGCCACGCTAGAACTGAAAAAAGGAGAAGATGAAGAGGAGGCTAATAAGGAGGTGGAAGAGGAGGAGGAGGTTCTGTGTGGCAGAGCTGCCCTGCTATCACACGCGCCAACGGGAGGCGGATAGTGGAACGACCTCTAGATATAGAGGCCAGCTGCGAAATAAGTAGGTTAACCCTGACGATTAAGCAGTCGCGGAACACACAGCTGCAAGGCTAACAGGGCGCGGTTTGGGACGTGGGTAACACCCGTCTCATGGTAAAAGATGCCCCTTGACAGCCATGCGACATGGCGAGTTCAGGCCGCCATCCAAATAAGCCTGAAGCCGTCGCTGCCTTGCGAGTAGGTGCTTGCACCAAAGGCTAGGATCCCAACCGAAAATAGAGTTGATGTCAAGAAGGGCATCCGGTCATAAAACTTCTGCACCAAAAATGTTCTTACATGGATTCTTCTTTTTCTGGTAGATATAGGGCTAGGGCGTTCTCCGGAAACGACGCGCACCGTTGCCCGGGCAGTGTAAGGAGCGGGCAAGGGACTGCTAGGGCGTACCCCGTAAGCGACGAGTTTAGAATCAAAATGGCCACCTGGAACGTGGGCAGCCTCACGGGAAGGTCTAGAGAGATCGTCGACGTGATGCAAAGAAGAGCAATAAACATTCTGTGTCTTCAGGAGACTAGGTGGACAGGACAGGGAGCTAAAGAACTGGTAGATGGATATAAGTTGTTGTATAATGGAGGTAAAGATAAGCGAAATGGAGTAGGAGTGATGCTAGATCTGAAGATGAAACAGAAGGTGGCTGATGTCACGAGACACGTGATAAACTCATGGCGATAAAACTAGTGACACAAGGACACATATTCAATGTGGTCTCCGGGTACGCACCACAGATCGGAAGCACGCAGGAGGAAAAGGACACTTTCATTGAAGATATGGAAGCATTGATCAGAAATATCCCAATCACAGATCACATAATGGTAGGAGCGGATATGAATGGACATGTGGGAACGGATGCTGCGGGTTATGAAGGAGTACACGGAGGACAAGGTTTTGGAGATAGAAATGAGGAAGGAGAAAGATTCCTAGAGATGGCACAGGGATTGGATTTGGCCATTGCTAATACATACTTCAAGAAAATGGAAGAACATCGAATAACATACCGCAGTGGAGGATGTGCAAGCCAGCTCGATTACCTGTTGGTGAGACGTGAGGATAGGAAAAACATACGAGATTGCAAGGTGATTCCAGGAGAGGCAGTTGTCAGCCAGCATAGAATCCTGGTCATGAATATACAAGTGCAGATTCGACACCAGGAAAGAAAGATCAAACAAAAAGAACTTATCAGAACATGGAAACTAAAAGGAGATAAAAGAGACACATACAGACGGGAAGTGCAAACACGGCTTGCTGATACAGAAGAAGTAATAAGGGACAAACTGAAAACAAGTATGATAGATGCAACCAAGAAAATATGCGGCACGAAAAGACATCAGAAGAGACAGGAACGAGAAACCTGGAGGTGGACGAAGAAGGTTCAGACAGCGGTAAAGAATAAGAAGACTGCCTTTTAAAAAGTGGCAGTCAGACCAGCTGGATTATGCTGTAAAAGCAGGATACAAGATAACGTGTAAGGAAGCAAAGAAGGCTGTAGCAATAGCCAAAAACAAGGCATTACATCATGTATACGAAGAACTTAACACCAAAGAAGGACAGGCAAAGATATATAAAATAGCAAAAGCAAGACAAAGAAGTAAACAGGATAAGCAATCAGCGAATATAATTAAAGATAATGACGGTAAGATTCTAACTGAGGAGGATTAGGGAACGGGCAAATCTACATGATAACCAGTTTGGCTTTAGACCAGGTAGAGGCACAACGGATGCAATATTCATACTGAGACAGGCGCCGGAGAAAATACTAGGAGGAGGATTAGGGGACGGGTTAAGCTACATGATAACCAGTTTGGCTTTAGACCAGGTAGAGGCACAACGGATGCAATATTCATACTGAGACAGGTGCAGGAGAAAATACTAGAAGGAAACAACAAGAGATATTGGACTTTTGTAGATTTGGAGAAGGCTTTTGATAGAGTACCAAGAGAGGTCGTATATTGGAGTCTGAGGAAGAAGGGAGTATCGGAGAAAATAGTGCGACTGGTGAAATCTATGTACGAAGATGCACAGACGTCAGTGTGGAGCAATATACGAAACACAGCAAAATTTGAGATTCAAGTGGGTGTACAGCCCTCTGCTGTTCATCACAGTAATGGATGCCATATCGGAAAATGTGAGAAGTACCATGGGATATGTTGTATGCTGATGACCTCATAGTGGCAAACGACGCAGCGACAAAGATACATGGGCGTTTCGCTGATTGGCAGAGAGCACTGGAGAGCAAGGGTCTTAAAATAAATATCAATAAAACAGAGACCATGGTGTGCTCCAAAATAGATGAGACACTTGTGGTCAAGGATACAGCAGGAAATGCACTGAAACAAGTAGAAACGTTTTTATGCCTTGGGTCGATAATGAATGCTAAAGGAGAATGCAAACACGATGTTAAGAACAGGATCAAGGCAGCGTGGCAAAAATGGAAAGACCTATCGAGTGTATTATGCGATGTCAAAATGCCGTTTCAACTCAAAGGAAAGGTGTACAAAACAATGATCAGACCAGTGATGATATATGAAGCAGAAGCCTGGACATTGAAGAAAGAGGAGGAGAAGCTGCTGGAGAGAACGGAAATGAGAATGCTGCGATTTATACTTTGAATCTGGCTGAAAGACAAGAAATGGAAAGATAATATCAGACAGAAATTGGGAGTGGCATGTATATCTGACAAGGTACGAGAAGCCAGGTTGAGATGGTATGGTCATGAGGAGAGAAGAGGAAAATTACATCTAAAGAATTAGTACAGGAGAGGTTTATGGACGCCGCAGTCGGGGAAGACAAAAGAAGAGATGGGAGACATGATTCAACAAGACCTAAAGCTTCTCAGACTGAAGAAAGAAGATACTGGAGATAGAAACAAATGGAAAAGAAGGATTCTTGTGGCTGACCCCTCCCCTAGGAGGGACTAATTCCATCCAGAATAAAGAAGAGGAGGAGGAGGTTCTATTTCTCGTGAGTGCAAAAGAATCAATAACAGTTCCAGTTAAAAAATTATAAACTGCTTAATAAGAGTTAATTGATAAAATCAAGACAACATGACTGCAGAATGTCAGCGACACAAATCTCAACTGCCACTATCTTCTACTCATAACAAGGACAACTGAGAGGGTAATAAATTGCAATGCTGCTTTCGCTCAAAGTTCCTTAGCTATTGTGATAAGCCGAATTGATTGCGTTTTCCATCCTATTCTAAATTTTGATGGTCTCATTTTCACAAGAAAACTCCTATTGATTGATTTATTCTTCGGGTTTAGACATCTCGGATTAGTTTGATTAAGTTCATTTATCACTATAAATATGCACAGTACAGTGTGCAGTGCACGTTGCTATCAGACACAATGATAAATATGGGCTTCTTTGAGTCATCTCAAAGATATAGGCATATAGGTTATCTGCAACGTAACCAACTCTGTCAAAGGTTAAGGCATTAGTTTAATGGAAAGGGCACATGAATATTTATGCTGATCATCACTAAGTGATCCTTTATTCAATCTGTCGATTGCGGTCATGACAATGCGATTAGGCGATAAGGAGACGTCTTGTCTTTACGATGCGATTAACTATCTTGTTGGCTGCCCTTCGCCATAAAAGAACTACCTGTTGTCTCCTTCCGTTTGTGCGCTGAGTGATTTATGTGGGTTTATAACTTTTTATAATTAACTTACATAATATAATTTATAATAGAATTTATAATTCTTTATAATTTACATCAGCCGATGGCACATCTAATCTGTTTCCAGTGGAGAATGCCTCCCTAAATAGATGGCGCTGAAGCGAAAATGGACCGCAGTTCTTCTTTGGGTAGTTGTTTGCTGGTAATAACGAGCATCAACAATATTACGTCAATAGCATCAAATGAACCTTTCGTTACTGACTTATCAAAACTAATCGTAATCTCGAGATTTCTACAGCGCCCAACGAAAGCTAAGTCGCGGGAACCAGCTCATTCACAGGCGCTCAGTCAAAACAAAAATCGCTAGGCAAAAGGGTTCAGTTCCAGGTCAAGATCCAGGAGTCAGACAGTCAGACAGAAAGACGGCTACGGTGGATTATGTTTGAAATTGAAGCGAGAAGAGAGATAAGGGGAAGAGGAAGAATCAGGATAAGATGTTTGGAAAAGAAGTGATAAACTAAGACCAGAAGTCAATTGAATGCCATTTTCACATCTACGCCACCTAGCGGGTTATTGTGCGACATTTCTAAATATGATAAATTTCATTGGTCAACCATGAGGCAGCGTGATGAGAATGAGAACATGCTCAAATATGTAGGCCTTTTGATGTTGCGGCTACGCGGTTAAATCTCGCTACAACCTGTATCCAAGAGCCAAACTAGACACGAATATCATTACTGACGAAATCCTTTGCTGTATTTTATGTAACCGCTGACTCAATTTCAATAGACGAAAATCTTACCGATTGATAGAGTAGTGTGCAAATATGTGTAATACATACCTGCAAATCTCAAAAATTGCGCTGTCACGATAAGTTCAGTTGTCGTGGCATCGATACGTATACAAACATGTGTGGATGCATGCGTGCATGCATGTATATGCATACTTGCATTGTTATTGATTCAGTTTTTGTATTGTTAATGATTCGGTTCCATATAACTATGATGTAATGTAAAGTGAATCTCTGAATTTTTTTAGCGCCAACCAAAACCGCATTCGATTGACCAGTTTATTTACCGGCGGTATGGCAAATCAAATCCGCAAAAGCCAAGTTGATTGGTCAGTTCTGGAGCCAATTCAGGCTCCTGGGTGTCAAGCGCGAGTAAACAGCATGTTCCTGCGGTGGAAATCGATGATGGTAGTTTGTCATGTCTATGTGCTTGCATGTTTACGACTCCTGATAGAGTTCGATTTGCCATAGTGGTTTATTTATTCGTGTTATTTTTTTTGGTGGTCGAGCCCAATGCGTTCCACGTTTTGTCCTTTTACGCATTTTCTCACTGGTAGCTGGAATGCTGGCTTTATGTGCTTTTCATGGACCGTTCGGGCTTATCGCTTGTTCGAACGGGATGATATTTCCATTTTTCGTGAAAAGACCCTGTAAGAAAAGTTTAACCTAAAGACAATTTGGGAAGGTTGTATGTACAATATTTGTATCTGATCATTACATAAAGCATTTCAAGAACTCACAAAGATGCTGAAACATCACTATTCATCAGTTCTATAAACGCCCGGCTTACGACAAGCTGAGAATATTTCTTGAGCTGTTCGTCGCAATGGAATTCGCTAAAACCTTTAGTAGAACATCGAAGACTTTACTTGAACCACAATTGGTTCTACTAAGGACGTTAAAAAATTATGTCGGTGCACGGAAGCTTTATACTAAATAACACAATGGAGAATAAAACATACAGTATGTCTACGGATATGGTCTGTCAAAGCTATACACCGGCGAAAGATCTAAGGATAATATTAAATAGTAACCTTTCTGCGAAAACGGACAGGTAAGCTCTTGATCCTGTTTACGACAACGACCCAGTGTTATGTCTTTCAGTTGTTGAAAGTTTAGCTTCATCTCTGACATCGTTATGTCTTTCAGATTTTGAATGCTTAACTCCATCTTGGCCATCGCAGCTTTGAAATCTCCTTTAGAAAGGTATTCCTCCTCATCATCTCCATTAATTCTCACAAACGCTGCACAGAATAGAAAAACGCATGTAAACTTAAACTTCAACATTCTTCTCTAAGTCGATGCTGTTGGATCTATAATAGCTACGGCACTTGCGCTGTCGAAATATGTTTGATAATGGTTCTTGATTACTTCACAATATTTATACCAACCGACTAAAAGGTGCGCTGAGTCGGGACAGTTGATCGTCTGACTGGTGTTGTCTATTGGCCAGGCATGCCATTACGTCACCTGCCAATTGTCGTCGTGTAAATTGAAAGGCTTATCAATCATTCTTTTATTCACAATGAAAAGCAGGAATAGTGGATTTCACAGTTAGAAAAGATAAAATTATCGTCTTATGTTGCAGCATAAAATACACAAAGATCATATGTGACAGTGCCTGAGAAAACAGTCACAAGGTCAAAAAGTTAATTTGCGAGAAACAGACTCAGAAGGCAATTATCTATCTTTTGAATGCACAGCGTTTGAATCTTAGACTTCCAAGTAAGCCTGAACTCAGGAATCATAGCTATTTAAGTCCTTGGCTCTGAAGAAACTTATAAAGACTATGAATACAAGAACAGACCCAACTTTGAACATTTTTCAATCACTGCACAAAGTTATAGGCCCTTTATATGTGCGGTTGTAATCATTGAAATTGGATCGACACATTCTATCTTATGCAGTCGCTACATTTACATATCGTCCCTTCCCCATTAAAGCGAATCGCCAACTAAGTGTGAAGGACCAAATTGCTTGTTTTTCTAATGGGCAATATTCCAACTACGGTTGTTGATATGTCATCAAGTCAAACAAAGCGACACGCATAGCGGCAGCTACAGTAGCTCGTAAAAAAGCTAATGGAATAATGGCGACATGTTCTAAGCTTAGTAAACGGTCTGAGGCGGTTTTTACCCTCTGTAATTCAGACCCTTCTGAACCGATTGACTTTAATTGATTGAAGTGAATACGTTGCCAATAACTGCACCGGTGGAGTGTCACATATGCACGTTCTGTGTCTTTGTGAGGCAAGATAGCCTACTGGTTAGCTCGCTCGACTTGTAATGCGGCAGTTACTTTGCAGAGGCCTGGAACAAGCTCTTCACGCACAATTGCTTAGCGCCTTCGTTTCTCTGTCGCATGATCGCGTATATATTTTTGAACTTTGGAAGTAGGGTAATATTAAATACTGTTGTATTTGTGATACCTTTTAGGCTGCTTTTAGCATTCTACACCCCCATTCGTGGATCACACTTTTACAGCCTATGACTCATTAATTGAGGCCAATTGTCTTGGGATGTCCTTTCCTGGGTGAGCGCGTTTGAAATATTTGCTTTCGAAGGTAAAATGAACAGAAACTGCAGACTTATCTCGTTATGTCAACTTTTGACGTGATTTTTAAATATTGTACTAATGATGTATAGTCGTAAAAGTAAAGTATACCATCCCCCTCAAGTGAGAGGTAAGGGAGGACTCATTTCCTTTTCTTAAATCTAATATAATCTAATGACTTCTATAGCGCCGTTATCATAATTCACCCTAGACCTGCAATGGACGAATCCCAACGCCTTGGAGACACGGCCAGGACTTGATGTTTACTTCCCAGCCTACGGGGGTATGAAATTATGCTGCTTGGTGAGAGAGGCATGTGTGCGCAAATAACTTGCCAAGAGTCGTTTCATGGAGTGGAACCCGCAACCGTATGATCTTTGACCCAACGCATTACCGATAGATCACCTTGCCACAGACACCGCACATTCGTGGGACAATTAAAATTCATTGCAATTTAGGGTAAATCTTGAGTTTGTTTGGAAATATTTGCTCAAACTTGGCCTAGCATTTTACAAAACGAATGTAAGCATAGAGATTGGAAAATCTGTACAGTTCAAATCCCTTGATTGTCTGATAATTCAGCATATGAGCATCATCTCATTGGAGACCAAGTGACTTAACGATCGAAGGATCGGGGCAGCCTAAAACCTCCCACTGAATCATCCCAAAAATGTACACTGTAAGAAATTGCCCGTAAATTTACAGTTATATGACACGTCAACAGAGTTGCCAGAACATTCACCGTAAAATTTTCTCAATTACGGGTGGCCCGTCATTTTACGGTTAACCCCCGTATTATTTATCGGGGAATTCCTTTTTTACGACGAGGTGCTCGTTTATTTACCGTAATTTTTCCTATATTTTACGGCGATTTTGCGCTAATTTTAAGGTAAATGACCTGTTATTAACGGTTTAGCACCGTGCTTTTACGGTAAATGGCCTTTTATTAGCGGTTCATTCGTCGTATTTTTACGGAGATTTTCTGTATATTGTAGGGCCATTCGGGGTATTTTTACGACCTATGCCCGTTTATTAACGGCAATATTCCCCGATTTTACGCGAATTTGCAATAATATTGCGGAAAATAGCCTTTAAATTACGGTTATATCACCGTGTTTGACTGTGAACAACCATTTATTAACGGCTTATTTGGCTTTTTGAAATAGGCCCTTTATTAAAGGTCCGACCCCATACTTTTACAGTTCCTGACTCTTCAGAACGTCTATCGGCCTATATATATGTAGCTGGTTACACATAATGAGATTTAGAGTCAATGGAAAACTAAATCAGGCTATTGTAAGGAGTTTTTTAAAGACATTCATATGAAACAATGCTCAAATATACCTCAGAACATCATTGCATCAAGATGTAGCTTTTTGAGAATATCAAAGACGTTTCTGTGAATTCTAATTCACTGTGGGTAGTCCATTAAAAAGAATGGATGGGGTTTATCTAAAATCAGACCACAATGGACATAAGAAGGGGATATCTTCACTGCTGACCTCACATCTAATGCCTTACAAAGTATTGTTTTGCTACAGTCTGTATGTTAAACAACTAGAATGATTGTGACATTGAAAATTAGATTTTAATTTGGCATGCAAGTATTCATAAAAATACAGCACCAACTGAAATCAACACAAACTTAAAGCACCTGTTTCAAGCAGCATCGTAACAATACTAAAATACACTTTATAATAACAAAAGCTACAAAACTGTACTGCTACAAAAAAATATGCAAAAGTATGTTTCATTGTTTATGCTGTTGAACAATTTTCGATAATGAAACGATAAACCAAAAACAATAGTTAGTTCGTGATGCAGGACAATTTAACTTAATGTCAAAAGTTCTTATGAGATGCAGAACTGCAGGTGGAACATTCCAAAACTTTGACTTAGAACTCTGTTCCTCGTGAAAAATATCTGTGAGAGCACTGAAACAGGGAAAAAAACATTTTTACAGTTAACAACCGATCATCATCACTATAGCCTTTAAGGCTCCTCTTGCATACTTTCAAGCCAATATACGGATGCGAAGTTGGAACTTCTATGATCTACCATAAGAGGCGATGATGCGTGTCACTTGCCTGATTTGATGACATGCTACCAATCTTAGATTGAATATAGCCCAAAAGAACAACAAACAATTTGGTCTTATCCCCCACGCATTACTGGCGCATCATTTCAATTTGGAGGGGACGATATATAAATTTAGCGACTGTATATGTTGGGAAGTCTTTTCACCCAGTGTAAACCCAATTTCAGCGAGGAGCGACCGTAAATTTACAGGCAGTGATTCAAATATGTTAAAAGTTACGTTTGGTCTTCTTTTCGTAATGGTTTTCATAATATATGTAAGGCAACACAGAATAACCATGCGTTAATGAAGAACTACTTGAGAGTGACTTTAGCTAGGACATTCAAAAACGTTTCCCAGTGCAAATTCTTACAGCCAACGAAAAATATGTGACATGTATTCCAACGCCGAAAATACAGCTGAATAGTTAAATTTTGATTATTGCTAATTTGCTACCAATGGTTTCGGCTTGGACGGGGTAGGGGCCACAACCATAGTAACAAACATAGGACCACATCAACCTCACTAGGCTGTAAGTTACCTTGCAGTGAATGCTGTTGCATCTACAACCGTAGGCTCCGTTAACTGATTTTGTGGTTTCTATTCAGTACATAACAGATTAGGCTTATAAGCCTCCAATTTGTTAATGTTACTTAATATTGAAGGTATATTTTTTTATTATTTGTGGTTTATGCTTTTGTACAGGAGTTTGTACTAATACTTATACCAGACAAAATGTCTTTTATCGCCTGCACTTTTAATATTAGGCTGTATTAAAGTGGAAGCCTGTAAAATATCTGAATTCTGGTTGTATGTGCTTGTATTTCAGCGTTTAACAAGCCATACCTACTAAAAAAGTGATGCTCCCAAGCACTCATGGCGCTCAGCATGTATGCAATTGACTGCCTGAGCAGTGTAACTTCCAAACCCGCCAGTCTATTTCGCCTCAAAATTTGGGACATATTTATATGTTTCTATAGCATTTTAAGCTCAGTGGATTATGTTTCTAAATGAGAAGGTTGTGTAATGTAATGTAATATATTAGCACACTCCTATTTGTCAAAATGCCTACAGCTTGGTTGAATAATAACACGTAATACAGTTCGTGTTCACAATGATCTCGCTACAATTAACGGGATTAATTGTAGTGATAGCAGAAATAAAGTTATAACATAAGTAAGTAAGTAAGTAACTAAGTAAGAAAGCAATCAAGTGACAAATTCTTTTTTAGCGCGAGGCAAACGCTTACACCATACAAACAATGCGTTAAAAACAAGAGAATAAGAAGGAAATCGTAAGTAAAATTGACAAAATTTATGTAACAGCTTAGAAATCTTGCTGTAAATACACTGAGAGAAAACTAACAGCAAAAATTCTTGCATTATATACGTAGTTATTTTTTTTAGTTATTCAAACATTTCTACAGCGACTAATAAGAACCTCAAGAAGCAGGTTCACAAAGGATCATACTCGCAAACGGGACAGATCATCTCGTCGCACTTCAGGTCATTCCAACGGAATTCTAAAGACTGTCTCAAACGTATGCAGTGTTCCTCGTTGTTATGGCAGTGTGGCTCGCCTCCAACCCAATCGGTGTATAAAAGAGGTATGTCGTTCGATATTTGCCAGACGAACGGTTGTGTGCAGCTGGTCTCGTTTTGTCGTTGCCCACTCGTCCAAAGCATTTTATCTGGATGTCCCCACGAAACGAATTTTGCACAGAATCATTTGCGAATTCTCTAAAACATCACATTCGCATTAATAGAATTCTGAACCTAGCATGAGCCAAAGATTGCACCACAATTCCTCATGTTAACGCATCGATGCCCAAATCGCCACTTAAGTCGGACAGTGTCGTCGCTCATGTATCAAGGAGATATTCTACGACTAATCGGCCGAATACTGACGAATGCCTCTCCTGCGTAGACTTGATGGTTTGTGAGATATCCAGGTGCTGCGGCTTCTGACATCAGACTTTTATTGAGAGAAATTTGAACCGAGCATCAATTTCAGATTGACCCCAAGACCCTTACAAGAGGTTGACCTTATTGCAGCCTATACTTTCAAAGCATTTAATGAAGCCAAATCTCAAGTTATTCACTGAACATAATCAAACTATGCACGGGCAAATGTTTCTCGAGAAGACAATATTAGGCCATCTAGACTTTTAAGCTCTGAAGAATGAAGGTAAAAAGTTGCGCTATATAAACAGCATCTCGTATGTGTGCGCAGAACTCAGCATAACACAAATATCGATTGATCCAATAGAAATCGATCGACAAATGCCAATCTACCTCATTTAAAAACTACTGAAGCATGTCCAAATAAACAACGATACTACAAAACATTTATATGCGAATGGTAGACAAATGAACGGAGTACCTAATGCTGCATCTCTAGTGGCTGCGAGCGCTATGTATTGACAGTTTGATCAAAGAACTACATATATAAAGTGGAATGGAATGTATACACACTTTCGTCTTTCTTCGTAATGACAACCAAGTGGGCATCCGGGTGCAAATCACGACATCTTTGACCAGCTGATGTCCAGTTGTGTTTTTCTTAGACAACTTTGTAGCAACTGAGAGCCAGGTTCACGTACTGAAATCCAGGTGGACATTTCGAGTCAACTACTAGAACAATGCAAACAATGTAGCACAAATTCAACTTTCATGTCATAATTACCCTGTTACACATTTTTAAGTTTTAAAATTGCAAACAGTTTTAAAGAAAAATGTAAGGTCTCCTATCAACGATAGGTTGACAAAGTAGGCCAAATGAAAAGGAAAAAAGATAAATTAAGGTATCTTTACGGAGCGTCCTATCGTCGATGGGTTCAAACAGTAGGCCTTAGGAATAGAAAAACCAAAAGATAAATTTAAGGTCTCCATACAGAGCATCCTATCATCGATGGGTTCTAAAAGTAGGCCCAATTAAAACACAAAATGCAGACATATTATCAATGACCCTAGAAAATAGACAGCAATATAGATTGTGTCGATTTTTCATGTTGTATTAACTACATGCAGCATAGAAATTGTAGAGCAGTTCTTTCACTAACTGACATAATTTTTTTAGAATAGCCTAAAAGATGACAAAGCCTGCAGTTGACAAATAAAGCAGATATTGCGTAGTACTGTTGCGGATTAGTCAGAGCGCTCGGCTTGTAACGGGGAGGGAATGAGTTTGAGCCTCTCTTGAGACTGTTACTACGGTGGAACCTTGAGCAAGTCAATCACACACAAATGTTGAGCGGCACTGATGCCTCTCGTGTGGTAAGTAAGTAGGCTTAACTAGCATCTGAAAAGCGCAAATGCATTACGTATATATTTAAATTAGATTATTACACGGACAAGTATAATAGACAGACATACACGACTAAATATGACTAAAGATACATCGATTCAAAAAATTACCTTTTAACAGTTAAGAATTAACAACATGAAATTGTGTCTTCTGCTGCGAAGCGAGTTTCATTATTTTTTATATTGCTAACTATTAATTAGTATCGCGCCATTATCTAATGCACAAGGCAATATCTGATGCCGCAACAAAACCATGCCGAAATCAGGTCAATATCCAAAAGGGATGTGCCATAAGACAGTAATTTTCAAGACGAAGAGGTGGCAAGATCTGATGAACGCAATTCCCGAAAAATGCGATCTCTGGAAGAGCTTGCTGTCTGCTGGAGCAATCAGCTCTTAAGCGGTATGGTTGTTCTCACACGTTTGTCATTTGTGAGTTTTTTTAAGAACTGCAATAATGTGCGGAGCAATATGGAAAATGCGAAATCCAGCATAAGCCAGTAGTTCATAAGTGATTCTTGATAGAATGATCGCTTGACATACAGGTCTACACGTACTATAAAAGTTTTCTATATTTAAATATGACAATGAAGCTAACGATTAGATTAACCAAGTAAAATTACAGAAATACAAGTGACTGATATTACTTCAAAATGACCATCAGATGGCGCACATATCAGCGAATCTTTAAATCAGAACTAATGATACAAGCTCAAGAGGGGGTGGTATCTTAAAATCCGGGTTGAGTTTCTGACGAAGACCAACCAGAAGCTCCTGTAAGTTTTGAACCTCCGACTGACCTCAACCAGTGCCATCCTAGTCCCAGTGTCACACGAATGCCTATCATGGTAGTCGTAACGGTTGTAGATTAATGGCATCCGGCTTCTGGATCAGATTGAATCTGTGACTATGTCTTATACTCCACTTTGACATCTGATTCCGACACTATTCAGAAACAGAATGATGATGCCAATGAATGTAGTATGAGAAATTTCTTCGCCGTTCCCAATTCAACAACGTGAGCATAAAATGACTTTGATCAGCCCTTTTGAGAGGTAGCCTACTTTAAAAGCTTCATTTTAAGTCCTCTGATTCTTACATGCATACATCAAGGTTTTTTCTCCTCGACGCAAAAGGGACTCTTGATTGAGTCCCGTTTCCAAATAGGCTACGGTAACAGGAAATATCTACTTCCGAAGATACAGTTTTTGCGTAATCCAAGCCGGAGAAGAGTAGGATGACTCAAAAATATAATGATAGGCTTAGGCGAGCAAAGGGATGATGAGCGAGTTTGTCGAGCTAAACCACTAACCACACTTTAGCATAACGTTATGGAATGTTTTGTCGAATTAATCCTGTTGCATGATATCGGCCAGCGAACAATGACACATTTGAACACTTATGAAACGTCATTCCTAACGGCCAGCGTTGCAAATAATTATCTGGATGAACAACTAACAATCTCTTCGAGAAGTGCTTGCGTGAACTCGAATGAAAGCAATCGAGGCTAAATTAAGCCTTTACTATCTATGCATGTATCTATGTATTTATGTATCTATGTATCTATCTATCTATCTATCTATCTATCTATCTATCGTTCTATCGTTCTATCTATTGTTCTATCTATCGTTCTATCTATATCTATCTATCTATTTGTCTGTCTGTCTGTCTGTATGTATGTCTGTCTGTATATCTATCTACTAACTATTCATAATTTTAAAGATATTGTTCTTTTATCGGTTACTTTTCACTAATCACGAGTTACAGTTTACCATAACTGAAATCAGACCTTAGTTGCTGCGCCAAGAGGTCGTGAATATTTATGAATATAGTAGGCTATAGCTTATTCATATACACCTGAAGCAACCAGAAACGAAATCTCCGCAAAAAACTGCTCAAGATGAATATTACTTTGGCAGGTGACGTAGTATCATGCCTGGCCATTGGGGTAGACCAATCAGGCAGTCAACTGTCTCGGTTCTGCCCGCCTTTTAGACACATGGTATGAATATCGTGCCGTATTAAAGAACCATTGTCAAACATTTTTCGACAGCGCCAGAACCGTAGCTTATAGATCCAACAATATTGGCGCATTGACTTAGAGAAGAATGCTGAAATTTAAGTTTACATGTGTTTTTCTTTTCTGTGCAGCGTTTGTGAGAATTAAAGGAGAAGAGGAGGAATACCTTTCTACAGGAGATTTCAAAGCTGCGATGGCAAAGATGGAGTCAAACTTTCAACAAAACTTTCAACATCTGAAAGACATAACGCTGGGTCGTTGTCGTAAACAGGAACCAGAGGTTACATGTCCGTTTTCGCAGAAAGGTTACTATGTAATAATATCTTTGCAGTTTTTGCCGGTATATATCTATGACAGACCATACCCGTAGACGTATATACTATTGTCTATTGTGTTATTTAATATTAAGATTCCTTGCAATGACATAATTTAATAACCTCCCTGGGAGAACCAGCCAAGAAAAGTCTTCGAGGTACTATTAAAGTCTTTGGCTTATTCAACCGCCACAAATACCTCAAGAAACATTCTCAGCTTATTGTAAGCAGGGCCTTTATAGAAATTTTGAATAGCCATGTTTCAGCATCTTTCTGGGGTCCTTGAAATGCGTTATATAATGATCAGATACGTACATACATACAACCTGCCCAAATTGTCCTGATGCGCCCATGGGTTAAACTGTGCGTATGGGGTCATGTCACGGAAAATGGAAATATCTTCCCGTTCGAACAAGCGATCTGCACGAACCGTGTAGTACAGTTCGTGTTCTTGAATCGGAACGTATTTCTTCTCAACGGTCCTTGCAGAGCCCGTAAAGCCACCTTTCCTGCTACCATTGAGAAAATGCGAAGAAAGGCAAACGTGGAAATTACTGGGACCAGCCACAAATAAAATAAAAAGAATAAATTAACCGCCATGACAAATCGAACTCTATCAGCATTTGCATGTGCAACCACCAATGATGTAGAATTCGATATCCACAGGAAGAATAATCTGTTTGCTCCCGCTTGACACCCAGGATTCTGACTTGGCTACATAACTGAGCAAACAACTTCGCTATTTTCTGGATTTGATTTGATCTAGCGCCGGTAAATTAACTGGTCCATCGAGAGCGGCTTTTGGTTGGCTCTAAAACATTTCTGAGATTTACTCTTGATTACCTCAAAATTATATGGAACTAGATCAACAGCAATGCAACTACGCATATACACGCATGCATGCATGCATCCACACATGTTTGTATGCATGTCGCTGCAACTACACATGAACTAATCGCAATAGCGCAATTTCTGAGATTTGCAGGTATGCGTTACACACATTTACACACTGCACTATCAATCGGTCAGAATTTCTTATACTGAAATTGTCAGCGGTTAGATCAAATTCAGCTAGAGATTTCGTCGGTAAGTGTATTGGTGTATAGTTAGGTTCTTGGATATAGGTTGTGGCGAGATTTAACCGCGGGGCCCCATCATTAAAAGACGTACTTATTTGAGAATACTCGTTCTAATCATGCTGCCTCTTATTTGTTTGACTGATGAAATTCAACGGATTTGAAACTGTCGCACAATAGCCCGGTGGGTGGTGTAGATGTGAAAAAGACATTCCATTGCTTTCTCGTTTTTGTTTTGACAAGTCAGCAACGATAGATTCATTTGAAACTATTGACACAATATTGTTGATGCTGGTTATAGCCGGCAAACAAACTATCAGAACTGTTGCCCACTTTCGATTCAGCGCCATCTAATTAGGGGGTATTCCCAACTGAAAACTGATGTAGATGTGCCATCGGCTGATGCAAATTATAAAGAATTATAAATTATATTAAAAATTATATTTTATAAGTTAGTTGTAAAGAAGTTATAAACCAACATTGAGGGAGGCATAAATCGCTCAGCACTCAAAAGGAAGCAGAGATCAAGTAGTTCTTTATCGCGAAGGGCAGTCAACAAGTTAATTAATCGCATCGTAAAGACAATATGTCTCCTTATCGCCTTATCACATTGCCATGACCGCGAACGACAGACTGAATGAAGGATCACTGTAGCGTTGATCAGTATAAATCTTCAAGCACCCTTTGTATTAACTTATTGCCTTAACATTTGACAGAGTTGATTACGCTGTGGATAGCGCCAACAACTTGTTCAATATGCCTATATCTTTGAGATCACTCACAGAAGGCCATATTAATCATTGTGATTGATAGTAACGTACAGGGTACAGCGTCCACTCTATACAGCGTACATTATATTAAATTATACATTATATTAAAAATTATATTTTATAAGTTAGTTATAAAGAAGTTATAAACCAACATTGAGGGAGGCATAAATCGCTCAGCACTCAAACGGAAGCAGACACCAGGTAGTTCTTTTATCGCGAAATGGCAGCTAACAAGATAGTTAATCGCATCGTAAAGACAAGACATCTCCTTATCGCCTTATCGCATTGTCATGACCGCGAACGACAGACTGAATGAAGGATCACTGTAGCGTTGATCAGTAAAAATCTTCAAGCACCCTTTGTATTAACTTATTGCCTTCTCATTTGACAGAGTTGATTACGCTGTGGATAGCGCTAACAACTTGTTCAATATGCCTATATCTTTGAGATCACTCACAGAAGCCCATATTTATCATTGTGATTGGTAGAGACAAACGTTGTGTGCAATGTGCACTGTCTAAAGTACTGTGCATGTTTGTGGTGATAAATGAACTTTATCAAACTAATGTCAGATATCTAAAACTGAAGAGTAAATCACTCAAAAGGTGTTTTTTTTGTGAAAATGAAAACAGCTAAACATAGAACAGGATGGAAAACGCTATCGATTCGGCTTATCGTAATAGCTAAAGAACTTTGAGCAAAAGCAGCGTTGCAATTTATTACCTATCTCAACCGTCCTTGTCAAGAGTAGAAGACAGAGTCAGTTGAGATTTATGTATCTGATATTTTGCAGTCACGTAATCTTCATTTCGTCAGTTAAATCTTAAACAGTTTATGATTACGTTAAGCAGTTTATAATTTATAAAGTGAACTGTTAATGATCCAGTTGCACTCACGTGAAGAAGAACTTCCGCCTGCTCTTCCTCCTGCTCTTCCTCCTTCTCATTCTCCTCCTCTTCCTCATCGTATCCCTCTTTCATTTGTAGCGTGGCTAAGACATTTAGAGCGTTAGCCGAAACACTAGCCAGAAAACGACTCTAAGTTGTCTGGAATGTACATAAAAAATCCATGTGTGGTGTTTTGCATTCGTTGATGTTTTTCTTATTAGCAACGATTATTGACTTGGCAAAATGGTATAGGCCTAACTGTTAACCAAATTAATAGTTTATGCAACTTTCCAAAGCTTTGTGAACGTCTCTGACTATAGCCATTGTTTCCGTTACCTAGCATTTAAGTTTGCTGTTTTAGGTAGCTGTCCAGCTGGGTTCATTTATCTACCCTTAGCTCAAAGTTGCTACAGGGTACTATATGAAACTCACACTTGGGCATCAGCTGGCATAAGATGTCGGCAGCTACACAAAGGATCCCGGTTGGCTGCCATAACGAGTCAAGATGAAAGCAACGCGTTGAAGTCATACCTGCGACTTCAGTTTGCCAGTAAGTATGGGTCAGAATCTTGCTAAAAGAATAATCAGGCTTTAACTTCAATAATTGAACCAATAGTTTCTTTGTAAAATATACAAAAACTGTCACCGATTCTATGAAACCTGATTTCTGCCTAGCTACCTGTTTATAACTACGCGGTTGTCTCTGCCTCGCAGTAGCATACCAGAACAGACCAGACAAACAGCCTATACAGTTTCAGATTCGTGTTCAGCTGAATGGTTGAGCGCCAGAAGTGACTGTACAGATATATCATATACGTCCCGATGCGCAACGTGAATCTCTCAGATAAAGACTGACTAGCTTATACGGTAGATGAAGATATCCATAGTAGCTCAAATGCCTCTTTTGATCGTCGATGTGTGTCCAAGTACAAACAGTTTACTGTGTTCTGGCTCCTGGTCTGGCTCAAGCTGAATTCCAGAACGAAGGTGTTTACCTGATATTCCCTATCTAGAAAGATCATCTCCAGCATTTCTTCCAGCAAGCGACGTAATAATAATTTAATAATCTCAGAACCGTTGGCCGGGAATGGACTGAACTTAACTTCCAAGACAAGTAATCAATACATCGCTGGATTTGTCATTTACTTCTCAGCTATCGCTCGTATCCGATTCTGTGTCGATAGCATCATCACAGATGCGTTAACCAGCTGTCAGGATTGTTACATTCAGTCCGCTCAGCAAGCCTTAAAATGCACTTTTAACGACACTACTGATAAAAACGTCGCGTGCAGTTAATGCGTCGTAACTAAAATCATATTGGCATTTCACGAGCTAATCATCGGCGTTGATATTGATCGCTTAATCTATTATTTTAATTTAAAGTTATTTGCTACTTTCTTCTTATTCAAAGGAATTAAATTTTGTTAAAGTTAAATGCTAGATACTTCTGAATATTAACATAGGCCTGAGACGGCATTTTCGTATTATAGGAGCACTGAAACGCTTATCAGCTAAAACTGAAATTTATTGAAATGTTTTTGAGCGAATCTAACCTTGCGTCAAACACTTTCATGGATGCTGGAAATGATGGTGTAGATAATCAGAGAGTATATTAAAATTTAGTGGCAAAAATCCTATCCTATTTTCTCAATTCTTTCGGAAAAGTAGTGACTGAGTAGTGTCGTCTAATTTCTGCTGTTACCATTCTTTTAGCATTCATATTTGAAGCTGCAATTCACTTAACTACGTTTGTTAACTACGCAGGTCTTCAAAAGTTTTTCAGCCAACAATAATACTCTATTTTATGGTTGAGTTCATACTCGTCACAAAATGTTAAGTTCGTATGAAAACTGTTTTTAGACAAACCTGCATCTGCCATTTGTGGATATCCAAACAATAACCTTTGGATCAGTGGTCAGCGTTTAGACGAAAACAGCTGTATCGATCCTTTCGTCTGGAAATTATCAAAAGATGAGCAGCTGCCATTCACCTTCACAGACTGGCTACGCGGCGAACCAAACTGCAGGGACAACAAGGAGAAGTGCGGGTATCTGGTGGGTTCAGGGGGTTATAGTTGGAACGATGCGTCGTGCAACGCCAGGATCTGCGCTCTCTGCGAATATCAGCCAGCCTAAATAATGTTGCCTTACGGGCTTTGCATACCTTGGTGTTATTTACTTTTACACAAAATTTTCAGATTAGTCTCGATAAACAATTGACATTAAATTAAAAGTAGAAGAATAATTACAACTGTTTCAAAATCGAATAAACATCTCAGTTTGATTTATGAAAATTTTACTTATTTGAGATAATACTTAATTATTATGTCTCACGGCCTATTATAATGTTTGCACAAGCGTAATTTTGACATGCAGACTCGCATGCCTTTGCAATTGATGGTATATTTCTTACATGTGCATAAGCAATCTTAATCAATTAAAAGACATGAGCTAATTACAAATTACCTCAATATCAGTTTGCTTAAATGAGATATTATTTGGTTGCCATTAATGATTTTCACTCTTTCAATTACAGTATGTCAAAATGTTTTGTGAAATGCTGATAATTGCACAAATGTGTTTTCACATTCCACAATCAGTCTAATGAAGAAATGTATGAATTAAGTCACCGTTAGCCAAATTAGTTAATTTTTTTAGCGAAGTGAGTACATATGCATGTGTATGTGTGAATGTGTCTATACTAATAAGGGCAATCGTTGCTAGATATTTATAATAACGCCTTTTAGAAATTCCTAAAGGAGTTAACGCATTGCTGTTTATAGGTTTAACTGGCTGCAGTTTAAAATCCAATTTACTCTTGAAAGCATTTACTCTTCAGTTTCCATTCTTAAGAATGTTTAAAAATTTGTAGGGCTCAACTGAAACAGCTTATTTTTTGAGTGATAAATTACGCACCGACAACGTTGTAAATTATTAGCTTATTGTAATATTTCTCATAGTATCCAAAATCTTACGATGATTATGGGTCTCTTCTACACGTAGTTTTCTGTTCGTGTTACGCGGATGCATAGTTGAGATATGTTATCTCAATTAAATCTTTGGTTGGAGAATAAGTACTCATGGAGGGTTAAGAGGTTACAAGAATATTTTCGTTGCACAGACACGGTCATGTTTGTGCTTCGTAAAAAAAACTCGAACAACAGTGCAACTGGCCGCCACAGAATGGTTTGTAGACTCGTTTTCTTGGTTCTAGCAATACAAACAATTCGATTCCGAAGACTTACTTAGCACCGTTCTACAAGTAACAAATCTAACACAAGTGTCACCCAATGTTCACTTCAGACTATAACCTAATATTCGATGTAATGCAATTGTGGCGCTCATCTGTGAGAAAGATCAGTTATTTCAAATATTGTGATGCCTTGTAGACAGATCGATTTTGCAGATCTTTGGCTTCTTTCGTTTCATTGCAGACGTTTAGTGTCTGCAGACCATCTAATCACATCGCAGACTGAATGAAATGCAATTGACTGCAGTTTAGTCTGTGGTGCAGATGGTGTAGAGCAAAAAAAGGAGGTTCGTGACCTCGACCTTTTCCTCGACAGAGATCTCTCAATGACTTCCTGCACCACAGAGCTAGTAAGGACTAGCTCTGCGATCCTGAGACAACCAAGGTCGGTTTCCACGTCTGTTGCAAGGAAACGGCCAGCTAACTAATGCATAGTTTGATCCTGAGTCGAACTGACTACAGCAATGTCGCCTTTGCAGTCTTACCATAGCGCAGCAGCATTAAACTTCGAGCGGTCATCAACTCTGCGTGTCGTCTTAGGCTCGAATAGAGAAGTTCGACTAAGTCAAACTGTGCTGCGAGGTCAGTTTCAGTGGCTCAGGATCCGCAAGCGTCAAATTCAAATTTTCTTATATTGCTTATATAATTGTTTGAATAACTGTGCACAACGCCATGTCGCTAACTGATTCCCTACATAATGATCTAAATCTTATCACACCTTTACCAAAATCACTGACAATTTACTTAGTAAAGCATACTAGAAGCAGCTCGCCACCTACAATGCGATATACTGTATTAATCACATCTAATAATTGCGTTGCATTATCAACTTAAAACAGGAGTTGAAGCGGATTGTTTGTGGAATAGTACAAGAGCAGTGGTGATCGCAAATTATGAGTGATGTCTTTAAACCTTTGTAACTGCAGGGAATTAAGACCCGGTGAATCGTATTCAAATTTATTCTGTCACACCAGAGATATATGAGTTACAGTTGTAAATTCGACTAAAAATACTTTTGAATATCAAACTGACAATCCGATTACACAACTGAATAAGTGAATGATCGACTAAATTACCGAATTTATTCTTGACTAGATATGAGTCAGGATTATATAATTGTTTACTCAGAATCAGTTGAACTAACATTTCTTCTCAATTGTTAGATCGCTCAGTTTTGATCCTTTGCTGATGCCAGTAGGTGCGTTACGTTTTCTGTGCAGTAACACATTAAACAATGGCTCGCTGTTCAAATTATCCAAATTGGAAGGGACGCGAGATGGACGCATGCCGGACTCTCCACAGAGAGGTCGGGGTTTAAATTCATGGAAGGACAGAAATTTGTTTCGACATTTCGGCTCGAATTGCGCCCCTAGCCAACTCAGCTGTAATGAGTACAATGACTGTACACTGGCAGTTGGAAGATCAGACGACGAGAGAGAGCTGGCCATCCGCCCTTATATGCTGAGGCTAAGAAAAAATCCTTAGCGCTTCTTTCGCATGGCTGCCTCTCAGACTAGCTTAAGAGACTGATGTTCTTCTCTTTCTCTAAGAATTAGATTGCAATCTGCTACAAGATACTTAGGCGGCAAACTTCAATCTGTCTTGCGTACTCACGAGCGAATCGTACTCCGTCTGGCAAGTTCAGCCAGTGTGTCAGATCTCATGAAGTAGCAGTTACATTGGCTGTCTTTTCCGCAAAAGGTTGACTACAAACTAGCCTAAAAATGCCAGCAGGGACTGGCTCCATCATACCTATACAGGTCCTGCATTGCGGTTGAGACAGTTCCTTGTCGATCCTGCTTAGGATCCTAAGTTCTGCGACCAACAGAAATCTAATAGTTCCAAAGATTTACACAACATTTGCATATCATGGACTGTGTTACTCTTGCCCGCAACTGTGGAACACCTTACCGACTAGCATCAAAGCTAACACTCTTTCAATAACAAGTTTTAAAATGAAGCTAAAAACTTACATATTTAATAGGCTGCTTAGATTTCTGTGTATTCCTATCGATTTATAAGCCATGAAATTACTCGATATTACTCGGTAGGACTTTTTACGGTCTTTTCAGTCGCCTTTGAGGCTATTGTTAATTGTGCGCGTTATAAATGTCTGTTCAACTATAATAATTAGTAAGGTAATCCTGTTTTGCGTTACATTTCTTAATGACAGCCTCGTCATCTTCCTATGAGATGAAGTGCAAGCACTCATAATTAGATATCAGAAGTAAATCGATGAACTGCTAATTGAAAAATACTCGAATTATGGCATTCCAACTTAAAAATTTTATTGCAGAAATCAAGAAGAAACCTTATCAGCTGTGCAGTATATAATTACTTTCATGCAACAAGGGCTTATGTAATACCAAGAAATCATTCATTCGGGACCAGTCATAAAACTGAAGTTAGCGGTCACGCTAACAGTGTTCGAAGATTCTGCAAGACCAATCAGGTTACAGGTTTGTATCTGCCAACGAAAATATTGGATGTTGTTCGACATTTCATTAGAAGGCCTACATGATGTTCATTAGACTGCAACCGAATGCAGGTAGAAGTTAGGCTAATTGGTGCACGTCGGTCTGGGTTGGGTTTCAGAAAGATGTCTGGCCAGATCAAGTCTGCTGGTATGGTAATGATGTAATTATTAAATAACTTGATTGTAGTTTTCCAACTGTATTGTTAACCCATAGCTGCTCCACCTCTCTGGAATAAACTCCCTCATATTTACGAAAATTATCTGATCCATGTTACCAGCAAATCATATATCTGTGAAGCAACCAGAAACAACATCTCCGCAAAAACTGCTTAACATGAATATTACTCCTCGACGTTAAAGGCAATCTTTTTTAAAAGCGATTGGCATAAATGAGACCCGTCTCCAAGTAGGCTGCGATAACAGAAAACATCTGTCTTTAGGAGAAACGCACTATAGATACATGTTTTGCGTCATCCAAGACGTAGCAGAGGTTGGTGGGAGGAGGATGCCTAAAAATTATAATGATAGGGTTAGGCGACCGAAGCGATAATGTGTGAGATTGTCGAGCTTCACCGCTAACAACACTTTAGCATAGCGTCATGAAACGTGTTTGTCGAATTAAACCTGGTGCGTGTTATCGATCAGTGAACAATGCCACATTTGTACATTCCTAACGGCCAGCTCGGCAAATAATTACCTGGATGAACAATTAACAATCACTTCGTGAAGTGCTTGCGTGAACTCGAATGAAAGCAATCTAGGCTAAATTAAGCCTTTTCTATCTATGCATGTATCTATGTATCTATGCACCTATGTATCTATCTCTCTATCTATCTATCTATCTATCTATCTATCCATCCATCCAGCCATCCATTCATCCACCAATGCATCCATCCATCCATCCATCTATCCATCCATCCATCCATCCATTCTTACATCCATCTATCTATCTGTTTGTCTGTCTGTATATCTATCTACTAACTATTCATAATTTTAAAGATATTGTTCTTTTATCGGTTACTTTTCACTAATCACGAGTTACAGTTTACCATAACTGAAATCAGACCTTAGTTGCTGCGCCAAGAGGTCGTGAATATTTATGAATATAGTAGGCTATAGCTTATTCATATACCTGTGAAGCAACCAGAAACGAAATCTCCGCAAAAAACTGCTCAAGATGAATATTACTTGACTTCAACCTGGGCATAATAATTGATGCACACTACTCTCAAATTAGGGCACTAATAGGACATGCTAAATTAAGTTTTGTTGAACAGCATCATAATAAACTTTGTAAATTAAAATGCTTAGAGAAATTCTAGACGAGGATGTATAGTTTTTTAGCAAATAAAACAAGGGATTTATATATGCATGGAACTTACTTTGAACCAAGTTATGCTTTACTGCCTTCTTAGCGTATTTCTCGCAAATTAACTTTTCGACTTTGTGACTGTTCTCTCAGGCCCTGTCACAAAGGATCTTTGTGTATTTTATGCTGCAACATAAGACGGATCGTGTCATTTTTTCTAAATCTGAATCCCACTGTTCCTGCTTTTCATTGTGAATAAAAGAATAATTGATTGGGCTTGTCACTTTACACGACGACAATTGGCATGTGACGTAGTGTCATGACTGGCCATTGGGATAGACCAATCAGGCAGTCAACTGTCTCGGCTCTGCCCGCCCTTTAGACGCATGGTATAAATATTTTGCAGTACTCAAGAACCATTGTCAAACATTTTTCGACATCGCCAGCGCCGTAGCTTATAGATCCAACTATATTGGCGTATTGACTTAGAGAAGAATGTTGAAATTTAAGTTTACATGCGTTTTTATTTTCTGTGCAGTGTTTCTGCTAATTGAAGGAGATGACGACCTTTCTACAGAAGATTTCAAAGCTGCGATGTCAAAGATGGAGTTAAACTTTCAACACCTGAAAGACATTACTCTGGGTCCTTGTCGTAAACAGGAACAAGAGGCTACATGTCCGTTTTCGCAGAAAGGTTACTACATAATATTGTTTTTAGAGCTTTCGCCGGCATATATCTCAATGATGGACCATATCCATAAACCTATGTGCTATTCTCTATTGTACTATTTATTATCAAGCTTAGGTGCAATGATATAATTTATTAACGTGCTTAGTAGAGCCTACCAAGAAAAGGGTTAAAGGGTTTCGCGAAATTGACCGCCACAAACAGCTCAAAAACATTCTCAGCTTGTCGTAAGCCGGGACTTTATAGAACTGTTGAATTCTCATGTTTTATCATCTTTCTGGGGCTCTTGAAATGCATTATATAAAGATCAGATACGTACATAGGCCTACATACAACCTGCCCAAATTGTCCAGATGCACCCACGGGTGAAACTGTGCGTACGGGGTCTTGTCACAAAAAATGGAAATATCATCCCGTTCGATCAAGCGATAAGCATGAACCGTTCGTGTTCGGAAATCTGGAACTTATTTCTTCGCCACGGTCCATAAAAAGCAAATAAAGCCACCATTCCAGCTAACAGTGTGAACATGCGAAGAATGACAAACATAGAAATCAAAGGGCTTGACCACAAATAAAATAACTCGAACAAGTTAACCACTTTGGCAAATCCAGTGATGTAGTACTCCATCCGGCCAAGGACTTGAGTCGGACTCGAGTCCGACTCGAGACCGTTTTTTGTGGACTCCGGCTTGTGCTGTCATGACTCGGACTTGGACTCAGACTCGAAGCCCCTGGACTCGAATTTGACTCGGTGCTTCGGTTTCCTAGTCACAATTTTGATTTAGCGTCAGGACTATAAAACGTAGGCTTATTTACATACGCATCCGAAATTGTTGATTCTTCGAAAAACAAACAGTGTATTAAATATCTATGTGATACGACTTCCTGTTTCCCCACGGACTGCTCTTCCTTTATTTCAAAGTGATTGAAGCTTGCGTTGGAAAAGTTGTTTTTTTTAAATCGTATTTCGTCGATAAGGATATTCGGTAAAAGGACAATAACCCCCCGGACAATAACCCCCAAGCAAAAACCCCCCGACAATAGCCCCCTATACTGATACAGTACATACAGTAAAAAGTAGACATGAGAGAATGACCAAACATCCAAGAACTAAATATTGGACAATTATTAGACAATTGGGCACAGAGTGGACATGAAAGAATAACCATACAACATGAAAGAGGTCAACTACTATATAACAGAAATGGTTTATGGAAAATACAAAGTTTAAAAATTTGATCTATTTCTATCCATGATGGAATTTATAAAATCTGATCAAGGAAAAGATAAACTTAGTTTTAAAGGTTATGTACATGTAAAGTAGAAAAATTTAGCAAATGGTGTAGTGTGTTTGAGTGTGAAAAGAGGCGTATATGTCTAAAAAAATTAATATATAAACTCTGTGATTTTATATACATTATTTGTTTATTTATATAATTAATATATCAGTATAGGGGGTTATTGTCCGGGTTTTTTTTGCATGGGGGGTTATTGTCCCAGGGGTTATTGTCGGGGGGTTATTGTCCGGGGGGGTTATTTTCCTAGAACCGGATATTCATGTCTAGTTCGGCTCTTGGATATTGGTTGTAGCGAGATTTAACCGCGTGGCCCCAACATCACAAGTCAGCAACGATAGATTCTTATGAAACTATTGACACAATATTGTTAGGGCTCGTTCTTACCGGCAAAAAACTACCCAAAGTAGAACTGTGGCCCACTTTCTCTTCAGCCTCATCTAATTAGGGGTATTCACCACTGAAAACATATGTAGATGTGCCATCGGCTGATGCAAATTATAAAGAATTAAAAATTATGTTACACATTATATTATATAATTTAATTATAAAGAAGATATAAAACCACATTAAGCGAGGCATAAATCACTCAGCACTCAAACGGAAGTAGAAAGCAGGTAGTTCTATTATCTCGAAGGGCATCCAACAAGATAGATAATGGCATCGTTAAGACAAGACGTCTTCTTTTCGCCTTATCGCATTGCATGATCCAAAACAACGGACTGACTGAAGGTTCACTGCATTTATGATCAGCATAAAATTTCAGGCACCCTTTCCATTAATTAAACTGATTGGCTTCACTTTTGACAGAGTTGGCTACGCTGCGGATAGCTCTTACAACTTGTTCAGTATGCCGATATCTTTAAGTTTACTCAAAGAAGCCCATATTTATCATTTTGATTGACAGCAACGTACAGGGTACAGCGTACACTGTACAGTTTACTATGTATGTTTTAGTGGTAAATCAACTTTATCAAACTTATCTGAGATGACTAAACCTGAAAAGTAAATCACACAACAGAAGTTTTGTGAAATTGAGACAATCCAAAATATAGAATATGATGGAAAACGCTATCGATATGGCTTATCGCAATAGCTAAGGAACTTTGAGCGAAAGCAAAGTTGCAATTTATGACGTCAATTTCAACCGTCCTTGTCAAGAGTAGAAGATAGTGTCAGTTGAGATTTATGTCGTTGACATTCTGCAGTCATGTTGTCTTGATTTTATCAATTGACTCCTATGCAGTTTATGTTTACGTTAAGCTGTTTATAATTTATAACTCGAACTGTTACTGATTCGGTTGCCCTCACGAGAAGAACTTCTCCCTCCTCCTCTTCCTCCTCCTCTTCCTCCTCTTCCTCCTGTTCTTCCTCTTTCAGTTGTATCGTTGCTAAGACATTTAGAGCGTCATCTCAAGCAACTTGGTAGCCGAAACACTAGCCAGAACACGCCTCGAAGTTGTCTGGAGTGTATATTAAAGAAATGCACAGGTTCTGTTTTGCATTCGTTGATACTTTTACTTATTAACAAAGTTTAATGTTTTTTTGGCTGAAATGGTATCGGCCTAGATGATGACCAAATTAATAGTTTATGCAACTTTCCAAAGCTTTTGTAAATATTTCTAACTAAAGTTATTGTTTCGCGTATTTATCATGTAAGTTGCTGTTTTAGGTAGCTGTCCAGCTGGGTTCATTTATCTACCCTTAGCTCAAAGTTGTTATAGGGTAGTTTATGAAGCTCACACGTGGGCTTCAGCTGGCGCAAGATGCCAGCAGCTAAACAAAGGATCCCGCTTGGCTACTATAACGAGTCAAGATGAAAGCAATACGTTGAAGTCATACTTGCGACTTCATTTTGACAGTAAGTATGTGCCAGAATTGTTCCAAAAGAATAATCAGATTTTAACTTCATTAATTGAATCAGTAATTTTTAAATAAAATATACAATAACTGTCTCCGATTCTCTTAAACCTGAATTCTCCCTGGCTTCATGTTTAGAAATTCCGCGGTTGTCTCTGCCTCGCAGTTGCAGATCAGGACAGACAAGGAAAACTGCATTTACAATTTCAGATTCGTGTTCAGCTGAATGCTTGAGCGCCACAAGTGACTGTACAGAGATAACATACACGTTTCGATGCGCAGCCTGAACTCTCAAAATCACCGGTGAAAACTGACTAGTTTCCACGGTAAATAAAGACATCCATAATAGCTCCAATGCCTGTCGTGATCGTCGTTGTGTGTCCAAATTGAACAGTCTTCTGTATTCTGGATCCTGGAATGTCTCCAGTTGAATTCCAGAACGAAAGTCTTGGCCTAATATTCCATATCTAATAAAAACATATCCAGCATTTC
This sequence comes from Norana najaformis, assembly GCA_964023275.1. Classification (NCBI taxonomy): domain Eukaryota; kingdom Metazoa; phylum Annelida; class Clitellata; order Crassiclitellata; family Hormogastridae; genus Norana; species Norana najaformis. The sequence continues at coordinate 10,496,888 of OZ029920.1, forward strand.
TTCCAGGAACGCGACATAGTAATAATTTCATAATCTCAGAACCGTAGGCCGGGAATGGACGGATCCTTGCATCCAAGACACGTGACCAATGCATCGTTGGATTTGTCATTAAGTTCTCAGCTATCTCTCGTACCCGATTCTGTGTTGATGGCTTTGTGACGGATGCGTCAACCAAATGTCAGGATTGTTACATTCAGTCCGATCAGCAAGCTTGAAGCTGTACATTTAAGCAAACTACCGATAAAAACAGCGCATGCAGTTACTTTGTCGTAACTAAAATTATATTGGCGTATTACGAGCTATTCATCGGCGTTGATAAACGGATTGCTTAATCTTTTATTTTAAATTATTGTTATTTGCTAATTTATTCTTTTTCAAAAGAACTAAATTTTATAAAAGTTAAACGCTATATACTTCTGAATATTAATGTAGACCTAAAGACGGCTTGTTCCTATTATAGGAGCACTGAAATGCAAATAGCTAACACTGAAATATAATTTAAATTTATTGAGCGAATTTAAACTTTTTTTTAAACAACTTTTAAATCAAAATGTAAAGCTTTTACGAAAACTGTTTATAGCCAACCCATCGTCTGCCATTTGTGCACTTCCAAACACTGACATTGGGCATCTAGGAAAAATGCTTTGGGTGAGTGGTCAGCGTTTGGACGAAAAGAGTTGTATAGACCCTTTCGTCTGGAAATTATCCAAAGATGAACAGCTGCCATTCGCCTACACTGACTGGAGCGCCCGCCAACCAGACTGCTGGAAGAACAATGAGCATTGCGTGCATCTGACAAGTTCATCGAATTATGGCTGGAACGATCTGCCTTGCAACATCAGAACCTGCGCTCTTTGCGAATATCAGCCAGCATAAATAATGCTGCCTTTCAGGCTTTGCATATCTTGGTGTTATTTCCTTTTACAAACTATTTTCAGATTGGCCTCAGTAAACAATTGACATTAAGTAAAAAGTAGAAGAATAATTAGAAATTGCCTCACAATCGAACGATCATGTTAGTTTGATCTTTGAATATATCATTTATTTGAGATAATACTTAGTAATAATATATCACGGCCATTATATGGTTTGGACTAGTATAATTTTGGCTTTACGAACTTCGCTTGCCTTTGTACACGATAGTTTAGTTCATACTTGTACATTAACAATTTTAGTACATAACATTAGTTAATTTAGTAATTACAAAATTGTTTCAAAAATTAATTGCTAAGTCAAAATCAGTTTGGTTAAGTTAAACGAGATATTATTTGCTTGTCATCGGTAATTTTCACTGTTTCTATTGCAGTAAATCAAAATGTTTTGTAAAATATAGATATTTGCGCAATTCACAATCAGTCTAATAAAGAAATGTATGAACCAAGTCAAGGTTAGCCAAATTAGTTAAAATTTCTATACCGAGTTCGTATATATGCATGTGTATGTGTGAATGTATCTATACTAATTAGGGGAACCGAACTTGATATTTATAATAACGCTTTTTAGATATCTCTAAAAAGATATAACGAATTGCTATCTATAGATTTAAAGGGGTGCTGCTTAAAATCCAATTTCATCTTAAAAACAACTTCTCTTCAGTTTCCTTTCATAAGAATCTTTAAAAATTTGTAGCGTTCGACTTAAATATTAAGCAGCATGTTTTTTGAGTGATAAATTACGCAAACAACATTGCAAATTATTAGCTTAAAGACCCTATTAATAATTGCTCATAGTATCCAAAATGTAAGGAACATTATAGGCCTCTTCTGCGCGTAGTTTACTAGCATATTAGCTTTTCATGTTTCATGGAAGCATAGTTGAGATATGTTATCTTAATTCTCTCTTTGGTTGGAGATTAAGTACTCATGGTAGGTTAGAAGTTACAAGAGTATTGTAGTTGCATAGCCACGGTCGCGTTTGTTCTTTAGCAGAAAGACTAATCAACCTCAAGACCATGCTAGTGATGAGTTTCTCAAGATGCGGATCTGCACAAGTACACCATTTTATCCACTCGGGTTCAGTTACAATGAAATTTATTGCCGAGTTCTCCTGTATCAGTGTTCTTCGTCACTATGCGATGCTATTTCCTCTTATCTCAATAAGCCTATATTTCACTCAAAGCTGAAAGGTAACTTCTATAAATCTGTCTGTTGCTCATAAGGCTGACTGATGTTGGGCTCTGAAGTGAACCTCTCAGCTTTTTATGGAGGTTAACTAAATTTCAATTATATTTCTTTGACCCATTGCGTTGGTCTGAGCATCAAGAGTCAATATATTTTTAGCGACAAGCAACCGTAAGGTTAGATAGCTCATGATGTCGTCATGCCTTCGGTGATTTAAGAGCAAATTGGACAGCTCTATACCTTTATACGACTAATATGTCTAACATGTCACTCGTATAAAATTTCAAGTGAATCGGCTTAAGGGTTTCAGATTTATAACGAAGAACGCATTTCTTTGCCAATTAAAGAGATGCGCTATACACGCCGTTAGCGAAATATTTATGGATAGGCTAAACAATACGCCGCTTATGTCAACAGACCCCGCCATTATTTATGCATGCAGTGATAGGTATGCAAACAGGTGTTTGCAAATAGGCAACTGTCCTTTATTTTGAAAGTACAGGCCTTTTCAAGCCTAATTTTTTGGGATGTTTAAGTTCGATGTTTTAGGATTCCATGATGTTCCGATCGTTGTGTCACGTGGTCTCCATTGAGATCTTGCTCATATGCCGAATTATCAATAAATCAATTAAGGGATTTCAAATGTACAGACTTTCCAATCCCTATGTTACTTTCGTTTTGTTAAATGCTAGGCCAAGTTTTAACAAATATTTCCAAACAAATTCAAGATTTTCCCAAATTTGCAATGAATTTTAATTGTTTCACGACTATGCTGTGTATGTATGTCAAGGTGGTCTATCGATATTGCGTTTGGTCACAGATGATGCGGTTGCGGGTTTGACTTCGTGTAACGACCCTTGGAAAGTTATTTGCGCACATAGGCCTATGCCTCTGTCACCAAGCAGTATAATTTGGTACTGGCGTAAACTGGGAAGTAAACATCAAGTCCTGCCCCCGTGTCCCGGACGTTGGGATTCGTCCAGTGCTGACTCAAGGTCCTCAAGAAAATGAAATGAGCGCCTCCCTTACCTTTCACTTGTGAGATATGGAATACTTTACTTTTATGACTATACATCATTAGTACAGTATTTAAAATCTCTACAGAAGTTGAAAAGACGAGATAAGTCTGCAGTTTCTGTGCATTTTGAATCGAAAGCAAAGTTTTCAAACGCTCTCACACAGGAAAGGACATCCCAAGACAATTGGCGTCAATTCTTGAGTCATAGCCTGTAAAGGTGTGATCCTCGAATGGAGCAGTAGGATGCTGAAAGCAATATAAAAGGTATCACAAATACAACAGTATTTAATATTACCCGTCTTCCAAAGTTCAGAATACACACGCGATCACACGACAGAGTATCGATGTCGCTAAGCAATTGTGCGTGAAGAGCTTGTTCCAGGTCTCCGCAACGTATTTAAGCTTGTTTCGAAAAAATTCAAATCTTATAGAATATATATATATATATATATATATATATAAATCAGGAATTTCATGGCAAAATTGTAGTTCTTTTTGGAGAAGTAAGCGGCTGAGTTGTTATTTCTGCATATAAAATTCTTTCAACACTCCTATTTGAAACTGTAAAGTCTGGATAGAATTTATTGAAGTCGTTTCGTCAATTAAGGTAAAGGTTCTGTATTTATATAGTTTAAGTCTTCAACTAGCTAATATTTAACTGAATGCCCGCAATTTCACTTAACTACGTTCATTAACTAAACAGTTCTTCAACAGACTTAAGAGCCAACATTCCTATTTTGTTTAATGGTTGTATTCAGACTCATTATAATATGTTAAGTTTTTGCGAAAACTGTTTATAGCCAATGCAGCGTCTGCCGTTTGTGAACATACTGGATTGGAGCATCTGGGTAAAATGCTATAGATCAGTGGCCAGCGTTGGGATGTATCGATACTTTCGTCTGAAAAGTCTCAGAAGATGAACAGCTGCCATTTGCCTTCACAGATTGGCTAGGCGGCGAACCAAACTGTGTGGTGAACAAAGAGCAGTGCGTGCATCTACGGGCATCAGGGAACTAATTACAAAGATGGACTAATTACAAATTGTTTCAAAAATTTATTGCTAATTCAAAATCAGTTTGGTTAGAGAGATATTATTTTCTTGCCATTGGTAATTTGTACTGTCTCTAGTGTAGTAAATGATAATGTTTTGTGAAATAACTGATATTTACTCAATTTTGTTTTCAGAAGTCGCAATCAATCTAACGAAGAAACGCATATGGTTAAAATGTCAATTATCCATACCGAATTGCGTCTACATGCGCGCTTACGTGTAATATAGGCCTACCTTATGCGTAATGCAACCGTAACTTTATATTTATAATAGCGCTTGTAAGAAATCTCTAAAAATCTCTAACACGTTGCTTTATACAGATTTAAATTGCTGTTGCTTAAAACCGAATTACTCTTCAGTGTCATATTGTCCAAAATGTAACGAATATTTTGGGTCTCTTTTTCTCGTAGTTTACTACCGTTGTAACTGTTCATGTTTCACGGACGCATAGCTGAGATATGATATCTCAATTCTTCGTTTCGGGGTTGGTGAGTAAGTTCTCCACTTAGGTAAAGAGGTTGCAAGTGTATTGTCGTTGCATTGACACAGTGGTGTTTGCGCTTAAGCAGCAAGATTAATCCTTCAACAACAAGACCATGCAGCTGGGAAGTTTCTATAGACGCTTGTCCGCAAAAGTACACCTTGTAATCCACGCATGATACGTTCCAATAAATGTCGTCGATGACTTCTCCTGTATTAGCGCTATTTGTCGGAGTCGTCATCATGCCATATTAGTTCAATTCTACGCCTTTCCTGATTAAGCCTATAAGTCAATCGAAGCTGAACTTTCATTCTGTCGACGACTTATAATGCTTTGTACTGCTGGCCTTTGAAGTGCACCTCTGAGTTTCTAATGGAACAAAACTAAATTTCTGTTAGGCCTATATTGCATTGACCCATGGTGATTGTCTGTGCAGTCAGTGAGAAGCAACCGTAAATTTACAGAGCTTATTATACAAAACAACAAGATGTATAACCAACGCAATTAGCGATTTGAACCCAACGTTTTCCTGCTTTCATATCTCTGCAGTGATTCTTAGCCATCTGCTGATAGCCGTTCGAAATGTACTTACAGTATCTACTCAGTCTTCATAATGGTAACTGTCAGTTAAACGCGTTAGTCTGGCGACAGCTGAATTCTGCATGCAAGTACGCAGGTAGGCAGGGCATGCAAAAAGCACCAGAACGTATAAAACCTAATACAGAGACATTGTCGTAGAATAGTGAATAAAGTTTTGCAGCTGCAGGAAGAATTACAGGACGTGCAACGTGTATTCCATGGTAAAAGGAAAAATGTTGAAATCTACTTTAGCATTCCTTCTCTTCGAAGTGTTGGTCGCAGCCGTACAAAGGTTTGCTGTCCTGACATCCAGAATTCATTGGCAGACATGAAGTCGGATCTTCAAGCAGTGCAAGATCGCCTGGCAGACCTTTATCAAAAACTTGAAGATCAGTTCAACTGGCCACCTCAGAATGGTTTGTAAACTCGTTTTCTTGTTTCTAGCAACACAAACAATTCGATTCCGAAAACTAATTCAGCACAGTTTCATAAGTAACAAATGTAACACAACTGTCACCCAATGATCACTTCAGACTATGATATTCGAAGAAAAGCATTTGTGGCGCTCATCCGTGAGAAAGATCAGCTATTTCTAATATTGTGATGCCTTGTAAACAGATCGATCTTGCACATCTATAGATTTTGTCGTTTCAGTGCAGACGTTCGGGTGAGCAGACCATCTTAACGAGACAATGAAATGCAACTGACTGCAGTTTAGTACATCAAAGAGAGAATTTATCAGGTATTCGACCTCATCTCGATTGGATAAATTAGTTCGCAAACCTTTCGTTAGTGGTGCAGATGGTGTTCAGTCAAAAAATGAGGTTCGTGACCTCGACCTTTTCCTCGCCAGAGCTCGCTCAATGACGTCAGGCATCACAGATCTAATAAGGATCAGCTCTGCGATCCTGAGACAACCAAGGTCTGTCTCCATGTCTTTTGCAAAGGATATGACCTGCTAACTAATGCATAGTTTGATCCTGAGTCGAAATGACTCCAGCTATGTCTCCTTTGCAGTGTTTCTACGGCGCAGTACCACTAGACTTCAAGCTATCATCAACGCCGCTTGTCGTCTTGGACTCGAACAAAGAATTTCGAATAAGTCACACTGCATGTGCTGCGAGGTCAGCTTCGGTGGCTCAGGATCAGCAAGCGTCAAATTAAACTTTCCCATATTGTTATAAACTGTAGGGAATTAAGGCCCTTTGAATCATATGCATAGTTATGCTCTGTCACATCAGAGATGTATGAGTTACAGTAGTAAAATCGACTCGAATATAATGCTTTTGAATATGAAACATTAAGAAATTGCGAGGTCATGTAAGTGAGATCGACAATCCGACTTAACGACTGAATTAATTATCGACTAAATGACCGACTTTATTTTGATCTACTAACTTGCTTGTATACGTGCCTACGCATCAGAAATAATAATTCATTCTTGTTCGGATGTGAGTCAAGATTATCAAATTGTTTACCCAGAATCATTTGAACTACCATTTATTCTCAAATGTTAGAACACGCAGTTTTCAAATGCATGGAATGTCTTTAGTGCTACGTTTACTTCATTTGTAATGGCAACCAAATGAGTCCCACAGCGCAGTCCTGACATCTCTTAGCAATCGTTGTCCAACTGTGACTTTCATAAACACAATTGTACAACTACCAGCCGAAGGGATATACGTGAAACCAGAAGGGCCAGTATCTAAAACTGTACACTTAGTTATTTAGCAAAAACACGTATAAATTTAGATAGATATAAAAACACGTATACATTTAGATAGCGGCATTCAGAAATATTTTGGAAGTTGTCATTTAGATTAGATTGCCGAAGCTGTCCTTATGCAATATGCTTCACTCCAAATAACCAACCATCTCACTTTGAAATCTTCGATGACCGGGACAGAGAAAGATGAGGAAATACGCAAGCCTTAAATGCACTGCAACTAAAAGACTATAAGACTGTGAGAAGCGGACTGTTGCATCAGCGTCTACCATACAGACGAGATGTATAGATAAACAAGCGGTATGTAGAAAAGTTGAATGGATTGCTTATGAGTAAAGTCAGAGTAAAATATGAATGGCTTTGGCCGGGTGATTTATGCATGAAATACAAGGTGAAAAGATGGTGATCTGCGCCATACCTTGAACACTAGAACACCGTAAACGGCGGAGGTAACTATGACTCTCTTGTGTGGGTCCGTTAGTCTGTTCCTGGAAGTCGTGCCCGCAGAGTAATGCTTAGCTGGGTTAGGAGTGACATGGGTTGCTGCTGTCGCTCCTGTAATGCCTGGCGGCAGTTCCACGGCCTCTAACGGTGCCACTGCACTCGTTTCGTGCGATAGTGGTCACCCTAGTGTGCCCGCCGAATGCTTTATGTCGGTGATATTAGATGGCAATGAGGTATACCTTCTTTCAGAGGGCGATTGGTTGGATACCGTGGGAGGAAGAGCCTAGTAATCTGCGTCGTGTGATCTCGTCGGGACGTGGGTGAAAAGCTTGGAATCCTGGGGTGAGGTCGACTTCAACTCCCTGAGCCGGGTGCGCCAACACTCGTTTGCTCTACCGTCCCATCAGACAACTTAAAGGCTGCGTTCTCTAGCCTTGTCTGTTGGACCGATCCGTTCGGGACCGAGGGGAATGGGCCCACACCTGCCCTTAATGCGGGATTGTTACTAGAGTCGGATCGAGTGCCAACCGATCGGTGCAGTAGTGACCTGCACCCTGATAACTGGCCGTCATCGGGACAGAGAATGTAATCCGGGGCGGAGGGTACTCACACACCCGTTTGTCATTGGGTTACCACGAGTGCACCCGAGGGGGCAGGTGCCGGTGTCCTGGTTCGTACCGGGATAGTGACCTGCGGCCGCCTGTAAAGCAAGTCATGGGCTCGAAGAGGGCCGCCTTGTTGCGCGCAGGGTGAAAGCCTGAAACCCCGACCCCAGGGGTGGAGGGTGACAGGGAGATGTTTTACCTATAGCTTACCGAATGTCAAAATGAAGAAATTCAACAAGCGCAAGGGTAACGGCCTGGAGGGACTAGTACTCTCTTAAGGAATAAACGCAAACGGCTCCTTATAGACCAAAGAAATGAATATAAAGGAAAGAAATTCATAATACACTATCAGTGAACGTCATCGCCTACGATGGGGTGTCTGTCATCAAGAGACTCTGTGACGAACAAGCCAACACAGGCGAGAAACGACATATCTCTGAGTCTTAACTTTGACAGACAGGCCCAGAGCTTAGATAGCAAGTCGAAGCAGATAGTCAAATCGGTATGCTCTATCTACTTCTTGCAGATTTCTGTTGAAAATAAACTTTATTAAGCATAAGAGGCGTCATCTATTGCCCCAAGGACAACGTCTTATGTAGGATATATTAAGCCTATATAATAAAGCTGTATAAACAATGTCGCGAATTCGTTTAATTACACTGGTCAACATAGAAATCGTTACTGACTGGAAAAGGCAATAATGTGTAGCATCTTGGTGTGCTGAACACGAATATAACCATAAAAAATTTTTATTGGCTCTCGTTTTGAAAATATTTCATACAGTTCATTTTTTATGTTTCACCATGTAAATTTATGCAGTAGGACTGCGACAATATCCTAAATAAGTCTAGAATGATGTAATATTCCACCTCATTGCATAATCCCATCATGGACACATCATGCACAGTTGATTACGTCATTTTCTGATGCAATGTAAAACTACAGCCAGTCGGCTGCTGACGTAAGATGACGTCAGCAGTGTACTATATAAAGCGAGTCGGAACGATTGAGCATTTACAATATTACAGACTTTGTGCGAGACAGTTTAAGTTACTGTTTTATAAAACTATTATTACTTTATCCATTTAGATCCAATACAGAACAGTAATGCCTCGGAAGTGCGTAAATACTGTGGACAACTTTTGTTACATTTGTGGGGAAGTGACATTTGCCAACCAGAAGAAAAGTATCACTTATCAAGTCAAGAAGGCATATCATGCTTACTTCGAATGCAAGGTTGGTGACCAAGACAAGCCATGGGCCCCGCATATATTCTGTGCTACATGTACAACACAGCTTTCACAGTGGTTGAATGGCAAAAGACCATCAATGCCGTTTGCAGTTCCCATGGTGTGGAGAGAGCAAAGCAACCACGTAGATGACTGTTACTTCTGCTTGGTTCCTCCTCTTTCCGGTGGAATAACGAAGCAAAAGAAGTCGACAATAGTCTACCCAAACATTCCGTCAGCATTGAGACCAGTTCCACATGGTGATGGACTTCCTATTCCAGAACCTCCAGCAGAATATATTTTCCTTGATTCATCTGATGAGGACAAGGGTGAGCCGACATGTTCTTCTCCTGGTCCGTCAGCGTGCAGTGATCCCGATTTTCACTGTGGTGCATCATCAACCCCACACAGAATAACACAGGAAGAACTTAATGACCTTGTTCGTGATTTGGACTTATCGAAAAACAAGGCAGATTTGCTAGGATCAAGACTCCAACAATGGAATCTTCTAGAAGAAGATGTCACAATTACTTCATATAGAAAGCGCCATCAGCAGTTGGAACCTTTCTTTATGAAGGAAGGTAATCTGGTATGCTGTTCCAATATTGACGACCTCATGAATGCCTTACAGATCACTCATGACCCACAAGAATGGAGACTCTTTGTAGACTCTTCAACACTGAGTCTTAAGGCTGTGCTTTTGCACAATGGAAACCGTCTTCCATCTATTCCATTAGCGCATGCTGTCCACACGAAAGAGACATACGATAACCTAAAACAGCTACTGCATTCCATTGACTATAACAGGTACAAATGGCACCTGTGTGGTGATTTGAAGGTAGTTGCCATTTTAATGGGACTGCAGCAAGGATATACAAAATATATGTGTTTCTTGTGTGAGTGGGATAGCCGAGCAAGAGAGTTGCACTACGTGCGGAAGGAATGGACTCCCAGACAAAACATGGCAGTTGGACAGAAGAATATCCAGCACCCAGCTCTGGTCGAGGCTCACAAAATCCTACTACCACCCCTTCACATCAAACTAGGTTTGGTGAAGAACTTCGTGAAAGCCATGGACCGCACTTCGCCAGCTTTCCGATACCTGCATGAAAAATTCCCTCGACTCAGCGAAGCAAAGATTAAAGAGGGAGTTTTTGTGGGTCCTCAGATTAGAGAACTCTTCAAAGATGACCGCTTCAACAACTTGCTGGAGGGTGATGCGAAACAAGCATGGAATGCTTTTCGTCTAGTGTCTACAGACTTTCTGGGGAATGTTAGGGCAGAAAACTACAAGGAACTAGTAGAAGACATGCTCAAGCAGTACCAGAAATTTCGCTGCAATATGTCTCTGAAGATGCATTTCCTTCATTCCCATCTGGATTTCTTCCCTGACAACTGTGGTATGGTTAGTGACGAACATGGCGAACGTTTTCATCAAGATATCGCAACAATGGAGCAAAGGTACCAGGGAAAATGGTCCACTACAATGTTGGCTGACTACTGCTGGACACTCCGCAGAGATGCTCCCGAACAGCTGTACAAGAGACAGGCAAAAAATCTAAGAACTAGTCTATGACCTGGTTTTTACAAATATTAACTGTAAGTGTATCACTATTGGCATGCATTGTGCGATATAAAATTACTTCATTTCAGATTACAAAAAAACTAGAGCCAATTCGGCATTTTCACTGTCATATTCGTGTTCAGCACATACAAATTGATAAGAACTGACTAATTTCATTTCAGTAACATGACTTTTGTAAAAATTTGTTGTCCAGTGTTAGAGTTAAGAAAAACCCAATTTCAAAGTTCAGTAGTTATATTTAAAATGCCTATTTACACGTTCTATTTTACAAAGACTCTTCCATTCAACAGAAAAAACACTGTCATCCACTGCAAACTATTCTATACAGAAAAACACCAGAATAAATCTCTCACGACAACCACAGTCCTACGGGCGTAGTAGAAGTCTCGAGCATCTGGCGTTGGCCATGCTCCGTTCGGCTTCTCCACACGCACACACGCAACGTCCACACTCAGGAATACTTGACTGGATTAGGATTCCATCCCTCGTACTCAGTCGATAAGCTCGGCAATGGTCCCGTGTCATCAGACCAACCAGCTCCAATTGAACCGTACCACCAGGACCACGGGTACCGGGGAAAACGAAGACTAAGTAAGGAAATGAAAGCGTTTCTCGACTTTTCAGGCTTCTCGTCACTTCGCTCCTCCAGTTCCTCTGACTGAACCCTCCTTCGAATTCCCCGGAAATCGCCTTCTCCTCGCTCTGTCACTCTGAAAACTGACTAAATCCAGCGACTCTTCAACCCGATGTACAGACGTCCTTATTCATCGTGCCCAACAGCCGATCCTACTTTTCCCGTCAGCCAGATGCGTTCACAACAGGTATAAGCAAACTATAGCGCATTTTGTGACAAACAATCTATATATATATATATTTGTTGCAATTGATGTAATAGGACAGAGTTCAACTCTTCATAAACTATATATATATTCGTTGTTGTAAGTGATGTGATTGGCCAGAGTTCAATGCTTTATAAACCATATATAGGCCTATGGAATTTATAAAGCATTGAACACTGGACAATTACATCAGTCCCCATTTTCCAGACTTATTATTCAACCAGATAGTCTGGTTGTCTTTTTCTGTTCGTACTTAAAAATAGAACTCTTCTTGGTGAGCGAGCTTTTTCTGTTGCTGGACCTATTGTATGTGATCATTCTGCTAAATCGCTCGTGTCATTTCGTTCTCAGCTTATCACATACCTTTTTAAAATTGCTTATCCACCATAGGCTGCCTCTCTTATAGTAGACTGACCTCATTGGTATTGCCTTATTGAGGTATAAACGTTTTGGCAACAATTATGGAAAAACTCACTGGGTTTCAGTTAAAAGAAGTTTTCGATATCTTCGACAGACTGCAAACTTAAAGCTGGTCTATAAGAGGACCAATGAAGATTTAGTTGGGTTTAGTGAGTCCGACTGGGGTGGTGACAAAAGGGATCTAAAGTCAACTACCGGATACACTTCAATGTTGAGTGGTGCTACAATTAGATGGAACTCAGAAACAACCAACAGTTGCAAAGTCAACCACTGAAGCAGAATGTATGGCTCTGAGTATGGCCGCATCAGAAGCAATGTGACTGAAAGGACTTCATACATCAGGAACTTGTTCCACAAGCTTCAGATGCTGTGAAGATTTCCTGCGATAACAAAGGTGCAATTGACCTTGGAAAGAATCCGGGATACCGACCCAAAATCAAGCACATTGCTGTCCAAGACCAATTCATCAGAGACAGAATTGCTACAGGAGGTACATGTGGTGGACAGATAGCAACATCAAATATGGCTGATGACTGATTAACAAAGGGACTGTTTAAAGATGTACATTTGAAATGTATCATAGGCATGAGGCTAGTAAAATAGGAATCTTCGACCAATTTTGAATGTGTACAAAGGGGGGGTGTCAGAATTGACACATTATACACTGTTTACACTAAAGGTGGCGCTAGGAAAGTACTCTCTTCTGGGTTCTATGTAATATGTAGTTCTGGTTCGTTTCGTTGCAGTTAGGTTTGACTAGATGTTAGAAGAACATTATAAAGCTAATAAATCCAGAATCTAATCTCTGAATTCCAACAAACTCCATCTTCTGGTATTATTAGTTCATCTGGTATCAAGTGAAACGCAGCCTATTGCATTCTTTGCATTTCAATTGTTGATTGTTTCAGAGACTATAAGCTACCAATGAGATACATAAGTCAAATAACCGTTTGTTAGGATAAGTTATGCAGGTAGATATTTAATCTGAGTAAACTGGAAACTGCCTAAAAGGTGCATTACTGTTCAGATCACCTGGGACCGTATTGATTACCGGATAAGCGAAAAACTAATTTTTATAATCGGTTGCTATGGAAACAATAAAAACAGTGCCAATAAGACATATTTTATGAGCAGGTGTACATTTGCAAGAATACACTTTATGTCAGAATATGTGAAGGCCTGTCTGAGAAATCTCTCACATTGTCGGAAAAATTCAAAATTGGGTTTGATATTGAACTGGATTGGGCTGGAGTTGAATGCTTCTATCACACGATTCTGTCGGAAGTACTAACAATTTATAATTTTAAAGATATTGGTAGTGTTGCCGTCACTTCTCATAAAAAAATCGCGAGTTACAGCTTCCCATAACTAACATTAGACTAGGGGTCGTGAATGTTTATGAATATAGTAATTTAGAGCTTATTCGTATGCCTGTGAATGAAATTAAATCTCCGAAAAAGCTGCTTAAAACGAATATTACTTGACTTTGTCATGTGCATAATATTTGATGCACACTACTTGAAATTAGGGCAACGACGATTTGCTAAATTAAGTTTTCTTGCACAGCATCATAATAAACTGTAAAAATGAAAATTCTTAGAGAAATTCTATATCAGGACATATAGTTTGTCAGCTAATAAAACAAGGAATTTATATACGCATTAAACTTATTTTGAACCATGTTATGTTTCCTTAATTTCTAACCTTGTTCTCGCAAATAAACTTCTCCGACTTTGTGACTGTTTTCTCAGGCTCTGGCACATATGAACTTTGTGTATTTTATGACGGATCGTGTTATTTTTCTTACTCTGAAATTCACTATTACTGCTTTTTCATTGTGAATAAAAGAATTTATTGATAGGGCCTGTCACTATACACGACGATAAATGGCAGGTGACGCAATGTCATTCCTGGCCAATGGCAAGACCAGCCAGGCGGTCAACTGTCTCAGCTCTGCGCGCCTTTTAGTCGCATGGTATAAATATTGTGCACTACTCAAAAACCACTGTCAAACATATTTCGACAGCGCAAGAGCTTTAGCTTATAAATCCAACAATTTTGGCGTATTGACTTATAAAAGAATGTTGAAATTTAAGTTTACATGCGTTTTTATTTTCTGTGCTGCGTTTGTGAGAATTAAAGGAGAGGACGAGGAATACCTTTCTACAGGAGATTTCAAAGCTGCGATGTCAGAGATGAAGCTAAACTTTCAACAACTGAAAGACATAACGCTGGGTCGTTGTCGTAAACAGGAACCAGAGTTTACATGTCCGTTTTCGCAGAAAGGTTACCATAAAATATTATCCTTAGAGCTTTCGCCGGTATATATCTAGACGTATGTATCATTAACGACAGTAATTTCTCTCAAATTGCTATTCACTATTGTGTTAATTAGTATCAAGCAATGACATAATTCATGAACGTCTTTAGTAGAGCCAACAAAGAAAAGTCTTCGACGTTCTACTAAAGGCTTTCGCGAACTTCACCGCCACAAACAGTCAAGAAACATTCTCAGCTTATAGTAAGCGGGGCGTTTATAGAACTGTTGAATAGTCATGTTTCAGCAGCTTTCTGGGGTTCATGAAATGCGATACGTAATGAACAGATACGTATATACGTAGAACATGCCCAACTTCTCCAGATCCACCCATGGGTTAAACTGCGCGTAAGGGTTCTTATAACAAAAATGGAAATATCATACCGTTCGAACAAGCGATAGGCAGGAACCGTGCAGCACAGCTCGGATTCGTAAATCGGGAAATTATTTCTTCATTATGGTCCATGAAAAACACATAAAGCCAGCATTCTAGCCATCAGTGAGAAAATACGAAAAAAGACAAACCTAGAAAGCACTGGGCGCGACCACAAAGAAAACGCATGCATAGACATAGGCATGTCCAACCACAACCGATATAGAACTCGATATCCACAGGAAGAATAAGCTGTTTGCACCTGCTTGACACCCATGATCCTGGCTTGGCTCCAGAACTGACCAAACAACTTGGCTTTTTTCTGGATTTGATTTGATATAGCGCCGGTCAATAAACTGGTCCATGGAATGCGGCTTTTGGTTGGAGCTAAGAAATTTCGGAGATTTTCTTTACATTACATCGTAATTATATGGAACTGAATCAATAACTCTGAAATTTACCTATTTTGCAGAACATTCAAGACGAATTAAGTGCTGAGTAAACTTAGAATAACTGCTATAACTTTCTAAAACTTTCGAGAATATTCTAGAATGTCAGAGAACTTTCTTAAACTTTCCAGAAATATAAATAGCAGTATAAATACAGTGGCATTAAGCCTATCAGTTCAGTTTAGTAATAGCTGCCTAAATGGATACATATCTGAGATGGCTCAAGAGGCCGCAAGCATCCGGTAGACGAATTTTGCTATGACTGCGGCCAATTTATCACATATGCGGACCTTCCTTCATCCATCGCCCCAGTGCCACACTGCCCTGAGCTTCCCGTATCCACTCCTCCGGAGAGAAAGCAGCAGTCTTCGGAAGAGAGCAGTAGGTCAGAGAGCGAGAAAGACGTTAGAGATCCAGTTACAATTTCCGAGCTGAGGAGAGAAACCCATACTATTCCAACCAAAAAGTCCTCAGCGACTTGATCAGAGATCTTGGTCTCACCAAGTTTAATGGCGAGCTTTTAACCTGTAAGCTCATTCAATGGCACTTGTTTGGATGAAAATGTGCAAGTCGCAGATCAGAGGAAGCGTCACCAAACTTTCTCCAGTTTCTTCACAGTCAAGATGGGCTCTGCTTATGCCACAATGTGACCGGTCTGTGCGAGGCAATTGGAATCGACTGTAACCTGAACGAGTACCGTCTCTTCACTGACAGTTCATCCATGAGCCTCAATACTGTGCTGCTCCATAACAGGAGCAAGTACCCGTCTCTTCAAATGGCTCGCTCGGTGCACCTCAGAGAGGATTACAACAGCATCAAAAGCTTACTAGACGTCTTGAAGTATGATGAGTACGGCTGGGAGGTCATTGGAGAATTCAAAATGGTAGCATTCCTGATGGGTCTCAAAAGCGATAGCTTCCCTGCTATCTTTGCCTATGGGACAACAGGGGCAACAAGGTGCACTACCACAGGCGGGTATGACCACAGCGGATCGAGTCCTCTGTGGGAAGGAACAACGGAAGTCCAGACGCTGCTGATGCCAACACTGAACATAAAATTGGCCTTATGAAACAATTTGTCACAGCTTTAGATAAGCAGTTGAAAGCCTTCAGGTACCTTCAAGACGTCTTCTCTAAGCTGTCTGAGGCAAAGGTCTAAGCTGGTGTCTTCGTCGGACCACGGAATGCAAAGAATTCCCCAAGAAGATCACTAGCAAGGAGAAAAAGGCTTGGAACTGTTTGTCGCAGTGGTTAGGGGCTTCATGGGCAATCAGAAGGCCGAAAACTGTGTGGAGATGGTTGAGACTCTGGTGAAGAACTGTGGCAAAATGGGCTGCAGGATGTCCCTCAAAGTTCATATTCTTGATGCCCATCTTTATAACTTCAAGGAGAACATGGAAGCGTACTCGGAGGAGCAAGGCGAGCGCTTCCACCAGGATATATTGGACTTTGAACGTGCCTACCAAGGACATACGAGAAGGTGACGGGAGACCATATTAATTACGGGAGATGATTCGCGATAGTGATTTACAGTATAATCGTAAATCTCGCAAAAATACTCACTTCTAAACCTTTTGTGGTCATTTTTGTATAACTATAGTGTAAATACATGTTAATTTTGATTCATATGTTTCTTTTTTCTGACTTTTTGTGAACGAAAACATGCAACTTCGCCCGTGTTTTTCATTGGAAATAGGTAAATTTCAGATTATTACTATCCTGGTCACAAAACCAAAGTTTGTGGTAAATAACAGCCATTTTTCGTACTTTTGTGGCATAAACAAGTAGGAAATAACACTTACTACCCAGGAACAAAAATTGTGTTACACAGTGTTACATTATAAATTATATTATACGTTAACTACATAGGAGTTATAAAACCACATTGAGCGAGGCATAAATCACTCAGCACTCAAACGGAAGCAGACATCAGGAAGTTCTTTCATCGCGAAGGGCAGCCAACAAAGATAGTTAATCGCATCGTATAAAGACAATATGTCTCCTTATCGCCTTATCACATTGTCATGACCGCAATCGACAGATTGAATGAAGGATCACTTAGTGATGATCAGTATAAATATTCAAATGCCCTTTCCATTAAGCTGATTGCCTTCACATTTGACAGAGTTGATTACGCTGCAGATAGCTCTAACAACTTGTTCAATATGTCTATATCTTTGACAGCACTCACAGAATCCTATATTCTTCATTGTGATTGATAGCAAGGAACAGTGTACAATGTACAATGTGCAATGTACTCTGCATGTTTATAGAGATAAATGAACTTAATCAAAATAATCTGAGATGTCTAAACCTGAAGAGTTAATCACTCAATAGGAGTTTTGTGAAAATAAGACCAGCAAAATATAGAATAGGATGGAAAACGCAATCGATTCGGCTTATCGCAATAGCTAAGGAACTTTGTTCAAAAGCGGATTTGCAATTTATTACCAATCTCAGCCATCCTTGTCATAAGTAGAAGATAGTGTCAGTTGAGATTTATGTAGCTGACATTCTGCTGTCATGTTGTCTTGATTTTATCAACAAATCTTCAAAGTGTATGATTACGATACGCAGACTATAATTTATAAATTGAACTGTTACTGATCCTCAGCTGCACTCACGAGAAGAACTTCCTCCTCCTCTTCCTCCTCCTGATTCTCCTATTCCTTATCTTCTCCCTCTTTCAGTTGTAGCGTGCTTAAGACATTCAAAGCGTTAGCTGAAAACACTCGGTAGCCGAACACTAGACAGAACCCGCTTCGAATTTGTCTGGAATGTACATAAAAGAAATGCATGTGTGATGTTTTGCATTCGTTGATACTTTTACTAATTAACAAAGTTTACTGTTTTGGCTGAAATGGAATAGGTCTAATTGATAGCCAAACTAATAATTCATGCAACTTTCCAAAGCTTTGTGAATGTCTCTGACTACAGTTATTGTTTCGTTTACAAATCCTCTAAGTGTGCTATTTTAGGTGGTTGTCCAGCTGGCTTCATTTATCTACCCTTAGCTCAAAGTTGTTATAGGGTAGTTTATGAAACTCACACGTGGGCATCAGCTGGCACAAGATGCCAGCAGCTACACAAAGGAGCCCACTTGGCTGCCATAACGAGTCGAGATGAAAACAATGCGTTGAAGTCATACTTGCGACTTCATTTTGCCAGTAAGTATGTGTCAAAAATTATTCTAAAAAAATAATTAGACTTTATCTTTATTAACTGAATCAGTAGTTCCTTCGTAGACTATACCATAACCATCACTTATTCCAAGTATACCATCCTTGCCTAGATTCTTGTTTTAAGACTTCCGCGGTTGGCTCTGCTGGCCTAGTTAGCTCATTGGTTAAGGCATACATCAAGATGCCTCTGTGCGTGAGGGTGCCAGTTCGCATGCCGATCATGGTTTATTTCAAAGATTTTATTCTCGGGTTAATACGGCCCGTACACATATACCTTAAATGGCGTGACCCTCGTTGAAGCGGGCAGCGGTGATGAAGGATCTGGCCCGACGAATTCATTGAAAACTGTGAAGAATCGAGGCAATACGACTGCTATAGAAACACAAGTACATTTTACATTTACATTTGCCTCCCAGCAACATATCTGTAGAGACATAATCAGCCAATAAAAGTTCACGTTCCAAACTTCGGCTTGATTTTGGAGCGTCACCGGTTGGTGTCTTGTGTATTAGACACCGGCTCTATAGAAGTTAATAATTACGTTTTCTATCAGCTACCCGACATAATAATATTATAATCTGAATTTTGTCAGTCGGGAACTGACCAACCATGAAGAACCACCGGATCACACGATTTTCCGTTAAGTTCTCGGCTATCGCTTGTACCACATTCTACTGTTTGGGGACAGAGGTCCCTGAGCGCAAACCTGTCCAGGTTCTGTCCAGCTTGTGTGAATGCTGACAATCGTAATACTGAGTCCGCTCAGCCAGCTTCAACCTGCATTACTTAGACTGCACATCGAAGCGCCTACCAAATAGAACACCGCGTCCAGGTTCCAAAGGAGTTAATGAATTGTAACTAGAATTATATCGACGCTATACGAGCTTTACATGAGTTCTGACAAACGAATTGTTTAATCTTTTATCTTAAATTAGAGTAAGGCGCATCTGCTAATTGCTCCTTTTTCAAAAGAATTATATTTATTAAAAGTAAAATGCTAGATACTTCGGAATATTAAAACAGGCCTGAATACGGGTTTTATTGTTATAAGCGCATGAAATGCATATGCAGCTAAGACTCACTTTTCATTAAACTTTTTTCAGCAACTTTAAAATAATTTCAAAGCTAATAAAAAGAATGTCTAGCATTTCTTGACAAAATTGTCGTTATATTCCTTGAACTCATTCCGAAATAGAAGCCTATAATTTCTGCTTCTGCGATTCTTTTAAAATTCACTTTTTGAAACTGCGAAGTCTTTGAATAGGTTTCATTGAAATAGTTTCGTCAATTTTTTTACAATAGCTATCTTTTGGAACTAATGCCTTAAACTGCTCTCGTTCAAATGAATGCCTGCAATTTACTCAAATAATTTTATTACCCACGCAGTTCTTCAAACGGATTTTGATCCAACAACCCTGCTTTATTTATTGGTGGTGTTCATACTCATTACAACAGTAAAGTTATTACGAAAACTGTTTATAGCCAATCCAGCGTCTGCCATTTGTCGAAACCCAGCAGTTTCGCATGGAGGAAGAACGCTATGGCTTAGTGGTCAGCGTTTGGACGAAAGCAGCTGTATAGATCCTTTCGTTTGGAAATTATCAAAAGATGAACAGCTGCCATTCGCCTTCACTGACTGGCACGGCGGCCAACCAAGCTGCAGCCATAACAGAGAGTTTTGCATGCATTTGGACACTTCATGGAACTCTTGTTGGAACGATGTTCCGTGCGACTTTATGATGTGCCCGCTCTGTGAATATCATCCAGCCTAAAGTTGCCTTACGGTCTTTGTACGCCTTTGCATATCTTGGTGTAATTTATATGTGCAAACTATTTTTAGATATATCTCGATAAATAATTTATGCTAAGTTTAAAATAAAAGAATTATAAAATATTGTTTCAAAAGTGAATGATCATTTAAAGATCAGTTTGATATATAAACTAACATTTATTTCGTATACTTAAATAATTTTCATGTTTAACAGCCAATCATAATGTCTTCATTAGTGTAATTTTGCTTGAGACAATGTGCATACCTTTGCATATCCTGATTTATTTCATTTTAACATTTTTTTCTGATAGGTCTAAATGTCAAGAACAATTTTATTAAATTAAGTGACAAACGCTGATCACATACTGCTTTGAGAATTATTGACTAAGTCATCCAGTTTAGATATTTGAGACATTATTTGCATGCTATAAGTGATTTTCACTGTTTCTACTGTAGTAATTCATAATGTTTTGTGGAATACTGATATTTCAGCAATGTTATTTTCTCAATCAGTCTAATGAGGAAAGTATGAATCAATTCACCGTAATACAAATAACTTAAAATTTTAATTTTCTGCACGGAAATCTGACGTTTAGGCTACATCTGTTCTTAAACTATACATTTCAGATTTGTTGCTTCATTTCGATTCTATTTCTATTTCTTTTTCTATTGCATACATGTGTGTGTGTATGAATGTATAATTGGGTGTGTGTGCTTAGATATTTATATAGCGTCTTTTCGAACTCTCTCAAAAGCGTTAGAGCATGACTATCTACAAATTTAAGTGGTGTTACTTAAAATCCAATTTAATCTTGAAGCCATCTACTCTTCAGTGTCCTTTCCAAAGAAATTTCAAAAATGTTTTTGCATTTAGCTCAAACAGTTTATTTTATGAGTGATAAATTACGCAGCGACAACATCGTCAATTATTAGCTTATTTTTATATTGCTCATAGTGTCCAAAATGTAACCAATATTTTGACTCGCTTTTTCACGTAGTTAACTAGCCTAGTAACCGTTCCTGTTTCATGGACGATTGAGTTAGACATGATACCTCATTATTCTTCCTTATGGGGTTGGTGAATGAGTATTCATCGTAGGTTGAGAGGTAACAAGTGTATTGTCGTTGCATTGCCAAGTTGTGTCTACGCTTTAACAGAATGATCCTTGAACCCTTTCTATATTCGCCTGTCCATGCAATTGGGACGCCATAGCCTACTTGTTAAAGCGCTCGGCTTGTAACTCGGAGAGTACGGGTTCACGCCTCTCCTGAGACGATTACTATGTAATGACTTTGATCAAGTTCTTTACTCACAATTGCTCAGTGCCATCGATTATTGGTTAGTCATTAGATGGTGGCGCTCAATAAGTGGAGAAAAATAACATGATTATAGCAAGTACACCTCTCTAAAAATATAAGATAAGTTTCAATAAATTTTTACATCGAGTTCTCATGTATCAGCGATGTTCGCTGGAGTTTTCGCCGCGCCATGCTTGTTCAATTCTACCTGTTGCCGAAATAACTGAAAGTTAACTTCTATCCCTCTGCCTATGGCTCACAAGGCTTACTACTGTTGGTCTTTGTAGTGGATCTCTAAGCTTTAATGGAGCTGAACTATATATCAGTTATATTTAATTGACCCACAGTGTTGGTCTGTGTATTCAGTGTCAACTCTTTTTCAGCGAGAAGCAACACTAGATTTACAGAGCTTATAACAGATGTTTTCTTGTTTTGCTGTCGCCATGCCTTCGGTTATTTAAGAGCTACTTAAAGAGCTACTTTTACTTCAATGTTATTTCTAACATATCAGTCGTATAAAATTTCAAGTGAATCGGCTGAAGGGTTTCAGATCTATAAGGAAGAACGCATTTCTTCACCAATTAAAGAGAAGGACTGTTTACTAAGTTAGCGATATATTCATGGATAGGCTTAACAATTCGCCGTCTATATCAACAGACCCTGCCCTTATTTATACATGCATTAACAGGTATGCAAACAGGTTTTTGCAAATAGGTAAAAGTCCATTTTGAAAATATAGGCCCTTTCAAGCCTAAATTTTTATGATATTTCAATAGAATATTTTGGGATGCCCCTATACTTCGATCGTTATGTCACTTGGTCTTCGTTAAGATCTTGCTCATATGCCGAATTATCAGTCAATCAGTTAAGTGATTTGAAATGAACTGATTTTCATATCCCTATCTTTACAATCGTATTGTAGACTACTAGACTAAGCTTTAGCAAATTTAAAAAAAAGATTTCCCTTAATGTGCATTGTATTTTAATTGTCCAGAAACGATTTATTTTAAAAAGCGATTATTTATCTATATACAATTTGCACATATATATTGCTTCGGAAACATTTTCAAACTCATTCACTCTGGAAAGACGTCCCAGGGTAATTGGCGACAAACAATAGGATGTAAGAATTAGTCCACGTGTGGTACTGGAGGATGCTTAAAGCTATAAGATGGTGTCACAAATACAAATACACTTATATTTATAATTAGTCAACACTCGATCATCTGATGTAACATTGATGTCGTGGTTTACCTTCTTCTGAAAAGCTATCTCTTTCTCCTGATGATCTATCAAACTATCACCCCATCTCTGCTCTTAATTTTATTTCCAAAATCCTGGAAAAAGTAGTATGCATACTTGAATATTTCTGACAAGTGCCAAAAGCAATTTTGTAATGCGCTGGTCTGAGCATGAAGAGCCAACAAATTTTTAGTGAGAAGCTACCATAAAGTTATAGAGCTCATGATGTCTTGCTTTCGATGATGTAACAACTGGTTGAAGATGTAACTTTATAAGACGGATATGTCTAACATATCACTCGTATAAAATATCAGGTGAATCGGTTTGTGGGTTTCAGATTTATAGAAAAGAAAGCACTTCGTCAATTAAAGAGGTGCACTATCCACGCTCTTAGCGATATATCTATATATAGGCCTAATAATACGCAATCAATGTCAACAGACACCGCCCTTATTTATGCATGCCGTGACATGTATGCAAAGAGGTGTTTGCAAGTAGGCAACTATCTTTTACTTTGAAAGTATGGTTGCTTCCAAGCCTAAAATTTTGGGAAGTTTCAGTGGGATGTTTTAGGATGCCCCGATACTCCGATCGTTACCTCACTTGGTCTTCTATGAGATCTTGCTCATATGCTGAATTATCAGTCAATCAGTTAAGGGATTTGAAATGTACAGATTTTTCTAAAACTATGCTTTCATTCGTTTTGTTAAATGCTAGGCCAAGTTTTATCAAATATTTCCAAACAACTCAAGATTTGCCCTAATTTGCAATAAATTTTAATTGTCCCACGACTATGTGGTGTTTGGCACGGTGGTCTATCGGTAATGCGCTTGGTCAGTGATCGTGCCCTTGCGGTTTCCACTTCTTGCAACGATTCTTAGCAAGTTATTCGCGCACACATGCCTCTGTCACCAAACAGTATAATTTTATACCGGCGTAGGCTGAGAAGAAAATATCAAGTCCTGGCCCCGTGTCCAGGACGTTGAGATTAGTCCTTTGCTGGCTCAAGGTCCTTAAGGAAATGAGCGCCTCCGTTACCTCTCACTTGTGAGATATGGGATACTTTACTTTTACGACTATAAATCAAAATGCAATACATAGAAATCTATATAGAAGTTGAAAAGACGAGATAAGTCTGAGGCTTCTGTGCATTTTGCCTTCGAAAGCTATGTTTTCAAACGCGCTCACACAGGAAAGGACATCCCAAGACAATTGGCGTCAACTAATGAGCCATAGCCTGTAAGAATGTGGTCCTCGAATAGGGCTGTAGTATGACGAAAACAGTATACAAGGTATCACAAATACAACAGTATTTAATATTACCCTCCAAAGTTCAGAAATACACACCCTATCATACAACAGAGTATCGATGGCGCTAATCAATTGTGCTTGAAGAGCTTGATCCAGGTCTCTGCAAAGTAACTGCCGCATTACAAGTCGAGTGAGCTAACCAATAGGCTATCTTGACTCACAAAAACAAGGAATGTGCAAATGTGACAAGTGGATTCGGACGCTGCAACGGTGGACTTTTTGGAAACGTAATCACTTCAATCAATTTGAAGTCAATCGGTTCAGAAATTTCGGAATTACAGAGGGTAAAAACCGCCTCAAATTGTTTGCTAAGCTTACGACATGACGCCATTATTCCATTAGCTCTGTTGATGAGCTACAGTAGCAGCCGTGTTGCGTGTGGCTTTGCTTGACTTGATGACATGTCAACAACCGTAGGTGGAATATTGCCCATTAGAAAAACAACCAATTTGGTCCTTCACACGTTGTATTTTGATTCGCTTTAATGAGGAAGGGATGTTATATAATGTAACGACTGCATAAAATAGAAAGTATGTGTCAATCCAATATCAGTGAGGTGCAACCGTACATTTACAGGGCCTATTACTATGTGCGGTGATTGAAAAATTCTCTAAGTTACGTCTCTTCTTGTTTTCATAGTCTTTGTTAGCTTTTTCGAAGCCAAGGACCTAAATAGCGATGATTCTTCAGTTCAGGCTTACTTGGAAGTCTAAGATTCCAACCATGTGCATTCAAAAGATAGATGCTTGCCTTCTGAGCCTGTTTCTCGCAAATTAACTCTTCGACTTTGTGACTTTTATCTCAGGCCCTGTCACGTATGATCTTCGTGTACTTTAGGCTGCAAAATAAGAAGGATCATGTTATTTTTTTCTAACTTTGAATTCCAATATTCCTGCATTTAATTGTGAATAAAAGAAATGACTGATAGCCTGTCAATTTAAACGACGATAAATGGCAGGTGACGTAATATCACGCCTGGCCAATGGGACAGACAAGTCCAACTGTCTCTGCGCGCCTTTAAGTTGCATGGTATAAATATAGTACATCATTCAAGAACCATTGTCAAACATATTTCGACAGCGCCAGAGTCGTAGCATATAAATCCACCTACACTGGCGTATTGACTTAGAGATGAATGTTGAAATTTAAGCTTACTTGCATTTTTCTTTTCTGTGCAGCGTTTGTAAGAATTAAAGGAGAGGATGAGGAATACCTTTCTACAGGAGATTTCAAAGCTGCGATGTCAGAGATGAAGATAAACTTTCAACATCTGAAAGACATAACGCTGGGTCGTTGTCGCAAACAGGAATCAGAGGTTACCTGTCCGTTTTCGCAGAAAGGTTACTATAAAATATTATCTTTAGATCTTTCGCGTGTATATCTTTGACAGACCATATCCGTAGACGTACTGTATGTGTTATTCCCTATTGTGTTATTTAGTATCAGGATTCCTTGCAATGACATGACGTCCTTATTTGACCCAACCAAGTAAAGTCTTTGATGTTCTATTAAAGTCTTTCGCGAACTCCATTGCGACAAACAACTCAAGAAACATTCTTTGCTTATCGTAAACCGGGTCTTTATGAAACTGTTGAATAGTCATGTTTCAGCATCTTTCTACGGTTATTGAAATGCGCTATATAATGATCAGATATGTACCTACATACAATCTGCCCAAATTGTCCATGGGTGCCATGGGTTAAACTGTGCGTCGGGTCCTTGTCACGAAAAATGGAAATGTCATCCCGTTTGAACAAGCGATAAGCACGAACCGTGCAGTACAGCTAGTTTTCGTAAATCTGGAACTTAATTCTTCACTACGGTATATAAAAAGCACATAAAGCCATCATTCCAGCTAACAGTGAGAAAATAAGAAGAAAGACAAACCTAGAAAGCGCTGGGTCCGACCACAAAGAAAATAACGCGAATAAATTAATCATTATGGCAAATCAAACTCTGTCAGCAATCGTAAGCATGCATGCACAAGGACATGAAAAAACACCATCATCGATTTCCACCACAGGAACATGCTGTTTACTCGCGCTTGACACCCAGGATCCTGAATTGGCTCCAGAACTGACCAATCAACTTGGCTTTTGCGGATTTGATTTGGCATAGCGCTGGTAAATAAGCTGTTCCATCGAATGCGGCTTTGGTTGGCTCTCAGAAATTTCGGAGATTTACTTTACATTACATCATAATTATATGGAACTCAGTCATTAACAACACAAAAACTGAATCAATAACAATGCAAGTATGCATATACACGCATGCATGCGTTCAACCACACGTTTGTTTACGTGTCGGTGCAACTACAATTGAACTTATAGTGGCAGCGTAATTTTTTTTGATTTGCAGGTATGCATTACACACATTTATACGCTGCTGTATCAGTCGATCAGATTTTCGCCAACTGAAATTGAGTCAGCGGTTACATAAAATTCAGCAAGGGATTTCGTCAGTAAGGATATCCGTATCTAGTTTGTCTCTTGGATATAGGTTGTAGCGAGATTTAACAGCGTGGCTCCAACATCAAAAGGCCTACATATTTGAGCATGTACTCGTTCTCTTCACGCTGCCTCTTAGTTGGTTGACTAATGAAATTCACCGGACTTGGAAATGTCGCACAATAACCTGCAAGGTGGCCTAGATATGAAAAAGATATTCCAGTGACTTCTCGTATTTGTTTTGACAAGTCAACACCGATAGATTCATATGAAACTATTGTAGCAATATTGTTGATGTTCATTATTACCTGCAAACAAACAACCCAAAGTAGAATTATGGCCCATTTTCGCTTTAGCGCCATCTAATTCGGAGGCTTCCCCATTGAAAACAGATGTAGATGTTCCATCGGCTGATATAAAATATAAAGAATTATAAATTCTATTATAAATTATATTGTATAAGTTAATTATAAAGACGTTATAAACCCACACTAAGCGAGGCAGAAATGGCTCAGAAATCAAACGGAAGCAGACATCAGGTAGTTCTTTTATCGCGAAGGGCAGCGAACAGAGATAGTTAATCGCATCGTAAAGGCAAGACGTCTCCTTATCGCCAAATCGCATTGTTATGACCGCAAACGGCAGATTGAATGAAGGATCAAAGTAGGGATGATCAGTATAAATTTTCATGCGCCTTTCCATTAAACTGATTGCATTCACATTTGACAGAGTTGGTTACGCTGCAGATAGCTCTAACAACTTGTTCAATATGCATATATTTTTAGATCACTCACACAATTCATATTTATCATTGTGATTGATAGCAACGTAGAGTGTACAATGTACACTGTTCAATGGACTGTGCATGTTTGTAGTGATAAATGAGCTAAAAAAGACTAGTCCGAGATGTCTAAAGCCGAAGAATAAATCACTCAATAGGAGTTTTGTGAAAATGAGACAAGCAAAATATAGAATGGGATGGAAAACGCTACCGATTCGGCTTATCGCAATAGCTAAGGAACTTTGAGCAGAAGCAGCGTTGCACCTAATTACCAATCTCAGCCCTCCTGTCACGAGTAGAAGACAGTGTAGGTTGAGATTTATGTCGCTGACATTCTGCATATCAATTAACATATCAATTAACTCTTAAACAGTTAATGATTACTTTGAGCAGTTTATAATTTATAATTTGAGCTGTTATTGAAATCAGAGGCGCTCACGAGAAGAAGCACTTCCTTCTGCATTTCCTCCGCCTCATTCTCCTCCTCCTGCTTGTCCTCCTCCACCTCCTATTCTCCCTCTTTCAGTTGTAGCGTGGCTAAGACTTTAAAAGCGTTAGTTGCAACCACTCGGTAGCCGAAACACTAGTCAGAACAGCACTCAATGTTGTCTGGAATGTACACAAAAGCAACGCATAGGTGATTGTTTGCATTCGTTGATTCTTATACCTATTAACAAAGTTTAATGTTTTAGCTGAAAATGTATTAACTTAACTGATAACCAAACTAATAGTTTACGCAACTTTCCAAAGCTTCTGAATATCTCTGCATTTCCTTTACCTATCATCTAAGTTTCTGTTTTAGGTAGCTGTCCAGTCGGGTTCATTTATCTACCCTTAGCTCAAAGTTGTTATAGGGTAGTTTATGAATCTCACACGTGGGCAACAGCTGACACAAGATGCCGACAGCTACACAATGGATCCCGCTTGACTGCCATAACGAGTGAAGATGAAAACAACGCTTTGAAGTCATACTTGCGACTTCATTTTGTCAGTAAGCATGTGTCAAAAATACACTAACAGAATAATCATACTTTTTCTTCGTTAATTGCATCATTGGTTTCTTTATAAAATATAATATAGCAAACATCTATTCCAGGTATACCGATCTTCGCCTAGATTCTTGTTTTAAGACTTCTGCGGTTGCCTCTGCTGGCCTAGTTAGCTCATTGGTTAAGGCATACGTCACGATGCCTCTGTGCATGAGGGTACCCTTCGCATACCGGTCGTGGTTTATTTCAAAGATTTGATTCTCGGGTTAGCACGGTCCGTACACGTGGACCTTAAATGGCTTGACACTCATTCAAGCGGGCAGCGGTGATGAAAGATCTCTACCGACGAATTCATTAAAAAATCAGCAGGGTCGAGGCTATACGAGTGCTATAGAAAAACGTGTACATTTTACATTTACATTTGCCTCCCAGCAACAGATGAGGAGAGGCATCATAATCAGCCAGTACAGTTTCAGTGTCCAAACTTCGGCTTGATTTTGGTGCGTCATCGGTTGATGCCTTGTGTGTTAGATAACGGCTCTGTAGAAGTTTATAATAAATTTTCTTTCAGCAACGCGACATAATAAAAATTTCCTAATCTCAAGCTTGGCAGTCGGGAACTGACCAGCCGTGAAGTGACAATTGGATCACATGATTCTCAGCTATCTTTTGTATCAAATTCTGCTATTGGTGACAGAGTTCCCTGTGCGCAAACCTGTCCAGGATCTGTGTTACCTGTTCGACGGCTAACGATCGTAATACTGAGTCCGCTCAGCCAGCTTGAATCTGTATTACTTAGATTGCACATCGAAGCGCTCTACCAAATAGAACACCGCGTGCAATGTTCTAGAGGAGCTAATGAATTGTAACTAGAATTATATCGACGCTATACGAGCTTTACACGAGTTCTGACAAACGAATTGTTTAATCTGTTATCTTAAATTAGAGTATGGCCTATCTGATAATTTCTTCTTTTTCAAAGGAATTATATTTTATAAAAAGTAAAATGCTAGATACTTCGGAATTTTAAAATAGGCCTATAGACGGGTTTTATTGTTGCAAATTCAGCTAAAACTTAAGTTTCATTAAACTTTTTTCAACAAGTTTAAAATAATTTCAAAGATAATGAAAAGAATATTGAACATTTCTTGGCAAAATTGCAGTTCTATTCCGTGAACTCATTTCGAAATAGATTCGTGTAATTTCTGCCGTTACGATTCTTGAAAAATTCACTTTTTGAAACTGTGAAGTCTTTCAATACATTTGATTTAAAGAGTTTCGTCAATTTTGTACAGTAGCTATCTTTACGGAACTAATGCCTTAAAACTGTTCTCATTCAAATAAATGCCTCCAATTTACCTAACCGATTTTATAACCTGTGCAGTTCTTCAAAAGGTTTTGAGCCTAAAATTCTGGTTTATTTGATGGTTGTGTTCATACTCATTACATCAGTAAGTTATTACAAAAACTGTTTTTAGCCAATCCAGCGTCTGTAGTTTGCCAACTCCCTGGACATCCGTTTGTAGCAAGATGGCTATGGCTCAGCGGCCAGCGTCTGGATGAAAACAGCTGTATAGATCCTTTCGTCTGGAAATTATCAAAAGATGAACAGCTGCCATTTACCTTCACAGACTGGCACGGCGGCAAACCAAACTGCGCGGCGAACAAAGAACAATGCGTGCATCTGTACACTTCATCGAGCTATAGTTGGAACGATGCGCCGTGCGGCTTTATGATGTGCCCGCTCTGTGAATATCATCCAGCCTAAAGTTGCCTTACGGGCTTTGTATGCCTTTGCATATTTTGGTGTAATTTCTATTTGCAAACTATTTTTAGATAAATCTTGGTAAACAATTTATGTTAAATTTAAAGCAAAAGGATAAAAATATATTGCTTCAAAAGTGAAAGACCATTTAGAGATCAGTTTGATTTACAAATTAATATTTATTTCATATAATTAAATAATGTTTATGTATTACAGCCAATCATAATGTTTTCACTTACGTAATTTTGCTTTAGACAATTCGCATGCCTTTGCATATCGTTATTTATTTCACTTAATTTTTTTCCAGATTGATCTAAATGCCAAAAACAATTTAAATAAATTAAACTGCATTGATCTCACATTGCTTTAAGAATTAATGAGTAAGTCAATCAGTTTGGTTATTTGAGATATTTTTTTCCTGCTATTGG
Organism: Norana najaformis; assembly: GCA_964023275.1. Taxonomy (NCBI): domain Eukaryota; kingdom Metazoa; phylum Annelida; class Clitellata; order Crassiclitellata; family Hormogastridae; genus Norana; species Norana najaformis. Next base: position 10,527,338 of record OZ029920.1, read on the forward strand.
TAATTTTCACTGTTTCTATTTCAGTAAATCTTAATGTTTTGTGAAATACGTATATTTCAGCAATGTTTTATTTTTTTTTATTTATACAGAACAGTTACATAGCGTCCCTTCAAGAAAACTACTCAGAAGCGCTCCCAAACCAACCTCGGCGAAAGAGAACAGTCTTAAGAGAAGAATAGAAGATAGAAGTAAAATCCCGGGGCAGAAGACGTAGAGCAACAGGAAGTCCATTCCAGAGGGTTGGGCCAGCAACAGAGAAAGCACGACGCTGCATGGTCGAGGTGCGAGCGCGAGGCACTAGTAGATTACCACTAGCAGCGAAGCGAAGAGAAGCACGCCCCAAATTGGACCGGACAGGTAGGCAAAGCTCTCTCAAGTAAGAGGGGGCAATACCCAACAAGGAGTTCCAAACAAAGACGATGACCCTTTAGTGGATGCGCTGACTCATAGGAAGCAGTGCAACTCATCTCGCATGAAATCGGAGACATTTGTCTTTAGACTTCTAATTAGTCTAATGATGAAAGAATGAGTCAAGTAACCGTTACACTATTATTCAAAATGTCAATTTTCTGCACGGAAATCCAAAGCTTAGGCTATATCTGTCCTTAAACTAAATATTTCAGATTTGTTGCTTCATTTCTGTTGTATTTCTATTTCTTTTTCTATTGTATACATGTATGTGTGCGTGTATGAATGTATAATTGTGTGTGTGCGTTTAGACATATATATAGAGCCTTTTCGAAATCCATCAAAAGCGCTAAAGCATAGCTACCTACAAATTTAAGGTGTGTTACTTAAAATCCAATTTAATCTTGAAAGCATCTAATCTTCAGCGTCCTTTCATAAGAAACTTCAAAAATGTTGTTGCATTTAGCTCAAACAGATTATTTTAAAAGTCATAAATTAAGCAGCGACAGCATCGTAAATTATTAGCTTATTTTTTATATTGCTCATAATGTCCAAAACGTAACCAATATTTTTGACTCGCTAATCCATGTAGTTTACTAGCATAGTAACTGTTCCTGTTACATGGACGCATGGCTCAGAATGATATCTCATTCCTTATCGGGTTGGTGAATGAGTAATCATAGTAGGTTAAGAGGTTGCAAGGGTATTGTCGTTGAATTGCCAAGTTGTGCCAACGCTTTAGCAGAAAGATCCTTCAACCTCAAGACCATGGTTCTGATGACTTTCTATAGTCGCGTGTCCACACAAGTGGGGCACGGTAGCCGATTCGTTAGAGCACTCGGCTTGAGACGATTACTGAGCAGGGACCATGATCAAGGCCTTTACTCATGGTGGCGCTCAATAAGTGGAGAAATAATACTATAATAACAACAAGTGCACCTCTTTAGAAACGTGTGATCAGTTTCAATAAATTTTTGCATCGAAATTCCTGTAGGCTATCAGCGGTGTTCGTTGGAGTAGTCACCACGCCATGCTTGTTCGATTTTACCTGTTGCCGAAATAGCTGAGAGCGAACTTCTGTCACTCTGCCTATGGATCATAATGCTTACTACTGGTGGCCTTTGTAGTGGATCTCTAAGCATTAATGGAGCTGAACTAAATTTCAGTTATATTTCATTGACCCATGGTGTTGGTCTGTGTATCCAGTATCAAACTCTTTCTCAGCGAGAAGCAACACTAGATTTACAGAACTCATTACAGATGTTTTCTTGTTTCGCTATCAAATGCTTCAAATAGCTCTTGATTCTTCGGTGATTCAAGAGCTATTTGAAGAGCTACTTTATTTGGCTGATGTGTCTAACATATCACTCTTATAAAATTTCAAGTGAGTCGGTTTAAGGGTTTCAGATTTATAGAGGAGAATGCACTTCTTGGTCAAATAAAGAGATGCGTTATATACGCAGTTAGCGATATATTTGTATGGATAGACCTAACAATACGCCGACTAAGTCAACAGACTCCGTCTTTATTTACGCATGCACTGACAGGTGTGCAAACAGCTGTTTGCAAATAGGCAACTGTACTTCATTTTGAAAATATAAGCCTTGTCAAGCTTAAATTTTTGGGATGCTTCAGAGAGATATTTTATGATGTCCCGATACTTCGATAGTGATATTACTTGGTCTCCATTGAGATCTTGCTCACATGACGAATTACACAGGCCTGCATATTAATGGTTTCCAATTTTTTTCTTCACCGTTTTAGGTGTTTTCATTGGTATTCAGTTAGCTGAATTCAAACATGCACGGGTTTTTCCTCTATCACGTACGGTTTTTTCCACAAGTGAAGACAAACATCCAGGAAGACCTAGCAGAGTGGAAAACGCTTATTTACAAAGAACTTAAAAATTGTTACAATGAACTCAGCTGGATTTTTCATTCATTCATTTGTAAATGTTTGTCACAGGTGCCGAGAAGTCAGAAATCTTTATAATATCTTTTCTTCTTCCCTTCAAAGCTCCTTTTAGAACTGTTTCTCTTGTACACTGCTTGCGGTTCTTCCCTATGCAACATCTAGCAGTAGTCTGCTATCATGTTAACGTTCCACTGACCCTGATACCTCCGTTCCATTTCCTTTATGTCCTGGTGGAATCTCTCTCCTTGTTCTTCACTGACAGCACCTAGATTTTCTGGGAAATAGCTTAGATGGGAGTTCAAAAAGTGGAGCTTCAAGCTCATTGAGCAGCCCAAGGCTTTCAAGTTCTTCATCATGTTTCCTACGATGTTCTCGAAGTCACTGTCTCTATAGTTGCCAAGAAACTTCTTTACCACTTCTTTAAAGGATTGCCAAGCCGATCTCTCAATTTCTTTCATTTTGGTATCAATTATCTCGTCCCTCATGAGTTTTCGAATGTCAGGACCGACGAAAACCCCTTCTTTCAGCTTCGCTTCTGACAACCGTGGAAACTTGCTTGCAAGATACTTGAAAGTATCACCATCTTTTGGAAGGGCTTTCACAAACTGCTTCATGATGCCAAGTTTGATGTGAAGTGGAGGTAAGAGTACTTTTCTTGGCTCCACCAAAGATTCGAAGTGCACGTTCTTTTCTCCTACTTTTAGTGTCCTGCTTGGCCACACCTTCTCAGTCCAGTGCTTGGCTTTAGCACGGCTATCCCATTCGCAGAGGAAACAGGGGTACTTGGTGTAGCCGCCCTGTTGACCAAGGATCATAGAGATCACTTTAAGATCGCCACAGATGGTCCATTCGTATTTCTTGTAGTTCAGTTTGGTCAGGATGAAGGCTAAATTGTCATACTTCTCTTTCAAATGAACGGAATGTCCAACCGGTATAGAGGCGTATTTGTTGCCATTGTGAAGAAGGATAGCTTTTAGACTTCTTTGTGATGAGTCAATGAAGAGTCTCCAATCGTGAGCCTCATGCTGAACTCTGAACATTTGCATCAGACCGGTAACATCGGAGCAGTAAACAAGTTCACCGTCTTGAGAAAAGTAAGGCACGTAGTCTTTCTCTCGGTTTCTAAACCAACTAAAAGAAGTTCCAGGAGTCAACGAGTTCTTCTCCTGGAGCCTAGAACCTAGCAACTGAGCGGAATCTTTCGAAAGAGCCAGATCTCGAATCAAGTCGTTCAATTGTGATTGTGAAAACAGTTCGGGCTCACTGCTGTCGTGTGGAAATTCCTCATCAGAATTGCCATCTGACTCACTCCCCGATGGCCCACTCACATCGCTTAGGCTTTCTGGAGGCAAAGGTATGGGAATGCCAGGTCCATGAGACACAGGGCGCAGTGCAGATTCCAGGTTCGGGTGGCAGATTTTGTCTTTGTTTTTTAAGCTGTATCCCTGTATGTTGCACGAGCAAAAGTAACAGTCATCGCTGTGGTTTCGGGGCTCCCTCCATATCATAGGCACTCCGAAACGAAAAGATTTCACCTTACCCTTAGACCACATGCGCAGTCCTTCCACGCAACTGGAACAAACTCGATGTGGGGCCCATGCCTTGTCCTGGTCTCCAAGCCTTACACTGAAGTATGCAAAATACACTTTCTCAACAAAGTCCGTGACCTTCCGCTCTTGCTTTTTCACTAACAGTTCGCCACAGATATAACAAAACCTGTCAGGAGAATTAACACATCCTCTTGAAGCCATGACAGTCATAAATGTATACACCAGACTTAACCCTTTCACGTCGTTAATGTAAAAACCGGACTTAACCCTTTCAGGCCGAGGTTCAATTTCGCATTTATGAAAACATAACAAGAATTCGGGTGTCTTCATCACTATATTATAATAAAATATATTTTTCATTATGTGCATGTATTTGTAATTGTGTTTTCAATGTAAAATAGCATTTCTGCGGAAAAATTGAACTTTCCAACAAAAAATCCCAATTTGTGTCAAAACTGTATGTGTTAGAATTTTTACAATATTTTTCCAGAAATGACCGTGTAAAAATCTATAAGAAGCACCATTTACTTTGAAGAAAAAAATTTCATCGCAGACCTGTGTTATCAGTCAATCAATTAAGGGATTTGAAATGAACAGATTTTCGTGTCCCTATCCATAAATTCCTATTGTAAACTGCTAGGCCAAGCTTTAGCAATTTTGAAAGAAGAAAAAATAAGTTTTGCACTAATGTGCAAAGTATTTTAATTGTGCAGCGAGGATTTATTTTTTGAAAAGCGACTATTTATTTGTAAAAAATTTGCATTAATCCTGGAAAGACATCCCAGAGCAATTGGCGTCAATTAATGAGGGTAAGAATTGTATTTAATATTACCCTTCATCCATAGTTCAGTAGTCCACAGGCGATCATCTGACGTAACATCGATGGCGTTAAGCAGTTGTGCATGAAGCACTCGCTCGAGGTTCCCACACTGTAGCTGCCTCATGAGAAGTTAGAATCCGCACATCCTCGTTAAAAGCCCTGCGGGCTAACCAATAGGTTACCTTGCCCCACAAAGGCACAGAGTGTGCATTTGTGACGAGTGGATTGATACGCCACTGTTGGAGTTGTATGCAAAGTATTCACTTCAATAAAAATTCAAGTCAAGTAATTCAGAAGTTACAGACGGTAAAACAACTTCAAACTATTTCATTAGCTTAGACATATCGCAGTTAATAATTAAGCTGCAATACAGTGGAAGCCTGCGATAGGAGCAAGGCTCATCTACAATTTCTCAGTGTTATTAAAACCGATATATGGATCCGCTAAATTGACCGCTCCTTTGGCGCTTAGATGTTGCATATCGTTTTTCTTGACATGATGCCATATAACCAATGTTAAGTGCATTATGTCCCACAAGAACACCAAGCAGTTTTCCTGCACACCTTGATGGCTCTTCGCTTCAATGAGAAAGGGATGATATGCAAATTTAGCGACTGTCTAAGATAGGAAGTCTGTGCATCCAGTCAGTGGAAGCCCAGTTTCAGCGAGAAACAACCATAAATTTACAGGGCCTACTATATTCGTGCAGTAATTGGAAAATGTTCAGAGTTACGTTTGTTCCGAAAAGAGACATCGTAGCAACAGCGCTGCCGAGAAGGCCTACATACAATGTACAAGAAACTGTCACCAAACTCAGGTAAAAGCTGAGTTAATAGGTGAATCTCGATCGGGCTATTTTCCCAGAAAGAGTCGCCTGGCCGGGTCAAGTGTGTTGATGTAGCATTTAAGCATAATAAAAACATGAGTATATTTATCTCTAGCTGTCTTGTTAATCAGTGCAGCCAGTCTAGGCATAGCGCCATTGTCATGTTATATAATGTTATACTATACATTTCTCTTCCGCGATTGTAGTTACTAGTTAACGAGCTTAACTGTCAGTGAAGAGGTCGGAGATTCATATCCTCGCAGGGCAGCAAGATTTTTCGAGATGTTTGTTCCAAAGTACCTATGGGGTTTAGCAACTTTGTTTGCTCCAAAGTACCTTTAGCGCCTAGCAACCCTATATTTGCCTACCTGAGCAATACAAATTCAAAACTTTGGCTGCATGATTTTGTTTCTATGTTTTTCTTCTACTGAAAAAGTTATGGTCAAAGGAACGCTTGGGAACGCTGGTTTGCGAATATGCAACCAAGGGCTAGAAATAACAGTTATGTGAATCGTTAAGACATATGGACTGCCTTGTCTTGTGGACAAACCTTCTGGATATTAACTTGATTGGGTCTTGGCTTTAGGTGCGCCATCGGTTATTTCCTGTGCATTAGATACGGCCCATTGCTAGTTATTTATCACGATTACGCCTACAATTACATACCGCCTAGTGCGATACTTAGTTGCACTCTCATTTTTGATAGGCCTATTGTTTGTTCGATTAATAATATGTAACATAGTTTTTCTCAAAATGGCCTCTTCTCAATAAAGAATGTAAGTATAATCATTGCGCAAGTAAGTAGGTAATTATGTAACTAACTAAGCAAGCAAGTGAGCAAGTAGTTAATCTTTTTAGCGCGAGACAACCCTCACAATTTACAAACAATGCGTACAGAGTAGGAAAATATGAAAGCAAAGGGGAGTATTGTGCAGTTTTGTTTGACAGTCTATAAATGTACACGTAACCCTTATATATGCACCTTTCTGCGTTCCCTTTCGAACCAGGCATCCAGTTCTCTAGTCAACGCGTTTATATGCTCTAGGATTGACTTAAGACTTAGTTTTCGCTGTTATTGGATCCTCATGCACTTCTCAACCCCAATCTGTCCTAAATGCTGCCACTCGCCTAATTTTCGGCCTATTAGCCAACAAATTGGTAGGAGTTTATCAGACATGGAAAATTCTAAATAAGTCGTGATAGTTTGCAGTAGATTTTTAGAATTTTTGTGTTTTAAAGTAAACTAAGTTACAATTATAATGTTGTAACTGTTGCATATTGCAACTGCCTTCCATTTGAAAAAATATAACCAACCTAAATGTTAAACATGTTTTCATGCTGGTAATTAGGCATAATTTTAAATTGTTAAGAATAGGCTACCCAATTTATGTTTTGTGACACCACGCCTACTTGAAGCATAATTAGAGCTACAACTCAGGTAAGTTATACTTCTTCAAGAAGCAAACACAGTTTAAACGACGCATGGGGCTTTGCAATGCGAAAACGCTAGCGCAACAATCAAACAGACGGATGCGTTTTAACCTAACGAATTGTGTCATGACTCATAAGTTGAGCCTGAAAGAATGTAGGACATAGATTTTTGTGTTTAAATCACGGACGGTAAACATCCTAGTTCCAGTATCTGCTTAACTCTCATATCCTACAGAACGCCAGTTTCATGTTTGACTACTGCAAATGTTTTATTGTGGATGTTGCGGATATAGACTTGTATCTAATTGGAATAATTGTTTTCAAAATATATTCCTTAGCCAACCCGACCATTAGAGCTATTACAAGACTCTTAAACACATAATATCATTCCCACGCGTGCGACTGTTCCAAAAAAATGAGTATGAACTGTTTCAAAAGTAACGACTGCTAAAATGAATGGGCTAAAGGGCTCAGCGCACAGTATTACACAATCCGATGAGTATTATAGGAGAATGACAGAGGCGATGTGTTAAAAATGGAAGCCCGTAAAGCCCATCTGGATCCTGGTTGTTTGTGCTTGTATTCAAGTGTTTAGCAGACCAGACCTTTTAACAAGTTTAGCTCCAAAGCGCTTATGGCGTTCAGGCCTCCTTCTTCCCTTCCTGAGCAATGTAACTTTCAAATCAGCCGTTCAGCTACAAACTTGGGTGCTCGCTTTAATATAACTATATTTTGTACTCTACTAAAAATGTTGTGGTTAAAGGGTCAGCAACGACTGCTGATTTGCGAATATGCAGTCACAGTCTAGAAATTTCCAAATATATGTGTGCATCATTAAGACATTTGGGCTGTCTTTTATTGTGGACTGACCCTCTGGATCTTGACCTAATTGTGGCTTGTCTATGATACGCTATCGATTGATGCCTGTGTATTAGACACCGGCGCTTAAGAAATAACTGTTACACTATTTCAATTCCAATTACAATAATATGCCGCCCAATGCCGTATCTATATGTTGCATCAATGGTCGATAGTCCTACAGTTTACTCGAATAATAAATAATATCTAATATGGTTTGTGCTCACAATGGCTTTTTTACTGATACATGTAAGTAGAGTGATAACATATGAAGTAAGAAAGTAAACAAATTCGTAAGTAAGAAACTAAAAAGAAAGTAATCTTTATTGGCGCGAGACAAACGCCCACACATTACGAGGACTGAGCACTAACATGAAAATACGAAAGAAAACAATGAGTACTTTCAAATACTTTTAACAGTTTAGAAATCTAACTTTTGTATAACCTGGGAGAAAACTACCAGCATACAAGTCATGCGTTATATATGAGGCTAGCTTTTTGTTTAGTCGAACATTGCTATAACGACCAATAGGAACCTCTCGAAGCAGATCTACAACGGATGATATTCGCAAAGGGGACATAGCTTCTCGTCGCATTTCAAATCATTCCAACGGAAATCACGATAACCCGCTATCATATGTATGCAATATTCATTTTCGTTTCCGGAGCAGTTTGGCTCACCTCCATCCCAGTCGGAGTATGAGAAAGGTAATTGGGTGTCCTTCGATATTTTCCAGACAAACGGTTCTGTGCAGCTGGTCTCGTTCAGTCGTTGCGCGCTCGTCCAAAGGTGTTTACTCTGATGTCCATACCAACGACTTTTGCACAGATTTATATGGGAATTCTCTAAAATATAAAAAATCTGATTGATAACACTCTGAAGTAAGCATGAACCTTAGATTCGACCTCAATCCCTTTTATTAATGCATTTATACCCGAACCATCATTTAAATCGGTCCACCCAGAGGTTAGTATCCATTAGGACAGTGTGGTCGACCGTTTTCTTGGCTGGATTCTGACGAATGCCTATACCGCGTAGTGTTGGTGGCTTGTGTGAGATCCTGGCGCTGCGGCTTCTACCATCGAAATTGTATTGAGAGAATTTTGAAATCGTGAATCAATTTCACACTGGCTTTAAAAACCTTATATCAATGCAATGTGTACATTCAACGGATTTAGTGGAACTGAATCTCAAAGTATACACGGAACACAGTTTGAATGCCAATTTATGCCGATGCTCAAACTCTGTACGTGCACAAATTCTGCGCAAAGATAATGCTAGGCTATTTAGACTTTAATATCTAGCGAACTAAATTAGAAAATTTGAGATATTTAGACATCATCTCTTGCTATGTGTGCCTAGAACTCGGCGCAACACACAATATCGATTTATCCTTTTGTAATCGATTGGTAAATGCCAAACCTATCTCACTACAAAAATATTATAGTGTATGCAAATAAACAGAGAGTTCTGGAAACATTCAAGGCAAATGGTAGATCAGGCTGTTGAACGGAGCACTCAATACTATGTCTTTAGTGACTAAAGTGTATTAACCTCTTGGTCTAGGAACTACTTATATACAGTAGGGGCTGCATGTGGAATGGCTTGTATACGCACTTGCAAGCTCTTGTCTCAAATAAACCTTCAAGCCAATGTTTTCGTCTTTCTTCGTAATGGCAACCAAGTGAGCATCCGGGTGCAAATCACGACATCTTTGATCAGCTGATGCCCAGTTGTGTTCTTCATAGACGACCTTGTAGCAACTGCGAGCCAGGTTCACGTACTGGAATCCATGTGGACATTTTTCTTCACCTTGAGCAACAATCCAAACAATATTGTAACCTATAACTTCAACTTTCATGACATACTTATCTAGATGACCTTAGGAGTTAACAAACAGCTGTTGAAATAGGTTTAAGGTCTCTTTAAAACGTGGTTTATGATCGATAGGTTCAAAATGCAAAAACAAAAGTAAAAATGTAGAAATATTATCCACGACCCTAGAAAAGAGAAAGCAATAGACAATATTGATTTATCCTGTTATAGGTACTGCACAGTGCTTAGAATATGAATTTGATCAATGAAAACTAGATTTTAAGAATAGCGGTTGCTCTGTAGGCACCTTAAGCAAGTCCTTCACGGACAATTGCTCAGCGTCGTAGATGCTCTACCGTTTTGTGATGTGTGTACTTTTGAGCATTACCCTATCCTGTAGTGTACCTCAAGTCTCAGTCCTGGAACCCACTCTTTTTCTTCTCTATACTACAGATATCCTGCCCATTATAGCAAAGCATAGTCTGCACAGTCATCAAAGATTTAGGGTTTCTTCTGTCCTGAAGATGCCGATGTTCAGCTTTTGCCAATCGTCTCAATGAGCTGTATTGGCGATATTGCCGACTGGATGATGTGTAATCGATTGCAGCGCAACTCATCGAAGTCGGAATTTTTTGGTACTTGTCTTCGCGCTGGGTCGACAAACTGGATCGAACCCCTTCGTCAAGGGCACGGAATTGGTCAAGCCAAGGTGTGAATTTCGAGAACTCGGTCTTCTCCTTAAAAACGATCTTTCAGTGACATCTCATGTAACTGGACTTGTACGGAACTGCTTTTAAATTTTAAGACAATTAAGGTCTGTGTCTGGGTCTGTTAGAAGGGCGCGACTTGCATTCTTGTACATAGTCTGGTGTTGAGTCGGGTGGACTACTGTAAAGGGCCTTTGTTGGCCTCCCATAGCGCAGTATCATTCGGTATCAGGTGGTCATTAATGTTGCTGCTCGCCTCGTTGCACGAGTGAGAAAGTTCGAGCACATCACGCCTGTACTGCAGGACCAGCTTCGATTATTGAAGATCGGCGAACATGTCACATGAGAACTCTGTCTCCTTTTGTACAAATGTCTTCATAACCGTGCACCAAGCTATGTCACGGATGGCATCAGGTTGATGCTTGATGATCCTACTAGGCTCCGGCTGCGATCATCAAGGTCTTCTAATGTATACATACCGGCAACTAAGACTAAAATTGGTGATAGTGTCTTTAGAGTAGCTGGCCCGCGTGCCTGTTATAGTTTTCATACAACCATCCAAGAAGCCGAGAACGTTCATGCTTTTAAGAGACTACTAGCAGCTAAAATTTTCTGTTTGCTGTCTAACAATAGTATCGGCATTATTTCTATCATCCATTTGTTATTTATTATTGGACTCTTGTGGGCGCCGACATTTGACATAATTATAGTGCAGTTTTGCTTTAACAATTCCGCTTAGCTCTAAAACTTAGCGTAATATGTGTAATAAAATCTCAGACCCGAATTTTCAATACTGGATTTAATTACTTATTAAAGTCATGTTTGTCATCACAGCTTTGTAAAAGATAGAGAAAATCATCAAGGAGAAAAAAAACTTTAAAGTAAGTGCACCCATGTTATCCAATCATTATTTTAAAAATATTAGTATGCACCTAAGTAACCTTTATTAGTATCTGATAAGCGCACACGTGTTACATTGTAAACGTCGATTTCATGCATATTTAAACTAGATTACGACAAGGGCAAATATAATAAGTAGACATACACGACTAATTATAGCTAAAAGTAGATTGATTCACACGACAGCTTTTAAGCAATTTAGATTTAACAAGAGGAATGAGTGTCCTCTCTTGCGAAGTTAGTATTAATATTTTTTTATTATTAAATAGTAACTTCTATCGCGCCGGTGTCTAGTGCACAAAACATCAACCAAAACGTCAAGCCGCAAGCAGGTCAATATCCAGAACCTCGGTCCGCTAAGACAGTGCCCGTCATCACGAAGAGGTAGGAAGAGCTGATGAAGACAGTTCCCATGAAATTTAGATTGCTAGAAGATCTTCCTGTCTGCTCAAGCTATCAAGTCTTCGGCAGTATAGTTGTTCCCTCATTTTTGCCGCCTGCGAGCCTTTCTAAGCGCTGCATTAATGCGCGCACCATGATAAAAGATAAGAAATTCAGAATATGCTGGTGTGATTCACATGTGAATCTTGATAGAATGATCGACTGACATATAGGCCAACATGTATTATAAAGGTTTTATAACTTTAAAATTACCATTAGACTCACAATTGGACCTTTTTGACAAAAAATTAAATTACAGAAATGCTCGCGGTCGAAATAACTTCAAAATGGAGCGCCATTCAAAAAGCCCTAAATCAGAATAAATGATAAAAACTGACGAGGGAGTGGTCTTTTATAATCTGGATCGAGTTTCTGACGAAGACCAACCAGAAGCTCTTGCAGGGCTTGAACCTCCGATTTGACCTCAGCCAGTGCAATCCGAGTCTCAGTGTCACAATTACTCCTATCAGTGAAGTCGTTAGTGTTGTAGCTGAATGACTGGCGGCCTCTGGATCTGAATGGCATTATGATTATGTCTTCTTTGTCTCTTTGACAACTGATTCCGACACAAGTGAGAAAGAGAACGATGATGCCAATAAGCTTTGTCTGAGACATTTCTTCGCCGTTTTAATTCAACAACACCAGCATAGTATGGTTTTTTCAGCACTTTGAAGGGATAGCCCACCTAAAGGGCTTTATATTAAGTGCTTGATGCACACGACAAGGTTTGCTTGCTCGACGCAAAAACGACTGTTCTAATTTCTCTGAACGATAGCCATTATTTGAGTTCCATTTCCAGTTAGGTTAGGATAACAGCGTAGCAATTTTTTAAAACAAAAACGCATTATAGATATAACTGTATTTTATAACATAAGCCGGAATAGGGTGTGAGGAGGATGCTCGAAGAATATAATGATAGGCGTCGACGAGCAAAGCAGGATATTAGAATAACGTAATGGAATATTTTTGGTCGAATTAGTCCTGATGGGTGATATCGACCGACGAAGGTTCACTCACTTTTTAGTTTATGAAGCCATTATTAAGCGCCATCACCTTAAATGATTATCTGGATGAACAATCAACCCATTACCAAATTCCTCGTAGATTGCCTGCGTGCTCTCCAGGTACTGAATCTTGAAATTTATGATACATAGTCTGTATTATAACTTGTCCATACATCCATCCATCCGTCCATCCATCCGTCCATCCGTCTTTGACAACTGACAGATCTGTCTGTCTGTCTCTGTCTATCTGTCTATCTGTCACTCTGTCTCTCTGTCTCTCTGTCTTTCTGTCTATCTGTCTGTCTGTCTTCCATCTGTCTGTCGGTCTTGTAGTGCAAATTTGGAAAACAACAAGGGTTTAAGATTTTTACATAAATGTAGATTGTATTATTTTGGCTAATTTAGTCACATGAGAGATAGATAGATAGATAGAGAGATAGAGAGAGAGAGAGAGAGAGAGACAGAGACAGAGACAGAGACAGAGACAGAGACAGAGAGAGGCGAAACAGACCAACGCCGATCGGAGGGCGAAAAGTGAAAAGTAATTGCGATGACTGACAGAATTAGAGATAAGTTAAACAACTGAGCGAAGCAGAGGGCATTCGCTAAACAACGAACGAGCATTCATCAGGTCCCCTGAGTGCAGGGAAGGAAAATAAGACTGGATCCCATAAAAGGGCCACGCTAGGTTAAAGGCCGATGCGAATCCATGACTCTCTCTCTCGCTCTCTCTCTCTCGCTCTCCTTCTGGCTGGAATTAATCCTTCCTAAGGGAGGGGTCAGCCACACGAATCCTTCTTTTCCATTTGTTTCTATCTTGTATCGTCTTTCTTCAGTCTGTGGAGCTTTAGGTTTTTCTGAATCATGTCTCCCCATATCTTCTCTTGTCGTCCCCGTCTGCGGCGTCCATAAACCTCTGCTGTCATAATTCTTTTAATGCAGCTTTCCTCCTCTCTCCTCATCACATGACCATACCATCTCAACCGGGCTTCTAGTACCTTGTCAGACATACATGCCACTCCCAATATCTGTCTGACATGCTTATTCCTTTTCTTGTCTTTCACTGAGATTCGAATTATCCATTATAGCATTTTCATTTCTATTCTCTCCAGCAGCTTCTCCTTCTCTTTCGTGAATGTCCAGGCTTCTGCTCTTATATCATCACTGCTCTCATTCTTTTTCACATACAATTTCTTTGAGTTAATCCGGCATTTCTACATCGCATAATACACCTGATAGGTCCTTCCATTTTTGCCACGCTGCTTTAATACTTTCCTTAACATCATGTTTGCATTCTCATTTAGCATTCATTATCACCCTAGATATTTAAAGGTTTCTACTTGTTTCAGTGCATTGTCTGTCTGTCAGCAACATCCTCACAACATTATCACAGTAACATCGCAGGATGTTGTTGCGATGTTCTGATGTTGCTATAATACTGTAAATACGCTGTATATACTTATTAATATACGTGCAAAGAAAAAATCGTTCGTTACGTCTCGTTACTGTCGGACAAGCCCATCCAAGAACCCACGTGCCTTAAAGATTCCGGAAGTCTCCCAAACAGAACGCCTTTTCTTATTAGCACCGCTGCCACCAAGATACTGAAAGGAGATTTGTGTTCGCTGGCGGCTCCTTTTGTCGACGCAGACGGACACAGTACAAGTCTTTCTTTCAGTACATTGTGACAGTAAAGGATCTGATTCGCGTCTCAGCAGATATCTACAACGTAGCACCGATTTCAACTGGATTTGTTCGATGAGCTTAGAAGAACTGAGGCAAAAAATTCAACGAAAACAACGGCCATTTCAGCAAGCAAACGAGGAGTCGGGAGAACTGATCACAATGCCGATGATAATTCATTATTAGTCATAACCACGGTATTAACCACACCATATCTGCAATGAATTCCTCAGAACTCTTTTTGATAAAATCTGCTTCTGAATTCTGTATATTCATGAAACTGTTTTAATTTTTCCAAATACGTTTATGTAGTGTTACCCCAACTTCAGATTAAGAGTGTCCTCTGACAGCTACCGTGACACCCAAACAGTAGTACAGATAGGAGAATGCTTGTTTATCCTGTGAAGTTTTCTTTAACTATGGCTTCATGAAAATCTAACTTTAATTGATCTGTCCTCCAAAGAGACTGGCTTGTCATTAGGAATTAAAAATTCTATATTTGCAGTGTATTATGTTGTTAGTTGCGTAGTAGGATGCTGCTTTCTCATACTCAGGCATAACAGAATTCAGCTAAATTATTCTTACAAAATCATGCGTTACATGTTTACAAGTTCTCTCTTGTTCTATACAGGAAATACAGCTGCAAATGTGTGTCTTCATCCAAACTCGGTTAGAGCTGAAAAACTAGTTTGGGCGAGTGGTCAACGTCGGAACGTGTCGAGTGTGCAGAGCCTTTCGTTTGGAAAGTGTCGAACGATACACAGCTGCCTTTATCTTATACCGACTGGGAATCACTGAAGCCAAATGTTTATTGCTTGCCATCTGGCGAGTGGAGAACTACACGTTCTGCGGCGCCCCACTTAGCGATTCAACTTCCAAAGTGTATTTTCGCATGGGAGTTCATTCCAATACTAGTAGATCAGAGAAAACTAAGTGTCTTTTTTGCCTTCACTTTTAATGTTGGGTTGCATTTTTAGTGGAGGCTTGTAAGACATGTAGATCCTGGTTGTTTTTGCTCAGCAGGCCAGACCTCGTAGAAAAGCACTTATGACGTTCAGCATTCACTTGTCTTGAAGAGGCGCTATACAAATTTCAAATTTCAGTTGCAATTACAGTTACTCCCGTGCTTGTCTACCTGAGCAATGCGAACTTGAGACGGGCCGGCCTATTTTGCTACAAAATTTGGGTGCATGCTTTTATGGTTCTATAATTTCTATTCCACTACAGGAACTGTGGTCAAAGGATAAGTAGCGACTTCTGATTTTGCAAATAATGTCAGCATTGTCTAGAATTTCCAAGTTTGTACATCGTTCAGACTGTCTTGTTTTGTCATCTTCTGAATATTGGACTGATTTCGGATTGGCTTTGGTGAGCCATCGGTTGATGCCTTATACAATAGACACCGGAGCATTAAAAGTTTCTAATTACAATTACAATTTCATGCCGCATAATGCAGTATCTATCTTTTTTTATTTATTAAAGCTCTTATAACGCGAGCAATATCAGACCAGCTGAATCTGAGATCGATGGGCCTACAGTTTGGTCGATTATTAATACGTAATATATTTTGGGCTCACACTGGTCAATCTTTATGAATGGATGTAAGTAAAGCGTAAATGTAAGTAAGTAAGTAGATAAGTAAGTAAGTAACTAATCAGACAAGCAAGCAAGTAAGTAATCTTTATTAGCGCGAGACAAACGCTCATAATTTGAAGATATTGCGTACAAAACAGAAAATACCAAAGTAAAGCGTGTGCAAAAATGATGCAAATTTATTCAACAATTCAGATTTCTGTGTATAGTCTCAGGGAAAACTAAAAGCATACAAATCTTAGGTTATATACGTCGCTAGTGTTTTAATTATTTGAACATTTCCAAAGCGACTAAAAGGCACCTTTCGAAGCACAGCTACAAGGGATCGTGCTCGCAAAGGGGGCAGAGCATCGCTTCGCATTTCAGGTCATTCCAACTGAACTCTAAAGACGGTCTCAAATGTATGCAGTGTTCTGTGTTGTTGTAGCAGTTTGGCTCAATTCCTTCCCAGTCGGCGTACGAAAGAGGAAGTTGTTTGTTGTTCGATATTTTCCAGACGAACGGTTCTGTGCAGCTGGTCTCGTTCAGTCGTTGTCCGCTCGTCCAAAGCATTTTACTGTCATCTCCCCATGAATGAATTTTGCAAATATTTAGATGCGAATACTCTATAAAAAAACCAAATCTGATTGATAGAATCATTAAAAGAGCATGAACCTCAGATTGGACTCGTAGGCTAATATTAATGCGTTGATGCCCATCCACCATTTCAATCAGTCCACGACCGTGTCACTGACCGTGACTCACGGACAGATACTACGACCAGTTGTTCGGATTCTGATAAATGCCTGTTCTGCGTAGACCTGGAGGCTTGCAGGAGATCCCGGTGCTGCCCTTTATTACATCCAACATTTTCTGAGAGAACTTCGAACAGAGCATTGGTCTATAGATTGGCTCAAAAGCCTTACGTTAATGCAATTTGTTATAGAAGATTACTGACCGAACGCTTTCCATGACACTTTATGACGATAGTCAAACTATACACGTGCATAAGTTTTGCAAAAAGACACTTTTAGGCCGAATTAGTTTCTTAATCTTCCACGAACACATGTAAATAAGTTGCTATATAAACTTCATATCTTGTTACGTGAGCGAAGAACTCAGAGCAATAAACAATTTCGAGTTCTCTCTCTCTCTCTCTCTCTTATTGATCGACACTGCTAAACTAACTCAGCACTAAAATATTAAAGCCTATGCATATAAACAACGAATCTCGAAAACATTCATATGCGAATGGTATAGAAGGCTGTTGAAAGGATCACCTAAAGTACATCTTTAATGACTATAGGTGCGTCGCGTTTCAACCGCTTGATCTAGAAACTACTTACTAAATATGGTCTATATGTGGAATGGAATGTTTACGCACTTGCTAGCTCTTGTCTTAAGTAAGCCTTCAAGGGAATATATTTGTCTTTTTTCGTAATGGCAACCAAGTGAGCATCCGGGTGTAATTCACGACATCTTTGATCAGCTGATGTCCAGTTGTGTTCTTCGTAGACGACCTTGTAGCAACTGCGAGCCCGGTTCACGTACTGGAATCCTGATGGGCATTTCGGTTCACCTTCCACAACTATCGAAACAATGTTGTATAACTTCATGCCACACTTATCTAGTTAAACTTCTTAAAGTGAGGAGTTAAAACAGTTCTTAACATAAATTAAAGGTCCTCGTTTAGGTTGGCTTTTCATCGCTAGGACTAAAAATATATTAAACATTAAAGGATCCTTCTTTAGGAACAACGTATAGATTAGTAATAGAACATCTAGGAAAAGGAACTACATAGAGATTAGAAAAAGAACATCTGTTCCATCAGCGAAAAATAAATTTTAAGAATGGCCTAAAAGATTATAAAAGCTGCATTCAACAAATAAAGCAGTGACTTCGTGGGACACAGTATCCCATTGATTAGAGCTTTTGTCTTGTAACTGGGAGGGCATGGGGCTGAACCTCCCAAGAGGCGGTTACTTTGTGGAAACCTGGAACAAATCCTCTACGCACAACTCAGTGCCAGCTATGTCGTATGGTTGCATATGCACTTATGAGCTTTGAAAGAAGGGTAGTATCAAACATACTTGTATGTTTATATATGTATTTTTTGTTGCAATAAGTTTTATCAAATATAAATAGGCAAGTACGTAACCTTTATTAGCATTTGACCAGTGCGGACGCATTGCACTGTATAGATCGATTGCATGCATATCTACACTAGATTATAACACGAACAGATATAACATATCTAAATGCAGTTAAAACCAGATCTACTTGTGCTTGTGCAAGTCTGGTCGGAGATAACGATGCTGCTAAACTAAATGCAACTTATGGAAGAGATTACTGTCTGCTGGAGCAATCAGCTCTTCTGCGGCATAGTTGTTTTCACATATTTGCAATCTGTGAACCTTCTGAAGAGCTTCATTAATGTGTGTAGCTGTAGGGGTTCTACTGTTAATTCACATTTGTCTGTGTGTAATATAGCAACAATATGATTCTCATCTTAGTTGTATATTGGCTATAGTTTGCATATATGTGTCTCAGTTGAATATGTATGCTTGTTAAATTAGATAAGTCTTGTATAGAGTTATATGAATTAGTCAAGTATTGATACGTGCATAACGTAGGTAAGAGAGGCCAGCATTTTGTGTTAAAGTTAGCTTAAAACAAGATGGCCAGCATAGCTAGGTTGTATTAATTCTGTATCACTGTGGGGGAACTTACGTGTCCTGACTCTTCGAAGAGGCGTGGAACTGGTTAAAACCAGATCTACTTGTGCTTATGCAAGTCTGGTCGGACATTACGATGCTGATCAGACGAACTAATTGGAAAATTAAGCTGTCACAGGGTGATTCAGTTATTTTGATAGGATTCGTCACAGAAAAAGTAGACAAGATTGCGAAAGTTATAAAAGGCTGGAATGTTCAAGCCGAGTCAGTTGATCAACGACAATGAGTGGGGACTGAGCGTTCTGGACTTTACCTTGGTAGCTCCGAGTTAAGGCGATTTAACTAGCCAAATAATTTTTAAAAACTCGTTAAAAGGAATTTGTTGATATGACTGAAGCTGCGGATTACTTACCAGCGAGATGTCATGTTCTGTGAATGCCAGGGCGATTTGAGCTTCGTCTCTAATAGGAGTTCTCCGTTCGAACTGCTTACTATGGCGGCCAAAATAGTCGTTAGATAGGAAATCGAACTATGGACACTTCGAGTCGTAGTGTAATTGAACGGTGAAATTTTTCACTATTCGTTTAACCAAGTGGAATACGAATGAACTGAGGAGAATGTGGTTGTTTTTTTTCAACCGTTAGAAAGACGCCATCTATTCTTAACCCTGTGAATCCAACCGGCAAAGAGTACTGCTCTGGGAACTGTCATCATTGATGTCCATTCTCGAAGATCTGACGACTGAAACTGTGGACTTCTACGCTCATTGGGAGGGGTGTAATGCCTATATATTTCTCTATATCGTAATTTAATTTGCTGGCCTTAAGTAAATTGCACTTTAT